>NW_006499207.1:3756484-3805621 GCF_000471905.2 Amborella trichopoda | reverse complement strand
GTAACGGCCGGTCCGTCCTTCCTTCCTTTCCTTCCTTCCTCCTCTACTCTACTACGACGTACGACGGACCGACTACTTACGTAGTGTCGTACGTCTACGTCTCTCTCTCTCTCTCTCTCTCTCTCTCTCTCTCTCTCTCTCTCTCTCTCGTCTCCCTTTTTCTTTACCTCCTCTTAGCCACTATAGAACCCAGAGCCATGCCTGAGGGCGTATCCAACTCCCTTCTTCCCCTTGTTCCCTTTTTGTTCCCGCTCTCACCCCCATTGCACCTTAGGCTCGGCACCGCGCCTAAGAGCAGGCCTAATCCTCTTGACTTGTTTCCCGATCTCCTCTCTTGTCTTATCGTTCCCTAATCATCCAAGCATGCATTTAACCTAAACATGCCTCATCCTTTTGTACCTTCAAGTCCATCTCTAGCCACACATACCCATGACTCTAATCTTTACACTCCCTCGTTTAATTATCCTTAAACCATTTGTTTTATCTTTCTATGTCGGTAGCTTCTTTCATCACCTGTACATCTGACTTGGTGTCAACTTAAGCTGCTTTAAGGGTTTTAACTATCGAACCACTGCTCTAATTTCCATTCCGTATAGTGGAGTCGAGTTGCAAGATATAGTGATGCTTTTACCCTCGATCACTCGGGTGGGGTCATCCTGAGATAGCATTCCCTAGAGTTCCAACTCTTTTGTTGCTGTAGTCGCCAAGTCTTATAACGTTCAAGTTGCAAGAAGCCCCCTCCATCCTCGTTTCTTCGTCATGTCCATTTAACCGCTTTCCTTGAATATCAAAGCCAGCCATTCACTCGCAAATCCACTAGAGAGGAGTACTTTCACTTGAATTCCAATAGCAATTTTTAAGAGAGAACTGAGATAAAGTGTTGGGTTTTGAGAAGGATTTACATCCAAACTTTGCTGCCAGACAGCTGGAGGCCTTTGTAATTGTTCTAAAAAGGCGACTGCCTAGACATATCCCTCAACCCCAAACAGCAAGGTAGGCGTTCGAACGCATATTTGTTGATTAAAATCTCTCTCATTGTTGGTTTCTATCCACATCAAGATCACACGCGCACACAAACACGTTGGCTCTGCATTGATCAAGAGAGGATTTCCTCTGACTGGGACCGACTTGGTTAGTTCAAACCATTCTCCAACAAAATTTTTATCTCTTTCTTTCTCAAAAAGTGCTATGGAATTCAATCGTTCCTCTTTTATCCATATTGGGGATTTCATCATCCCCATATTTGCGACTTCACCCATGGGAAGTAAGATGCTTCAATTCGCTGCTCCCATGTGCTTCTTGAGTTGTCCTGCTGGCCTTATCACCCTAGCTCAGGCTAAGGGAAACTTGCGAAAGGGTACTCAAACCCCTTGTCCCCTCTCTACTAGCATCAAAGGCAAGTCTATTGATGTCAAATGCATGAGTGGTCCTAAAACTACCTCCATTCATATTCATTTTGCTACTAGTAGACATTTTTGGCAGTCCTAAGCTTAAAAGTTGTTCTAATATCACTCCTTCTCTTCACATGATTTGTTCTTTTAAAACCATCATCTCTATGGGTAACTGCAAAGTTACCTCACCCTTACTCTACATGGGCACTACTCATACCAATACATTTCCACACATGCATCATGCTGACAGTTCCCTCGTCAATTCATCTTGCTCGAGTGGATCCAAATTCACTCCACACACACTTACACACGTCATGAAAAGTGGTTCAACCATTGTTGTGATAAAACAATGCAAGCAAAAGCTTACCTCAATCACCTCACTTACTTTGGGTCTCTTGGGACCCGGACCCACTCATGGTGATACTCCGACCACTCATGCATTGCATGAGATTCACATGACTCCTAGAAATCCACAAATTGCACCCAGGAAGAGCACACGACCCACGGCTTAGGCAAGGGTCACAGTCAAATGTGCACATGCATGTTAAGAATAATGGTCCTAAGACCTTCACAACTGCAAGGGTTGGCATTTCAAATGTCACACCCATTGCCACATCAGGGGCTGGCCCCCAAGCCACCCCAAACACCTCTTTAGGCACACTTGCAGATTCGGTGTTGCCACTAAGTATAAGGGGAAGGGCCAGTTATGCATGCCCTCATCTACCCCTAAATTCATGACGACCTGGTGCTCAAAGAAATTACCTTTGAGTACGCTCATATCAACTCCTTCTTCATACATATGAGATGGCCCTTGAGGCTGGACACGAGGCAAACTGATGCCCCCAAAGACGATGAAGCAGCCCCTCCCTTCTATGAACAAAACCAAACTCCAAAATTCGACCTTGAGATTCTTACTCCCCGGACGACATACCTTGCAGGAGTTGATTGATTTTGCTTTAGTCTCCTTGAGACAGACCAATTGATTAGAGTTCCCTACCCTATTCTAGTTCTGGGAACAAATCTATTGGAATCTGCGAATCAAGCAGCAAAAGGGGATGAAGGTACCGCTCGTGAGAAAGAAGAAAGAGTCTTCAACATCTGAATACCTATTAAAGAAAAATCGGTTCTATCCATTGCAAATTGCAGAAGAACCCGAAGCAAGAAGCATCATTTAATGCTTCGTTGTACAGGTGGGAGGAGGCGAACCTGATGTGTCTGACCCATGACCCCAAGGCCGTCACGACCAATCAAAAGAGATATGGCCCGAAGGTCGCCATGAGCCAATAAGGATTGAGCCATGGTCCCAAGATTGTCTCGTGCCACTTCTATGTGAATTACAGCCCCAAGGCCATCAAGAGCATGTGATTACCTGAGCACAAAGGAAATTGCAAATTCAATTAGGGCACTCTGAACCCTTGTTCCCTGGATTGCCAGTGTGAGGGACAAAAAGGACCAAGGTTAACCCCATCGTGAAATTAGTTAACTCTAAAGAACACGTTATCATGATGGTGGTCAGCTAGGACGGCAATGGTCCTGAGGATCCAATGATGTGGTTTAATGAAATTTTGAACAATATAGTGGACAGGCTCACAGGCCTAGAAAATGCCTGCCAGTTGGGGCATCCTCGCACCATGAAGCTAATTCTCTCTCAACCCTCAATGTGAAGAAGAGGAGAGGATACCCCCACCTCCTCCTACGGTACAAACTCCAAGATCTCCAAACCCCCTTGTCTTCTTTGACGAACAACCCAATGTAGCTTCTCAAGCTATTTCACTAGTGGTTACCTAAGAAGACATTCAAAATATGATCATTAAAAGAAGGCTTACAAGATTTAAAGCCACAGGAAAACATTCACTATAAGAAGGCCTATCCACTTTTTATTGATCAAATCCCTTTCCCCATCAGGTACTAAAAAGGAAGGTTGCCTTTCTTCAACGACACCGGCTCACCTCAGCAACATGGGGCACACTTCGCGTCAGCATGCTAAGAGTCAGCTTCAGATCTCAGAGTGCTTCTTCGACAGTTTGTGGAAACCTTGGTTGGGCCTACCTTTAAATGGTATGCACGTTTGCCTCTAAATTCAGGCCATTCCTCGAAAGAAATTGAACATTTGTTTATAAACACTTTTACGATGTAGAACGAGAGGTTCAAGCTGTAGAACTTCTCACAATGACCCAAGGAATCAATGAGTTAGTGAATGAGTATATTCAAAGATGGAGGGATCTCGCAGTGTACCAAAGTAATCCCATGCCTGAGATTGACACGGTATAGACATGCGTTAAGTACCAAGAAGAAGGAAATCTCCCTTCATGTTGAAGCTTCTAATCCTACCACTTTCTGAGACATGATTTTGAATGCAGTAAAAATTGAGAGTTTGCTAAAGCATCATGGTGGAATTCAAACTCAAACCTCGGAGGGAGGTCCAAATCGAAACCTCACCAATAACAGGCTTAACCCTCGTGCTGGCCAGCAAAGAAACATGGTTAGTAACCGCCACACCCGTTCGTTATAAAATCCCAACTAATGTTACTCCTCTCCAGAAATTAGATACCTCTCAGGGAATGTTACCACTCAGGGGTCAAGGGGAACCCCAACATCATCAATTTTGGCCTCAGAGTTACAATAGGGTACCTCCACCACAAAACCTGTATCGATCTGAACAATTTGAGCGAAAGCTGAATCAGCAGTACAGTTTCAACAAAGCTTGGGAACCAACCCTCTTGAAGATGTTGATAGAACAAGGTATGGTAGTTCTTTCTGAAATAAAAAGGCCAGAACATGCGGGACTCCTCAATCATGGGACCTATTGCGCTTATCATCGGATATTAGGCCACCCTGTGCAACAGTGTTTCCAACTTAAAGAACACATTGAGGCCTTAATCCAAAAAGGGCAAATCAATTTATAAAATCTCAAGAAAGCTTTTGAGACTACAGATGCTTTTCATGTAGTCACAATCAAAGAAGAGAAGGTACAGACCTTATGACCTGAAGAAGTACCATCTGATCTTCTTCCTGACCTCTTTGCAATGCTAGCCATCCAAGGGTTGATTGTTTCGCTTTCTGTAAGACAACCCAAGAACTTGGTTCAAGGTATTGAAAATCTCTGATGTCCATTGCACCAAGTATGGGGACATGAGATATCTCAGTGCACGAGTTTCAATACATTTATACAAGAGTCCATAGCTGAAGGACGAATTATTGTGAATGTACCAATTAAAACTCATGTCCAACCTAAATCAACAATTGCTCAGAATGTAGTGTTCTTGTGAACGAACTGTCTCTCAACATGTTCCCTATTCTCTTTGATATGTTGGTTCAACAAGGAATGATGGTACCTTGTGTGCCCAGGAACATGAAACATTTGAAAGAAGGAAATCAAAACTTGTGGTGCCAATATCACCAACTAAAGGGACATGATTTATTTCACTGCTGGGGATTTCGAGCTATTTTGGAAGGATTTATACAAAGTGGCAAGGAGGTTATAGATAACACATCACCTTCACCTTCGAAGAAGGTTCATGAAGCCGAAACTCCATGGCAAGAGAAGCTCCAAGAGGTTCAGGTTCCCATTCTAGCACCTCAAGAACCCTTGTTCTCCAAGCCCCTATTGAAGTACATCAACCATGGAAGGAACATCATGACCGTGGAAAGATGAAAATCCTCGAGAGGGAGGCTATTCAGCAAGTAAATGTGGTACCCATGCCACAAGCTCGAAAGGTCGGACCTGTCAAGAAAAAGAAGAACAAAAGTCCTTTGAAAGCTCAACATCACAAGACGAAACTTCCCCAATTAAAAATTGAGGCGGTATATCTTCACCCTTTTCCCCCTCTTACTACTTTGTATGATGTTGTCCTAAGGGCAGTTCTTTTTGCTGAGGGCAATCAATACATAACTATGAGAGCAATTCAAAATCTGTTGATATGGGTGAGGACATCAAAAGCACCCCAAAGCAGTCTAATAAAGGTGAAGATTCTAAAATCACCCCTCAGTGATCCATGCAGGGTCAAGACCTTAAAGATCCCCTGCAATTGTCCAACAAGGGTTATGAAGTTAAAAGTTCATCGATTATGTCCAACGAAAGTGAAGACATTAAAAGCCTCTTTGAGTCCAATTCAAATGGCGACCCCAAAAGTTACTTGATTCGGTCCAATTCAAGCGATGACCCTAAAAGGTATGTCCCTTCTTCTATCCCTAATTCTTCAAACCATTCTTCCCTCTCAAAGTCTCGATCTGAACTCACCGTAGACTGCCTAGATTTTGAGGCACTTAATGAAGAGCTCAAATCCTGCAATACTAATAAACGACAAAGCAGATAAGAAAGATGGTCGCTTAAAGGGCCGGATTCTTAAATGTTGGGGATGTTATAGCCTTTACTACCAAAAAGGATACATCTTATCTCACTCCAGAAGAGACATTCAATCGGCTTCTAAAACTGAAGCTTGAGAAAAAACCCTAGTGACCTGTAAAACCCGACTTCGGGGAGTTATGGAGGACCTCAAGGGGAGAGAGTTCTTCAAATTATGAGACATGCCACATGCTGGTGTTTCATGAGGGGAACACGTCAACCCCAGTTGACTGAACGATATTGAGGTCAGGAAGGAGATTAAAGCCAATTAAAAAATCGGCTCCATCTAAGCTCCTGAAATACCTTGGGCCACCACTGGGTTCTTATCCAGACCCATCCACCTCCATTCAGAAACCATCTACTCTCTTGAAATACCTAGGACCACCACCAGTTCTTTACTCAAACCCTTTGTCTCCCTACATTAAAATTCCTGAGTTCTCATAGCCTTCACCTCTTCCTATCATACCTACACCCACTCTGGCTAGCAACCCAGCCAACCTTCTCTTCTTAGTCCCACGACTACAATCGTTGGCGGCTATAGCAAACCCTTCCTCTTAAAAAACCGCTCCATCACCATCTGCCCTTTGAAACCAGTGGTAAACCAAGGAGCCATCCTTCCTGAAGTCAACAGAGTTAAATATGATGTGACCGGGCACTTGAGGAGACGTCCAACTCTTTTTAGTGTCTATGACGCTCTCATGTTATCCAAAGACTTTCGTATGGCTCTGGTACAAGCTCTCTCATGCCTTGAAGTATATGAGGCTGAAGTTGAACAAGTTGAGGTAGACCCTGCAATACTTAACAGTTGCAAGGCTATCACTTTTTCTGATGATGACCTTCAGTTGGGAGAGAAGTTTCACAACCGACCTCTCTTTGTGACTGGCAAGCTGCACGCCTGTCAAATCAATCAGATCATGTTGGATGGGAGATCAACAGTGAATCTTATGCCTAGAAGGATTTTCACACAAATCGGGTTAAGTGCTGAGCAACTTGAGCCTACAAGTTTGACAATTCAAGGATTCAATCAATCAAGAGAAAAACCGGCTGGTGTCATCCGTCTTACGCTCAAGATTGGGGATCTGAACACTTCCGCATTGTTTCATGTTATTGATACAGATACTTCTTTCAACATTCTTCTAGGACGTCCTTGGCTACCTGATCATGGCGTGGTTCCATCTACACTTCAACAATGCTTCAAATATAGTCGAGACGGAAGGCAACACACGGTCTGTGCTGATAAGAGAATGCTTCCCATTGCTGAGTTGCATTATGCTGATGCAAAGTACTATTTCATAGACCTAATGTGTTCTCAAGAGCTGATATTGCCTATGAAAGCCATTACAAATCCAAACTTGAGAGAAACTGCTCCAATCTCTCATGAGGATATGGAAGATATGGCAGGGTCACTTAATCACATGTTTAAAGAAGAAAAAAGATATGGAAAAGTGATCCCTTTGACAACTGTTGATCGAAATTTCTCAAAATCCCCAAAATAAGTAATGTATCAGGACCATAAAGAAGAAGCTTCATCCTCATTCCTTCCTCACAAGAATCCCTTCCAGTGGTGGCTCAGATTGAGCAAGTTAAGAGCGAAACCATTAATTCAAGCCCGCTAACACCCACAGTCACTTATGCTCATGGTAGCATGAAGGTGTTGCATATCTCCATTCCCTTTCTAGAGGCTGAGGCAGCACGTCAGGCTGAAATAGACCAAAAAGCTGATAAAAAGGTCTTGCACATTCCAGACTCTTTAAGAGAGGAGAATGATGCTTACTTTACTCCCCAGGTGAACTATGCACCAAGCCAGAACAAGGTATTGAAAATACCCACGGTCCTGCAGATTGAAAAAGAAAGTGTTTGCTCACGTCACTCCCTCACCCCCTCTCAGCAAGGTACCCTCAAAGCCTTGCAATTCCCTAAGGTGTTGCACATCCTAATCCCCAAAAGGGAGAAGGATGTTGCTCACCTCAATTATTCACCTCCCTGGTTAGGTGCCTCGATCTCGCCCTCCGGATCCAGATGACTGAGTCTCAGGTTTAAGGGGAACCCGAGACTTGAGATCGCTCTCTCGGGAACCTTGCTCAAGAGCAAGGGTAAGTGGACCAACCGATGAGAGAGGAATTTCAAGTGGCTTCGGGACTTACTCAGGCTGGCTCACGTGGGGTCCCTCCTAGATCACGAAGAAAGCTCCCCAGTCGTAAAACTGATTTGGAATCGCCTCTCTTGGCATGTATTCTCTTGTTTCTAAAATCACACACACATGGCAAACGTTATAAGACAAGTAGGTCAAGGCCCACCTTACCTTTCGGGAACGTACACGGCCGTGCACATTCAAAAAGAGGAAGAGAAAAGTGAGAGAAGAAAGAACGGAGTTAGAAGAACTTGATCAAATGGTGAGATCAACACAGTGACTAAACTAGTAGGTAATTGACCTAGCGTGGTAGTAAGACGGGCTTGAAAACTTAGACTTGCTCAACAGAATTACTACTAGATGACAATACCAATACCGATTAGCTAGACATAATGACTAGTCTTTCGTGGCGATAAAGCTGGCACAGTAACTCTAACCGGCATAATGACATTATGACTAGACGACAGGACTACCATTGAAGGCTAATCTCGACCCTTCTTAATCAAACGAAAGAGTAAGAGAAAGAAAGAAAAATAACAAACAGAGAGAAAAGAAGAAGAAGAAGAAGAGAAGAGAAAAGAGAAGAAGAAGCAAAGTAGGAGAGAAAACCATGAGAGAAGAAGAAGAGATATAAAGGAAGGAAAGGAGATGGGGAATAAGAGGAGGGAGAAAACTCAAACGGCGATGGCTTACGCCGACTATGAAATAAATAGAGAAGAGAGAGAAAGAACACAGGCTGCAATGGGCTTGCACCGGCTGTGACAGAAGGGAGAGAAAGAGATCGAACACAAGCGGTGATATGCTAGCGTCGTCTATGACAGAAGAGAGGAGCGATGGGAAATATAGGCAGCAATATGCTAGCACCGTTTGTAACAGAAGAGAAGAAAAAAAAAGGGAAGCACTGACGGCGATAAGTTAGCACCAGCTATGATCAAAGAGGGAGAAGAGAGGAAATGCAGGCGGCGATAGGTTAGGGTCATCTATGATCGAAGAGAGAGAAGAGAGGGAACACAAGCGACGATAGGTTATCCCCATCTGTGATCGAAGAGAGAGAAGAGAGGGAACACAGGCGGTGATAGGTTGACATCGTCTGTTATTGAAGAGAGAAGAGAGGGAACAATGGCAGTGATAGGTTAGCATCGTCTGTGATTGAAGAGAGACACGAGAGGGAACACAGGCGGTGATAGGTTAGCGCCATCTGTGATCGAAGAGAGAAGGGAGAGAATTTTGATAGAGGCCCTGCCCTCCATCCAGGTTAACGCCTGGCCCACTGTTCATGTATCATGAATAGGAAGGCATCACACGCTACAATAGATCCACCATGTGTGGATGGAAAAAGAGAAGCAAGGAAAAAGGGACATGATAGACCAGAGGAGAAAGAGAGAAAAAGAGAAAAAGATCAGAAAAGATGAGAGAAAGAGAGATGGAGATGAGAAAAGAGAAGAGAGAAACAAAGATAGAGATGTGAAAAGAGGAGAGAGAAAAAGAGAGATGAGAAAGAGGAGAGAAGAGAGAGAGAGAGAGAGAGAGAAAGAGGAGAGAGAAAGTTAACTTATCAAGGAGTACCAACCCTTTTATTCTCTCTCCTCTCTCTCTCTCCCAGACACACCCATGAACTCAAGCAAATATTGAAGTCTTTATTGAATATTGAAGAATTGTGTGTGTGTTCTTTACAACTTGGGCTTTACCTATTTATATAGAATTGGGCCCAAACATGGGTGGACACCCAAAAACTACCTAGAATTGAAAATAATTACAATTTAATGGAATTAAAAGAAATTCTAAAAATGGGTACAAAATGACTGTTTTGTCCCTGCCTAACAATATGTGGAATTTCAGAACAGTCCCTGCTGCTGTCTGAGAACCTATATGATCTTCCATGACTGATTTGGGGTTGCTTTGATGCCCGTTTGATCGAAAGATGATTGTCTTTTTGTGGGGCTCGATATGGCGATCGATTTGATACCAATCTCCAGCCATGAATCATGTTTTTAAGCCTTGATCATGGGACTTGAATTTTGGATGAATCTTGAAAACTTCAGATCGATAGTGCGCCCGTTTCAGGATGTTTTTCTTCAATTTCCTCACCGAATGACACTGATCATACCGTCATGATCATGTTGCAACAAATGCAGCTAGATTTCGTGCCCAGACGAAGATTTCGTCATCTTGGGTTTATGCCCGAAATCTTGAAATCTGGTAGCCAAAATTTATAGCAGCTTCGACGCCTTCGTGTGCGAAATCCAACGATTCATCATACATAGGTTTCGAACCAAATATTGCATAGGGCCTTGCGCACATAATGCAATTAGTTTCGCATCGATCGGGTATGAGAGCGTCGTGCTTTGGCCACCAGAGTGTGGCATGCTGCTGCTGAATTTTTCTATAACTTTCTTCACGAATCAACAACTTCTTTCTAGTTTTTCTCCCTGCTCGGGTGTCGTTATGGGGCATACCACATATCAAAATGCTCGTCTTGACGAGACGAACACGCTCAAAATCTAACTTGGAACGAGTGAGATATGGGCCTCGAAACTCACTTCCCGTGACTGTGAAAACAACCACCTTTAATGGTGTTTAGGTGAAGGGTGGCTACACGGTAATAATGATTGGCCTAGCCCTTTTCGGTATTTTACCCATAACTTTGTCTAGGAGCGCCCGATTAAGCCGAAACTTGACTCATAGGGTTTTTCGACTGTGCCGGATCCCATGGCGATGGTCCCACAGCAATTTGATGCACCAAAAGTATGGTTTTAGTTACGAGGTCCATTTCAAGGTGCTAAAGGCCAATTTTTCCAAAATTGTTTCTTTGTGTTTACCGCCTTAGACATGTCGGATTGCGATGAAACTTGGCAAGTGACCTTTTGGATCGCTTATGAAGATCTTAACCAGCTCTAAGGTGATTTTGAGACCATCAAAATTTCTACTATTTTGTCAAGCTTTATTGACCTGCTTCCTCTTTATTCTGCAACAGGGACCAAGGTGCAGAAAAATGTGTTCAAACACTCCCTATCGACAAGATTTCCCCAAGGTTAAGATTCCCCCAAGGTCTTTCATATCCCAGTCCTTGAAAGGGAGGATAGTGCTTGCCTCAAAGATCAAGCTAGTTATGTGCAAAACTCTGAAAGGGTCTTTCATTTCCCAACCCCTTTGATGGAAACTCGAGCTGCTCATCAGAAGGCGACGAGTGGTCCTTCTTCCCCTGCTCACGACTCCATTGGCATTCCTGAACATATATATGAAGTTCAAAGACAAGCTACGATCACTGAGCTAAAAGAACAGGTACAAGATATGCTCAATCAACTTGAAGTCATAGGAAAACGAAAAGCTAAAATGAAGGGAGTCACCTCCTCAAAGCTTGTTCCCACTCCTTGACCTGGTTTCACCACTGAAATTCGGGTAACACCTGTTCAAGGGAATCCTCTAAGTAATCCATTTATAAATGTTGCAATAATGCCAAAAATGGGATTTTTATAGTCCTATAACTCATTAGATTATAAGGAAAATGGACTACAAGCCATCCAACAACCAAGGGTTGAATGAGGGCAAAGGAATGCTGACACCCTTTGCTGACACTCGAGTTGGTGTAATGACGGCGTTGCCCGAGTAGTGGGATGCATATGAACAACATGTACAGGACCTGGCTTTGGAAGGTTTAACCCTGGATGCTGACTCGAGGTAACAAAAGGGTTGCTCTGAGGTGTGGCCCGAGTGGATGACCCACGAGCCTCATGGTGTGTGCAAGAGGTCTCCGCCTCTATGTGGCGAGCCTCTAGGGATAGAGAATCGTGGTGGTGCAGGAATGTGGGGGGTAGCCTTGCAGCGACCCACAGAAGCAACGGCATCTTGCTTGCCTTTTGTAGTAAGGGACTGGTGACATGTTGGTGGTAGGGTGCATGCTGTGTGTGGCAACAGATGTGCTGTCGATGCAGGAGGCCTTGATGGAAGTTCCACCAGAGCTAGGACATGGGGAGTGAGGGACCTTTAAGTCCCACCTCATACCGATCCAGGTTAAGACCTGGGAGCTCGACATGGGGTCTTTGCTCAAGAGGAAGGTTGGGAACGAAGTTGAAGTAATGTGTGAAAACATGAAAATAAAAAGGAGAAACTAGTCTAACAAGTACGATCCGACTAAGGGGTAGTAAATCCCCAGTGAAGTCACCAAGCTAGTTAGGTGCCTCGATCTCGCCCTTCGAATCTAGATGATCGGGCGGCACGCTTCTCGAGTTTCAGGGGAACACAGGACTTGAGATCGCTCTCTCGAGAACCTTGCTCAAGAGCAAGGGGAGGTGGACCAACCGATGAGAGAGGAATTTTAAGGTGGGTTTGGGACTTACTCGAGCTGGCTCGCGTGGGCTCCCTCTTAGATCACGAAGAAAGCCCCCCAGTTGTAAACCTGGATCGAAATTGCCTGCATTAGCTTGTATTCTCCTGTTTCTGCAATCACACACACATGGCAAACGTTATAAGACAAGTGGGTCAAGGGACCCCACCTTTTCTTTCGAGAACATACACGGCCATGCACCTTCGAAAAGAGGAAGAGAAGAGTGAGAGAAGAAAGATTGGGGTTAGAAGAGTTTGGTCGGATGGTGAGATAGACATCGTGACTAAACTAGTAGGTAATTGACCTGGCGTGGGAGTAAAACGGGCTCGGTAACTTAGACCGACTCAACAGAATTACTACTACATGACATTACCGATACTGACTAGCTCGACACAATGCTAGTTTGTCGTGGCGATAAAGCAGGCACAAGAACTCTAATCAGCACAACGACATTATGGCTAGACGACAGGAATACCATTGTGCTTCATATTCAAACGAAAGAGTAAGAGAAAGAAAGAGAAAATGAACAGAAAGAGAGAAGAGAAGAAAAAGAAGAAAAGAGAAGAAGAAGCAGAGTAGGAGAGAAAATCATAAGAGAAGAGGAAGAGAGAGAAAGGAAGGAAAGGAGACGGGAATAAGAGGAGGGAGAAAACTCAGACGGCGATGGCTTCCACCAGCTGAGAAATAAATAGAGAAGAGAGAGAAAGAACACATGAAGCAATGGGCTTGTGCCGACCGTGACAAAAGGGAGAGAAAGAGATCGAACACAAGCGTCAATAGGCTAGCGTCGTCTATAACAGAAGAGAGGAATGAGGGGAAACACAGGCAACGATAGGTTAGCACCGTCGGTGACAAAAGAGAAGAAAGAAAAAGGGGAGCACATGCGGCGATAAGTTAGCATCGTCTATGACTAAAGAGAGAAGGAGAGTATGATCGAAGAGAGAGAAGAGAGGGAATGCAGGCGACGATAGGTTAGTGCCATCTAGGATTGAAGAGAGAGAAGAGAGGAAACACAGGCTGTGATAAGTTAGCATCGTCTATGATCGAAGAGCGAGAAGAGAGGGAACATAGGCAGCAATAAGTTAGTGCCATAAGTGATTGATGAGAGAGAAGAGAGGGAGCACAGGCGGCAATAAGTTAGCGTTGTCTGTGATCGAAGAGAGAGAAGAGAGGGAACACAAGCGACGATATATTAGCACCATCTGTGATCGAAGAGAGAAGGGAGAGAACTTTGACAGAGGCCCGCCCCGCCATCCAAGTTAAAGCCCGGCACAGAACCGAAAGGCATCACACAAGACGATAGACTCGCCTTGCATGGATGAAGAAAGAGAAGCAGGGGAAAAGGGACATGATATACTAGAGGATAAAGAGAGAGGAAGAGATAAAGATCAGAAAAGAAGAGAGAAAGAGAGATAGAGATGAGAAAAGTGGAGAGAGAAAGAGAGATAGAGATGAGAAAAGAGGAGAGAGGAAGAGAGACATGAGAAAAGAAGAGAGAAATAGAGGGGAGGAGAGAGAAAGTTACTTACTCGAGGGATACCGACACTTTTCTTCTCTCTC
Organism: Amborella trichopoda; assembly: GCF_000471905.2. Next base: position 3,791,870 of record NW_006499207.1, on the reverse strand, counting down.
CTCTCTCTCTCTCTCCAAGAGGCACCCACAAACTCAAGAAAGAATTAAAGTCTTTATTGAATATTGAATAATTGTGTATGTGTGTTCTTTACAATTTGGCTTTACCTGCTTATATAAAATTGGGCCCAAACATGAGTGGACACCCAAAAACTACTTAGAATTGAAGATATTTACAATTTAATTGAATTAAAAGAAATTCTAAAAATGGGTTAAAAATGATTGTTTTGCCCCTGCCTAACAATGTGTGGAATTGCAGAACAGTCTCTGCTGCAGCCCGAGAACTTGCGTGATCTTATCCGGGGTTGCTATGATTCCCATTTGATCGAAATATGATTGTTTTCTTATGGGTCTCAACATGGTAATCAATATGATGGCAATCTCGAGCCATGAATCATGTTTTTAAGCCATGATCATAAGACTTGAATTTTGGATGAATCTTGAAAACTTCAGATCGATAGTGTGCTCGTCCCTTGATTTTTTTCTTTAGTTTCCACGACGAATCACACTGAGCATGCCCTCATGATCACATTGCAACAAACGCAGCTCGATTTCATGTCCGGACAAAGATTTCGTCATCTTAGAGTTTTGACCGGAATCTTGAAATCCGATGGCTAAAATTTACAGAATTTTTGATGCCTTCGTGTGTGAAATCCATCCATTCATCTTATGCGGGGTTCGGATTGGAGATAGCCTTAGACCTTGTGCACATAATGCAATTGGTTTCACATCGATCGGGTATGCGAGCGTCGTGATTTGGCTTTCGGAGTGTGGCGTGCTGCTGCTGAATTTTCTGTAATTTTCATCACAGGTCAGCAACTTCTCTCTAGTTTTTCTCCCTGCTCAGGCATCGTTACAAGGCATACCACATATCAAAATGCTCGTCTTGACAAGACGAACATGTTCACAAAATTTGAGTGCGGCCCAACTAAAAACGAGTGAGATATGGGCCTTGAAAGTCATTGCTAGTGACTATGAAAACAACCACCTTTAATGGTGTTTTAGTGCAGGGTGGCCACACGTGAATAGTGTGGCCTACCTCTTTTCGTTATTTTACCCATAACTTTATTTTGGAGGGCTTGACTAAGTCAAAACTTGACCCATAGGGGTTTTTGACCGAGTTAGATCCAATGGTGGTGGTTTCACAGTAATTTGATACACCAAAAATATAGTTCTAGTTACGGGGTTTATTTTAGGCTGTAAGAGGCCAATTTTTCAAAATTGTTTCTTTGTGTTCACTGCCTTAGACATGTCAGATTGCGATGAAACCTTGCAAGTGGCCTTTTGGAGTGCTTTTAAAGAAATTAATCAGATCTGGGGTGATTCTGAGAGCATCAAAATTTTCACTGTTTTGGCAGGCTTTATTGACTTGCTTCCTCTTTATTCCGCATCAGGGACCAAGGTGCTGAAAAATATATTCAAACAGCTTGCCTCACCAAATTTTGTGCTTCGAGAGAAGAGATAAGGACAACATTTGAAAATTTTCATTCGAATTTATTACTTTTTTCTTCGTAGCCACAGGACCACGTGAACGTCGAGGAGATTCACGCAATGCTGCAACTAGGATGGTCAAACGTTTGGATGCAATGTACAAGTCCATCCGTGGAGACTTCAGGCGAAGAAGAGACTTTTTTTAGGGATCTTGTCGAAGTCCTCACCCTCGTGTGGACTGTTTGTGATTCAGAAGTAGAGGATTTTGTACGGACCTCGTTAGTCATAATCAGGCTCGTTTGGCAGTCAAGTTCTATGTTGAGGGGAATTTTTCCCATTTGGTCTAGGTTTCTTTGTCTTGGATGGACAACAAAAGAGCCTTTGGTTGGTGATCGTCTACATTATGCACCAATTATTCCTTTGCAGGTAGGGTACCTTAGTTAATCGAGGACTGGCTTTGGGAATAACCCCTACCCACTATTAGCAGTCTCGCATAACAGGTCCAAAGTCATGGCTGACTTAGCCTTCTTGAGGCGTCTTTGGTTTGTCGGAGTGACTTCCTCGTTTGTTTGTTCTGGATCGTTTGCTAAAAATCCTTCGGTCAGTGAACATCTACGTCATGCACCAGTTATTCCTTGGCAGGTAGGGTATCGAGGTGACCGGCTTTGGGTGTAAGCCCTACTCACTATTAGCAGTGTCGCGTAATAGGTCCAAATTCATGGCTAACTTAGCCTTCCTAGGGTGTCTCCCGCATCTTTGAAGTGTGTTTAGTAACCCCCTGGGAATGATGCTTTTCTTTATGAGACTTGTCTTGCTTTTTTGGTGCATCTTTTATCCTTTGAGTTCTTTCATAAATGGACTCAGGCTATCAGAATCTTTTCCTTAAATCTTGTGTTTTTTGGGTCTTGGTATTGTGACACTAGGGATTTTTCTTTCTGAGTGTGGGTTGAAGTCACCTGTTGTGGCGAATGCTGCATCAACCTATTTATTGGTCCTTTGCGGATTTTCACTTAGACTGAAGAAGCAGTGTCGTAGAGACAGTTTTCACCAACTTCCTTCTTCTTCTTTTTTTTGCGCTCTTCTACCCATGACCTTTCGGCCATGTCCACCCTTATTCTTCTGTTTTTATTCACAGTGCCCTTTTGGGTTTTTCACCATGCTTGGATTTTTGTTTTCATGGAACTCTTTTACTCACAGTTTCGTGACCATACCCGTCCATCATTTTTACTCATGGCATTCCCTCATCCAGGTATACACCATGCACGTTTTTTTGTGAATGCGTGTTTAAGGTCATGTCTTTGAGACCTGTGCGAAGCCTTTTAACGTCATGCGGCTAGGACGCGAACTACAGTTTAAGGTCATACAGCTAGACCATGGTGGTGATGAATGGTAGCTATAGAGGCCATGGAGTGAGTATGGTAGTGGGTTTAGCTCACTTTACAGAGACGACACGAGGCTACCTATGAAAGATGGACGATGTATGAAAGGTGGGTGAAAAAGTGGTGACCCACTTGCTTACGACGAGTATGGGTGGTGGGGTGGTTCGCCGTTTGTGAGCACAGGCTAGACCCACTAGGCAATGATGAAGGATGATGAAATGAATAGACTCACTGAGGAGGTAATAAAAGTGGTGCACGCACATGAATGGGTCGGTTAGGGAAGACGTGCATGAAAATGCATGTAAAGGGCGTGTGCGCATGTGTAATGGCATCTTTTTAGGTCATGCCTTCGAGACCTATGCAAAGCAGATTATCGTCATACGATCTGGACGTGCACTATGGTTTAAGGTCAGATAGCTTGGACCGTGGTTATACAGTTTAAAGTCATATAACTAGGACGATGAAGTTTAAGGTCGTGCAACTAGACCACTGCTACAGTTTAAGGTTATACAGTTTGGACCATGGTGCTAAGCTTTTTATCGTCATGCAGTCAGGACATACACTGTGGTTTAAAGTCATATAGCTTGGACTATGTAGTTTAAGGTCGTGCAGCTAGACCTCCGTTATAGTTTATGGTTGTAGAGTTTGGACCATGCAATTTTTTTAGGGTCATGCACCTAGACCAAAGCTGTGCAGTTTAAGGTCAAGTAGCGCAGACCAAGTTGTGGGTCACCATGTAAGTGAAGCTTCATGGGAATAGGTATTGTAGACAGCAATCTGACTCCCTGGGGATAAAATAGGTAAGAGGTTCAGATTAGAAGGCCAACTTCATTGGGGATAAGGAGACAAGTGCGGGTCCCTTATAGGCAAAAAATGGTACTTGACTCCTTGAAGAGAGGGTAACTAGGTGTGAGGTAGACCCACTAGGGGTTGTAATGGTAAAAATGACCCAAACTCCACTAGGGATAATGTGTTGTAGTATGAGTAGGACTCCTACTGAGGATGAGAAGTCATGGCCTGAATTTAATGACCTAGGTATCACTTCGCTGGGAATAATAGGTCATGGTCAAGGCGCAACTTCACTGGGGATAATAGTAGTAAGACATGCACGGCTTCAGCATAAGGTGTGCAGCAATGGACTGTTTAGAACACAGTCGGCGTTAGGCATAACCAACATCACTTCTTGAACACTTAGCCGACATTGAGCCTTTTGAAAACGCAGTCGGCGCTGAGAACGGCCAACACTGTTTCTTGACCACTCAGCCGGTGCTGGGTTGTGGAAAACACAGTCGGCGTTTGAGGGCAGCCCGCATTATTTCTTAAACACAGTCAGCGTTGGGCTGCTGAGAATGCAGCCGGCACTGGGGTCACTGAAAACACAGTTGGCACTAGGGTTACTGAAAACACAGCTGGCGCTAGGTAGTTTTGACAACATAGCCAGTGTTGGGCATGGATTAGTATCTGCGCTCTGACCCGAACCAAACCCGGTCCTGACTTCTGTTGGAATGGGATTTCATGGGCGACGGTAAAAACTTGCCTAGACCTCGGGTTTGAGCCCGACCCTGTCTAGCTCGTCTGACGTTTGGACTTCTTTTGACATGGCTGGGATTCCCATTTGTGAGGGGCATTTGGGGAAACCATTGGTTATATAAAGGGGGTAAAACCCCATTTCCACTACTTTTCATCGAAGGTAAAAACTTTAAGGCAAAAAAATTTCAACAGTGAGAAGGAGATTTCTGGAGAAAGCTTGGGTGAGCACGCAGGGGATTGCAACAAGATTGGTCGGAGTTTGCCGGGAAGTAGGAGCAGGTTCCGACTGAGAACAATAAAACACTAACAAGAAAAGAGACAGTATTTTCCAGAGTTGTGAGAGTTTGTAGGGAGTTCACTGAGGAAACAGGGAACTCTGGCTATGTTTTTTAGGATTCCGGCGAAGGGAGGATAAGGCGGGAGTTGTAGTAGTGAACTGCCCAGGGGCTTCCGCTAGCTTTAGTAGTTTTTTGGAGGGTGTGCAGTGGTTTTCTGATAACTTGGGGGAGGTTTGCAGAGGTTTTTCGACGGCGAAAGGGGAATTTCGGCTAGAAACCAAAGGGCGTGAGGAGACGGAACGTCACTAAAGGTGAACTGTCAGGGGGTAAGCGAACGGTTGCCATTGGAAGTCGTGCGACCATTGGGGAGATGAAGCATCTTAGGCCGAAAATCGAGGAGCTTTGAAAATCACGGGGACGCAGAAAACAAAGAGTCACCAGGAGGTGAACAGTCACGGTGAAGAACACGATCCGCGCTGACTTAGGACACATAGCCAACGTTGGATTTTTAAAAGCTTAGCCAGCGCTGACATAGTCGGCGCTGATCCTCAAGAAAGGCAGATGAGGCTGAGAGTTAAAGGCACAGCCGACGCTAACCTTCGAAATACACAACTGGCGCTGGCTTCAGACAAGTCAGCCGGCTATGGAAGTTAGCAATACAGCCAGCATTAGCCTTTTGGAAGACGTAGTCGGTGCTAGCCTTTTGGAAGACGCAGTCGACGCTGACCTCAGATGGTGCTCATCAGTCCATGGTGGGCATGATGACACGCACGATGTTTCTTGCATGTGGAAGTAAGTCACATGTGGGAACTATTGCGCCCATCGATGAGTCATGTGCAATGATGTTCACGCATGGTGCTGACTTGGGTAAGCAAAAGGTGGTGACGGGTGGTAAAGCCTGGCTTATGATGCCCTTTGGAAGCCAAATCCTCCAGCACAATAGTGCAGTCCATGTTGTTCTGTGGAAGGGCATCCACTGTAAAAAAGGTATGCTCTCCATCATAGGCTAGTTCCTTGCCAGAGAAGTTTGCCTTGTATGTTTGATATACACGTCTGATGAATTGAAGCTGACTCGGATATGGTTTTCTTCTCCTTTTGGCCTGTAACCATCCTCTTTAGTGGCACACGTCAGATGAATTGAAGCTGACTCTCCAAATGGTTTTGCTTCTTCTTCATGAGGAAGGCATTTCGTTGGTGGGTTTGCTTCTTCTTCATAAGGAGAGCATTTCTTTGGTGGGTTTGCTTCTTCTTCATGAGGAGAGCATTTCTTTGGTGGGTTTGGTTCTTCTTCATGAGGAGAGCATTTCTTTTGGCCAGTAACCATCCTCTTATCCTCAGATGTAAGAGCAACACCACAGGTTTTGGTTTGTAACCGTCCTCTTATGCTCAGATGCAAAAGCAACACCGGAGGTTTTGGTTTGTAACCATCCTCTTATCCTCAGATATAAGAGCAACACTTTTGGTGTCAACTGCTCTCTTCTCCTCAAATACAAGAGACTTGTAGCCTTCCTAATAATGGGGTTTTCGGCTTATAACTTGTAACTCCTTTTTACTACAATAAAAAGAGTTAAACTTTGTTTGGATTGTCTTACTTGCTTTTCATTGAGTCTCTTTCCTTGAATATGCATCATGGGTAGTATTTATTTAAATATCGTCCATTGATAGGGCGCATTGCCTCCTCTCCATCAAGATATGCCAGAATGTAGGCTCCATTTGGTGAGACCTTTTTTACTATAAAGGGACTCTCCCACTTGAGTTCGAACTTCCCTTTACGCTGGCCATGCATAACAATAGGCCTCTTGACGGTTAGAACTAGATCGCCACGATCGAATGAGCGGACCTTGACTGACTTATCAAAGGCCCTCTTCATTCTTTAGTGGTTGCGTTCGAGGTTCTGTTGAGCCTCCAACCTCTTTTCGTTGAGGGCATCCAATTCTTGATACCGGAGTCTGATTTTCTCACCTTCAGTTAGCCCTTGATGTATAGCGACTCGCAGTGAAGGGATTTGAATTTTGAGGGGTAGAACTGCTTCACCCCCATAGAGCAGAGAATAAGGAGTGAAATCAGTAGCATTTCGTGTAGTAGTACGATAAGCCCATAGTGCTTCGGGATGATTCTCATGCCAGTTCTTCTTCGTCTTTGATACTGATTTTCGTAAAACATTGCACAGAGTCTTATTAAAGGCCTCAGCCAAGCCATTCTCCCGAGGGTGGTACATAGTCGAGTACTGCCACTCAAAACCAAACTGATTAACCAGGAGATCAATATGATGACTTCGAAATTGAGGACCATGGTCCAAGATAATTTGATCAGGCACCCCAAATTGGTATACAGTGTGATGTCGAACGAAGTTAGAGAACTTGCTTAAGGGGGACCGCGTCAACCCACTTAGAGAAATAATTTGTCGCAGCTAGGATAAAGACCTGATCCATTGTTGAAGGAGGGTCAATAGGACTTACAATGTCCATTCCCCATTGTGAGAAGGGTCATGATGCCACTATAGGGTGTAAGGGCTCTGGAGGATGATGAACAAGGCTAGAGTGTATTTAGCACGTCTGACACTTTTTAGCGTAGTTTAAGGAATCAGCAATCATGAAAGGCCAATGGTATCCCAACTTGCGTATCCGTTCATAGAGCTTGGGACTAGACTGATGCAATCCACATATTCCTAAGTGTACTTCTTCTAACACTTTATTTGCCTCTTGCACGTCCACACATCTACGAAGAATATCGTCTAACGACCGTCTAACGAGAGCATCTCCTTCAAGGAGGGTATATTTGGTAGACATTCGACTTATACTATTGCGTTTGACATGATCTTCTAGGAGCATGCTATGTTTTAGGAAACTAGTGGTGGGCTCTCTCCAATCTTCCACCTGCTCAATATCCCCGCATATTGGGTCGAAGAATTATGGTACTTGGTTTCGAACCTAAACCCCTTGACATTGTGCCATTTCTTGTTCAGTCTTAATTACTTATTTAGCTGAGAGAAGTTCTCCGAATGGATAAGGAGGGCACTCGGGGAAGATATTTCTCTCATCATCCGCATCTACCTCGGTTCTTAGTTCAATGTGTCTCCATTCTGCCCTCAGACTAGTGTGGGTCTTGATGAGGATAATTGAATTGTAGCCCCGAGTTTTGCAAGTGCATCAGCCTGCGAGTTTAGCCTCCTAGGGATGTGACTCAAGGATACGTCCACAAGCTAGGCCATAAATGATTTTGTCGTATCGTGATAAAGCTTGAGAGTGTCTTTCCTCACGTCATATATTCCTTTGAGCTAGCGAATAACAAACTCAGAGTCGCCATCGATTTTGAGCTGCTCCAAGTCTAGATCAAAGGCTATCTCTAGTCCAATTATAAGGGCTTGATATTCTGCCTCATTAAAGGAACCAGCCTCGATGAGAGAGAAAGAAAGTGGCAATACTCCTCCTTTCAGGGTTAGGAATACCACTCCGGCACCACCTCTGTCTGATTGGAAGGCTCCATCGAAGTACAATTCCCACGCATGAATAAGCTCTACCCATAATACTTCTTCATCAAGGAGGTCGCTTGATAATGGAGATTCCGTCGACACAGGGTGTGCTACAAGAAAATCAACCAGGGCTTGGCCCTTGATGGCATTTTATGGGACATGTGATGTCAAATTACATTAGCAGTAATGCCTACTTGGCAAGATAACCTGACAGGCACGGGTATGTCATGAGAAACTTTACAGGATCTGCTTTTGATATAAGTTTTACTTCATGACCAAGTAAGTAGTGGTGAAGTTTTTGTACTGCAAAGATCAAGGTCAAGCACATTTTCCCTATAGGGGGATAATTCTTCTTGGCCCCTTGCATCCTGCGGCTGAGATAGTATAGTGTAGTCTCTTTTCCCTCGTCATTGTTTTGTACCAACAATACCCCGAGTGACTCTTCCAGAGCGGTCATGAATAGAATGAAAGGTTTTCCCAACACTGGTGAAGAGAGCACTGGAGGGTTGAGTAAATATTGTTAGATGTCATCAAGAGCTGTCTGACATGCTTCACCCCAGATGAATGGGTTATCCTTCTTCAACAGGTGTGTGAAGGGTTTACAATGACTTGAGAGATTTGAGATGAACCTGCAGATGTAAGCCAACTACCCTTGAAGAGAGCGCAATTCTCGTAGTGTAGTTGGTAACGGCATTTCTTGAATCGCCTTGATCTTGACTAGCTCAACTTCAAGCACTCGATGTCTGACAATGAACCCCAAGAACTTTTCTGAACGCACCCCAAAAGCGCATTTCAGCTGGTTCATTTAAAGTCGATGAAGGCATAGTCGCTCGAATACCTTTTCAAGGTCTCTCATATGAGCATCCTTCTCTTCAGATTTTACCACCAAGTCGTCTACATAACACTCCACCTCTTTGTGCATCATATCTTTGAAGGTGGTCGTCATTGCTCTCTGGTATGTGGCACCAGCATTCTTTAATCTAAAAGGCATCATTGTGTAACAAAAGACCCCTTTCGGAGTTAAGAACGCAGTGGTTTCCTCATCTTCGGGCGCCATCGGTATTTTATTATACCCAGAGTACTCGTCCATGAAAGAAAAGATTTGACAGTGAGTCGTAGAGTCGATGAGCATCTCGGTGAATGGCAACGGGAAGTCATCTTTGGGACATGCAGTATTGAGGTCATGGAAATCAATGCAAACCGTGATTTGGCCATTCTTCTTCTTGACTGGAAAAATATTTACTAGTGATTTCAGGTACTTGACTTCACGAATGAAGCCTGCTTGTCTGAGTTTGGTCACCTTGGCATCTATAAGCATCTCGAGGTCAGGCTTGAACCTTCTCAATTTTTGTTTGACGGGTTTGATAGTCGGATTGATGCCCAAACAATGAACAACGACTTGAGGGTCTAACTCATGCATCTCATGGTAATGCCAAGCAAAAATGTCTTGGTTTGCTCGCAGGAAAGTAGTGAAATTTTCTTTCTCTTCTGGAGACGTATTTGTCGAGATAAAATTAGGCCTAAGATCAGCTTCATCTCCTAGATTTATTTCTTCGAGCTCGTCAGCAGTAGCTTGACATCCTTCTTCCCATTCTTCTGGAGCCTCTTGCAACTCTTCCTCGTTGTTTTTAGAGGTCTTTCCATCAACCTCAAGTGCAGAGACCCACGACCCTGACATCTCTACCTCCAATAGGGCTTCAGAGTAGGTCATGATTTATACGCCTTTCATGAACTGAGTGGCAGAAGGGTCAACCTCAAACGTGGGAAGCATATCAGGTTGTAGGATCTTAGAAATTGAGATTCAGAAATTGTGACGCGAGAAGTGTACTCGTATGAATCACCTGGTCTTTGCCCAGGTGTTGGCGGTGTTTACCTCATGCCAGCTGATACTTTATGGACTTGTACCATGTGGCAAGCCTCTTGAGAATAAAAGCTCTGGTCCCTCGATTCTCTAAGTCTCTGCTCAAGGTTGGGCTCAGGGGACCACTGGGGTTTCTTTGACTTCGACTTTTGGTGTTTCTTTAAAGAGGATGGCTCTTCCTTAGCTTTAACTACCAGGGCATCAGTGACTTTTAAGAATCCAACTGCCTAGGCCAGGGTCTTTTTCAGCGCCTCCGTTGCATCTTGCTTATGTTGATTCCTTCAAATTCTTTGTCAAGAGCTTTGAATTCTGGACATTTGAAGGTTGTACCTACAGGAGACATAGAAGAGGAAGGATTAGAAGCAAAAGAATAAGGAGGAGATGGGTCAGAAAGTGGGGGACTTTTAAGGTCATTCCCCTTATCCGACCGATCTGAGCAGCGTTTTACGTCATCACTAGGGTTGGACATGTGCAGGGGGGGTCTTTTAAGTCTTTCCCTTGCTTAGACCATTGGGGAGTGCTTTTAACATTGTCACCCTCATTGAATATGCTCTGAGGAGAAGATGACTTAGGGGCGTACTCATGATGGGATGGAGAAGGAAGGAGGATCATGTCAGGGATAAAGTTCAATAAAGTTGGCAGTGGGGGATGGGGCCTGAGAAATTCCTGCTCAACTGGCGGCTGAGCCATCTTGTTTTTCCGACGAGTAGCCCTTGGTGCCCATCTCGTTCTGGTTTTCTGAGGTGGTGCTTGACTTGTCTCACTAGGCTTGTGAACAGCCCTAGCTTGGTTAATTGCTTCTCGCCTTACACACTTGAGTCTACTTCTCTCGTGGTGGACTGTCCATGGTTGGGAAGTAGATGGTTCAACAGGATCTGAATTGTCATTAAGCGAGTCTTGTGTCGTTTGGCCCTCTTGCACCGGTGGAGCAGTGGCTTGGGGATCACTTACTGGTACGTCATAAGACTCCTGACATTCCCGTATTTTCTTTACGATTATACTATGGAAACTGGTGCATTCGCATAGGTTGTGGCCCCATATCTGGTGATACGGGCACCAACGGTCCTTCATCCACTGAGCAAGATGTCGAGGCTGCCTTGCCAGTTTTGGGATGATTAGGTCTTCTTAGAGCATTATAACAAAGAAGGTGTGAAGGATATCGGGGGCATCATCCTCCTCTTAGACGGTTACTGCATGGGAGGCCTATGATGCTCCGAATGCCGTCTTTAACTCTTCAAGCTTGATTTGACCCTTCTGAATCAAGGCCTCGATGATATCTTTTAGCATGAAGTAGTCATCTATGGGGTGGCCGACTCTTCAATGGTAGGCACAGTAATTTGCCTGAGTATTGAGCCCAGCTTGCTCAGGGACCTTGGTCGCTGGAAGCTCAATCATGTTTTATTCCAACTTTAATCGAAATAGCGCAGGGGTAGACCTTATTCCTATACCTGGTCCAATAGTCATTCCAATTAACGTTGACAGGTGGGGGAACTCAGTTGTATGACTGTTGTTGTTTTCCTACCTGAGGTGTCTTCGCTGTGCTTACCCCTTTAGAGAGGTACAAAGTTTGGGAGGCAGCCTTCTTTGGATTACTGACTGTGACGGCTACACTGATCACTCCTTTTTGTTGGCTGCCCCGGGTGTTATTTCGAGCATTACCATTGCTCCGGTTGTTTCCCGAGCTTGCAGGCTGTTGTCGTGACCCGCCGTGGTGGCATGATAGGCTTTCTATGCGAACCGATTTAGAGATCAGCTCTGACATGGAAGTCAGATTGAAGGCCTCGACAAGTAGAGCAATCTCGGGTCGCATGTTCCATACACAAGTTTGAACTACTTCCTTCTCAGGCATGGGATTGAGATAATGAGCGGCCAAATTTCACCATCTTGATATGAATTGACCCACGGGCTCATCTGGGTCTTGGGTCAGGGTGAGAAGCTCAATAGTTTGAACCTCTCTCTCGACCTCATAAAAATAATGGTGGAACATTTTCTCCATTTCCTCTCAAGTATGCACCGAGTTTGGGGGAAGTCGAACATACCACTGAAAAGATAAGTCGTCAAGGGTTTCAACAAACTGACAGAGAAGGAGCCTCCCATCAGCTGTTGTTTCTTGGCACGTTGCTTGAAAATGGGCGATATGCTGGTGCGGGGAGGTGGTTCCGTTGAATAGGGGAAACTTCCCTTTCTTTTAATCTGAGGGAAACAAGACCTGATCAATGTATGAAGGGTACGGCCTTTGATAAGGCATTGCACCCTGTATCCCTAGAATTTGTCTGTTCTTTAAGCTATGGATTACCATAGCATCAATGCCTGCCTGCGAGACGGGGTAAGGAACATAATTGTCCTGTGAGGCAGAGGGAAGGGACTGCCTTGGAGGTGAACCATCTGAGTGGTGGGAATTGACCTCATGGTTAGTTGATTGTCGTGCGGCGTCTATACGATCGATCTTCTCCATCATTGTGTGCACCATATCTTCAAACTTGTTTATGCGCTCTTCCTGCAAGTCAGGTTCGTTGATAACCATCACGCTGACAATTTGAGGGCTCGCAAACTTGACGGGTCGCATGCAGCAGGTCAGTTAGCAAGGGGTCAGCATGCCCCGACTGGACTCGACTCTTATATGCCAATCGCGTGAGGACCGGTTCTCGATGGTCTTGGGATCGTTGCTGCTGAGTGGCTGGGTGGTTTCTAGAACACTAATCACGATGCAGGGCTCATGGACTTCTTCTTCAGGCGTCGTCATCTGAAGAGGGTAGATGGGATTCAAGCAAAGACGGTCATCAAATCTGGTTGCCCCGACTGCCTAGGTAAAAATTTACAAGCCCCTATCACATTTAGCTTTGAGGTTTTGATGTACCTTGTGCCAAAACTGTGATCGGGACTGCGGCTGGTCGGCTCTTCTTGCACAAGAGAGAGTTATCTCCATCAGATGCGACAAAGGATGAGGGCCAGGGACTGGAGTTAACTGGGCTTGGGAGGATGAAGGACTTGATCTTCCATCAGGTCTTTACCCCGAGCTCTCTTGTGGGCTCTAGATACATGACCAAAGTGATAGGGCTAGTTCAAGATGGTACTCTTGGGGAAGGTCTTCGAGCACCAAGGCTGGAGGTGCTTGCTCACAGAATGAAGAGCAGGCAGGAGCAAACTCATGAGGACGCCAGAGTCGAGGGTGAGGGACTGTCTATGACAGCGGCACGTGTGCGCCCCTCGAAGAAGGCTCACAGGCAACCAGGGGGTCAGCCTGGGCTCGAGCAAGTGGTCTGACCTTAAGAGGCTAAGAACTGCGAGCAAGTGTCTGTAAGAGAACAGGTGGAGACCAACCCCCTATAGGGTGCACTTGTGTGTGCGAAGTAGGAGGACGAGAAGATTGTCTCTTGTGTACTCGAGTTGGCACAATGACAGTGTTGCCCCGAGCAGTGGGACGCATATGAACAACGTGTACAAGACCTGACCTTGGAAAGTCTGATCTTGGACGCTGACGCGAGGTAACATAAGGGTTGCCGCGAGGTGTAGCTAGTGTGGACGACCCACGAGCCTTATGGTGTGTACGAGAGGTGGAGGCCCCAGGGTCTCCGCCTCTATGTGTCGAGCCTCTAGAGATAGAGACTGGTGGTGGTGCAGGAATGTGGGGGGTAGCCTTGCGGCGACCCACAGAAGCAATGGCAACTTTCTTGCCTTTTACAGCAAGGGACTAGGCAGCCTTCCGGTGTACCTCGACAATATGACCGACAAGTGACTTGCCGATGGCAGAGTGCATGCTGTGTGCGACAACAGACGTGCTGCCGATGTAGGAGGAGCTTGATGGAAGTCCCACCCGAGCTAGGAGATGGGGAGTGAGGGACCTTTAAGTCCCACCTCACACCGATCCATGTTAAGACTTGGGAGCTCGGTGCAGGGTCTTTGCTCAAGAGGAAGGTTGGGAACTAAGTTGAAGGAACTTGTTCCCTAGGGACACTCACAAATGTGGGGATAAGGAAGTCTCTGATCCAGATAAATGGATTACAAAACTCCAAAACCATAATTGAGGTGTGAAAATAGGAAAACAGAAAGGAAAACTAGTCAAACAAGTACGATCTGAGTAAGGGGTAGTAAATCCCCAGTGGAGTCGCCAAGCTAGTTTGGTACCTCGATCTCGCCATCCGTATCCAGATGATCAGGCGGCATGTGTCTCGGGTTTCCTGGGAACCCTAGACTTGAGATTGCTATCTCGAGAACCTTGCTCAAAAGCAAAGGCAGGTGGACCAACCGATGAGAGAGGAATTTAAGATCGGAACTCACTCAAGCTGGCTTGCGTGGATGCCCTCTTAGATCACGAAGAAAGCTCCTCAGTCGTAAAACTAGTTCGGAATCAACTCCCTTGGCATGTATTCTCTTATTTCTACAATTACACACACATGGCAAACGTTATAAGACAAGTGGGTCAAGGGACCCCACCTTGCCTTTCAGGAACATACACGGCTGTGCACATTCAAAAAGAGGAAGAGAAGAGTGAGAGAAGAAAGATTGGGGTTATAAGAGTTTGACCGGACGGTGAGACCGACACAGTGACTAAACTAGTAGGTAATTGACCTGATGTGGTAGTAAAACGGGCTCGATAACTTAGACCTGCTCAACAGAATTACTACTAGATGACAGTACCAAATAACGACTAGCTAGACGCAATTGCTAGTTGTCGTGGAAATAAAGCGGGCATAATAACTCTAATCGGCACAAACATTATGGCTAGACAATAGGACTACCATTGAAGGCTAAAGAAAAAGAATAGAAAGAGAGAAGAGAAGAAGAAGAAGAAGAAAATAAGAGAAAAGAGAATAAGAAGCATAATAGGAGAGAAAACCATGAGAGAAGAAGAAGAGAGAGAAAGGAAGGAAAGGAGACAGAATAAGAGGAGAGAGAAAACTCAGATGATGATGGCTTATGCTGGCTGGGAAATAAAGAGAGAATAGACAGAAAGAACACAAGCGGCAATGGGCTTGCACCGGTTGTGACAGAAGGAAGAGAAAGAGATCGAATACAGGCGACGATAGGCTCGCACCATTTGTGACAGAAGAGAGAAGCGAGGGGAAACACAGGTAGCGATAGGCTAGCGCCATCTGTGACAGAAGAGAAGAAAGAAAAAGGGAAGCACAGGCAGCAATAAGTTAGCATCATCTGTGACTGAAGAGAGAGAAGGAGAGGGAATGCAGGCGGCGATAGTTTAGCGCCATCTATGATCGAAGAGAGAGAAGAGAGGGAATGCAGGCAGCGATAGGTTAGCGCCGTCTGTGATCAAAGAGATAGAAGAGAGGGAACACAAGCGGTGATAGGTTAGCGACATCTGTGATCAAAGAGAGAGAAGAGAGGGAACACAGGCAGCGATAGGTTATCATTGTCTGTGATCGAAGAGAGAGAAGAGAGGGCTTAGCACCATCTGTGGTCAAAGAGAGAAGGGAGAGAACTTTGACAGAGGCCTAGCCGCCATCCAGGTTAAGGCCCCGCCCACTATTCATGTCTCGTGAACAGGAAGGCGTTACACAAGACGATAGACCCGCCATGCGTGGATGGAGAAAGAGAAGCAGGGAAAAAGGGATAGGATAGACCAGAGGAGAAAGAGAGAGAAAGAGATAAAGATCAGAAAAGAGGAGAGAAAAGGAGATAGAGATGAGAAAAGAGGCGAGAGAAAGAGAGATAGGAATGAGAAAATATGAGAAAAAAGAGAGAGATGAGAAAAGAGGAGAGAGCAAGAGAGAGAGACGAGAAAATAAGAGAGAGACAGAGGGGAGGAGAGAGAAAGTTATCTTATCGAGGGGTATTGGCCCTTTTCTTCTCTCTCCTCTCTCTCTCTCCAAGATGCACCCACGAACTCAAACAAAAATTGAAGGCTTTATTGAATATTGAAGAATTGTGTATGTGTGTTCTTTACAATTTAGCTTTGCCTATTTATATGTAATTGGGCCCAGACATGAGTGGACACCCAAAAATTACCTAGAAGTAAAGATAATTCAAATTTAAAAAAATTTAAAAAAATTCTAAAAATAGGTGCAAAAGGATTGTTTTGCCTTTGCCTAACAATGTGTTGAATTTCATTACAGTCCCTACTGCTACGCAAGAACTTGCGTGATCTTCCGTGACTGATCTGGGATTGCTCTTATGCCCGTTTCATCAAAAGATGATTGTTTTCATGTGGGGCTCGGCATGGTGATTGATTTGATACCAATCTTGAGCCATGAATCATGTTTTAAGCCATGATCATGATACTTGAATTTTGGATGAAGATTGAAAACTTTGGATCGATAGTGTGCTCGTTCCTAGATGTTTTTCTTCAGTTTCCTCATCGAATCACACTGATCATGCCATCACGATCACGTTGCAACAAACGTAGCTCAATTTCGTGTCCGGACGAAGATTTTATCGTCTTGGATTTTGGCCGGAATCTTGAAATCAGGCAGCCAAAAATTACAGCAGCTTCAATGCCTTTGTGTGTGAGATCGAACCGTTCATCGTATGTCGGGTTCAGACTAGAGATAGCCTCAGACCTTGCGCACATAATGCAATTAGTTTCACGTCAATCCAGTATGTGAGCCTCGTGATTTGGCCACCAGAGTGTGGCATGCTGCTACTGAATTTTTTGCAACTTTCTTCACTAATCAGCAACTTCTCTCTAGTTTTTCTCCCTGCTCAAACGTCATTGCGGAGCATACCAAATATCAAAACGCTCGTCTTGACGAGACAAACACACTAGCTCGATCCAACTCCAAACTAGTGATATATAGGCCTCGAAAGTCACCGCCCGTGACTGTGAAAACAGCCACCTTTAATGGTGTTTTGGTGTAGGGTGGCGACACGGGAATAGTATGCGGCCTCCCCCTTTTTGGTATTTTACCCATAACTTTGTCTTGAAGCTCCCGATTAAGCCGAAACTTGATTCATGGGGGTTTTTGACTGTGACAGATCCAATGACAGTGGTCCCATAGCAATTTGACGTACCAAAAATATTCGGGTTCCATTTCAGGGTGTTAGAGGCCAATTTTTCTGAAATGTTTTCTTTGTGATCACTGCCTTAAACATGTCAGATTATGATGAAACTTGGCAGGTGGCTTTTTTGAGTGCTTATGAAGATCTTGACCAGTTCTGAGGTAATTCTGAGACTGTCAAAATTTCCATTATTTTGTCAGGCTTTATTGACTTGCTTCCTCTTTATTTGGCATCACGGACCAAGGTGCTGAAAAATGTGTTCAAACACTCCCTATCGACAAGATTCCCCCAAGGTCTTGCAAATTCATGATGTCTTTCATATCCCAATCCTCAAAAGGAAGGAGGATAGTGCTTTCCTTAGAGATCAAGCCAATTACATGCAAGAGTCCCAAAGGGTCTGGCATTTCCCAACCCCTGTGATGGAAAATCAAGTTGCCCATCAAAAAGCGATAAGTGGTCCTTCTTCCCCTGCTCATGACTTCATTGGCACTCCTGAACAACAATATGAAGTTTAAAGACAAGCTATTATCACTGAGCTAAAAGAACAGATACAAGACCTGCTCAATCAAGTTGAAGTCATAGGAAAAGGAAAAGCTAAAATGAAGGGAGTTGCCTCCTCAAAGCCTGTTCCCACTCCTTGACCAGGTTTCGCCACAAAAACTCGGGTAACACTTGTTCAAGAGAATCCTCGAAGAAATCCTTTTATAAATATTGCAGTAATACCAAAAATGGGATTTTTATGGTCCTGCAGCTCATTAGATTATAAGGAAAATGTATTGCGAGCCATCCAGCAACCAAGGGTTGAATGAGGGCAAAGGAATGCTGACACCCTTTGTTATTAAGATCATAGCATCTTAGCATACTCGAAAGGAGGGTCCTGGTTACCCGGAGCATCCAAGTTTACTCCCATGGTCCTTCTTCACCGATCAAAGCTCTCATGCGACAATGTCACAAGAATGTTATTATCTCCCCTGGAAACTGTTTCTGAAGAGGTGACTTCCCATGAGCCTCAAGAAGTAGCAGAAGTTACCCAAACTGTTCAAGGGCCTGAGAGTTCAGAAACCAATGAGACAAAAAGAGAACCATTACCTATAGAGCAAATAGTTGAAGTGCTTGAGATGCATGAGAAGATTTCTGATTTTATGCCACTCAGTGAAAAGGAGATAAAAGAAGCTCTAGAAGTTCTGGAGGATGGTGGTCAAGCCACGGCTGATGACTTATATAAAGTGAGCATGGGTGATGAAGTTGACCCAAGACCCACTTTTATCTCGGCCATTATGCCCTCGGAATGGAATAAAGAGTACACTAAGTTTCTGCGAGCCAATCGAGATGTCTTTGCCTGGCATTATGAAGAGATGCCTACTTTGACCCTTGAGTCGTAGTTCATGGGTTGGGAATTGACCCATCTTTCAAACCTGTCAAACATAAATCAAGAAGGTTCTAAGCCGATTTGGAAATCCAGATTGAAGCAAAGATGACAAGGCTTAAGACAACATATGTCATAAGAGTGTGGGGTGTAGTGTATGGTCTAGGGTCTTGGGTGTGTGTGTGGTCTAGGGATATTTTCTCTCTCTATCAAAAATTTCTCTCTCCTCTCAACTTGATCGAGAACTTGGAAGCAAGGAAAAAATAATGGACTAAAACTCAGTCTTCAATGCTCAAGTTTCAAAAAAATGATCATGCCCCATTACAAATGACATAAGCTCACTTATATAAAACAACCACAAAACATGGGTAGAATACTCAAAATTAAATCAAATTGTCAAAAATTACACATTAAATGAATTAAAATAAAATCTCGTTTTTGGACCAAATGACCAAAATACCCTTTAGTACTTTTCAACAAATGACAAAACCATTCCTCTATGAGGGGCCTCTCGCCATTGCTAGACTTTGATCACCTTGAAATGGATTTTTCATCAAGAACCAAAAATCTGGCCAAGTCCATAAACTTCCACCACCAATCTGGTAAGAGCTGTGACGTGTCGAGTCTTCATTTCAATCACAAATTGAAGAGGACATTGTCACGATCATTTTGCAATAAATATCATCCAATTTGGTTTTTGTTTAAGCATATTAGTGAACCGGGTAGGTAGTATCGTGAAGATTCCTAACCGCCAGTCGATGAGCATTTTGGGAGCCAAGAAAGTTAGCATTGCAAAGACGTCTAACGGCCAGTGCATGAGCAGCATATGGCAAACTGGGCAGCTTAGTATCACAAAGATTCCTAACAGCCAGTCGATGAGCAATCCAAGATCTAACCAAGTTAGTGTCGCGAAGACCTCTAACTGTCAGCGCATGAGAAAGCATATCGCAAACTGGGAAAGTTAGTATCATGAAGATTCCTAATCGCCGATCGATGGGCATTCCAAGAGCCAAGCAAGTTAATGTCGTGAAGATCTATAACTACCGGCGCATGATCAACATATGACGAGCCAGGCAGTTTAGTATCACTAAGATTCCTAACCGTCGGTTGATGGGTATTTCGGGGGAGCTAGGAAAGTTAGTGTTGCGAAGACCTCTAACTGCCAGTGCATGAGCAACATATGGCGAACCGAGCAAGTTAGTATTGTGAAGATGCCCAACCACCGGTCGATGAGCATTCCGGGAGTGAGGCAAGTTAGTGTCGGGAAGACCTTCAACTGCTGACGCATGAGTGGCATATGGCAAACCAGAGCGAAGATGCCCAACTTCCGATCAATGAGCTTTCCAAGAGCCAGACAAGTTAGTGTACCAAAGACCTATAACGGCCAATGCATGAGTAGCTTATGGTGAACAAAGCAAGTTAGTATCACAAAGATTCCTAATCGTCAGTCAATGGGCATTACGAGAGCCAGGCAAGTTAGTGTCGCGAAGACCTCTAATTGCTAGCGCATGAGCAGCATATGGCCAACTAAGCAGGTTAGTATCGCGAAGATGCCCAACCATCGATCGATGAGCATTATGGGAGCCAGGCAAGTTAGTGTCACGAAGACCTCTAACTACCAGCGCATGAGAGGGTGCTAGCATGTGTGGAACCCTTAGGATTAAAGGTGAACACATTTCATCATGTTGCCCACGATACCTAATGCATTCAGCAAGGGCCTCATAAAAGGGACTTTGCTTCACGTGTATTGTCACGTTAGCTTATATTCGCATCTCGAGAATTAGAGTCTGGATAGGTGAAGATAACTTGCAGTTGCTTCATACTCAAGATGAGATTGACCTCAGGCCGAGATTCAAGCCTCACCTTTGTCATCGTTGTTCACGATTGATTTTTCGCACTGAACTCTCTCTCATTCTTGCACTTGGTCCAGCCATCAAACTGGCACAAGAACACTGGACTATGGGCCCAAAACGCGCCAAAGGGACCTCCATCGTTCCCACCAGAAAAGATGTCGTGCGAGAAATCATTGATAACACAACTTTTAATGATGTGATTAAACGCATGGGTTCGCTCTTCAAGGTAAATAAAGAAGATGTGAGAAAACATGAGAGAGACTGAGACTCGGGATATATACTAGAGAGAGAAGTTCCATTTCCTAAACCCAATCAGCGATGAAGGGTGAACTGTTCCCTAGTGGAGTTGCCAGAGATTTGGACGCTCCGAAAAATGTGATGCTTATATTGATTAAAGTGTTTAAACAAACATTAAACTCCAAATAAATAACCAAAGGACATCACACTCGAGGCCAAATTCGCTCATGCATTCTATATCTTAAAAAATAGGTTTTTCATATCATATACTGGAAACGAAATAATTTCATGAATTTAATCCTCTATTACAATTTAAATCAGTCAAAGAAAAGGGAAATAGGTCGAATACCCTTGATTCTGGCCTTGAAACCTATACAATCGTTTCTCAAGAAGAAAATATATAGGCATATTGAAAAGGAGGAAATGATATCAAAGGGCATATTTGCCCGTATACCTGTGATTAACTGCAGGGACATTAATCCTCAAGTTTAATCTTTATTCGAGAACATGCTTCAAGTGGATCGAAGGAAATTAGTCTTCTTTCTCTCTTTGTGTATCAGTTACTCTCATGGTACAGTCATGTATGAGACAGTCTCTTCTTTTCTTTGACATATATCAGTCACTCTTAATATTCTCGCAAAAGTAAACTCAAGCTGAGTCCACTCCTGAAAAGAATGTGAATTCTCTAAAGAAAGCGAATCGAACTCATCTCTCATCACAAAAGGGGTTTATATCCTTTTTCTTGTGTTGATAATCCATATTCTTTAATGGATAACCATGCATCTCCTATCTCTTCAATCTTCACCCTTCATTTCCATCTCGAACTTATCCTCTCCTTTAAAATCATGGTACTACTGATCACGCATCCATATCTCATTGCTTTTGAATGGCAATCATATGATTTGAATAAATACATATGCTCACGAACATCTCTTGATGTTAATCAATTTTTTTTGCCAATGTTCATCCCTATGCTATTCAATTTCGAATTTTCAGGCTCCAGATTCAACAAAATCTTCATACGAGCAAAATCAGGAAAATTTGTTATTTCCTTCTTCCTTCGCCTGCCAGTTAAACTTTGTGATGCAACGAAGACATGCCTCCATATTAGCCACTTTCAGATGGTTTATTTTTTTATCACAAAATTTGACAGACTGAGAGAGGACTCAAAAACGAACATGATAGTCTAAGTCTCACTTCAAATGGACCTCAAATGAGAGAGATATGTTCCATTTTGTATTTCAACTGTAAATTGCGTCAGCAATATCAATCAATTGCAAAAGTAACCGCTTCCAATTCATATATCAAACAATGTTGCACCTTTTAAGGGTGATAAAGCATTGAGTCAATAATCCAATATCCTGACCTCATAAGAAAATTCTTCATATCGAGAGAGAAACCTCTATTTTAGTGATCGGGTGTTATCTTGACTGTAATGTACAGAGCATGAAGTTTTTAAGGCTCTTAACTACTGAGTTGTGCGGATGATGAATGAGTTCACCTATAGGCGATACAAAACTTCAGGATGAGGGGTATGATGCCTCTAACATGGGTCCTTGAGAGTCTCAGCTCAATTCCAAAACATAAAGTTCTAGGGTACAGTCAAGGCATATCTTTGCTAACAGTGGACATGGGTTAATCCAAGAACAAATATTGGCCAAATTATATGACTCTTGGACTTTAAGGCATATCAGATCTCAACATGTATATCTTCAAAGATTTACTTCAATATATATCAACATATGACTAGGTTTCCCATATACTCTGTCTATTAAGCCCCATATCTTTAACGAACGATAGATTAAAGGTGCCATATTACATCTCACCCAACACTCCTCCAATATCCAGTGGAGAGGCATCCATGTGCCATGGGAGTATAGGTATCCCAAAGTTTCGTCTCAAATTGAGACGTCTTTATGATATCTTATCATAGACCATAAGTTACAATGCACATATGTAATTGATGATGGATTCAAGAAAATATGCATATCAAACTGCATCAGGTTCCTCCACATATCACATAGATAGGCATATTTGGGGGCCTTAGGAATATATGTATCTTAAAACCTATCTCACAATGAGATGGTTTCATATCCTCCATCATCGACCCTAAGTTAAACTTGAACATGCTTAACTGACAATCTATTGGTATCATATCTTTTATCGGTCGTAAATCAGGACATAGCTAACTGACGAGACAGGAATTGAAAGGCATATTGAGGCCTTCATATGATGAATCATGATCATATCATATATTCATATCATGGGGCATATCTGAGCAGGTGTTATCAAGAACCATGCTCATATTTTATCGACTGTTTGTTGGGATAGTTTATCCAACGTGCATTAATGACCTTGCTGTATTTTTGACATCTTCAATCTATCAAGTGTTTGTTAGAATGCACTTAGTATTATATGAGGACTAAGCAACATCTTTATCACTCAAAAAAATATATCTTCAAAACGGAAAGCTTATTAAGCTCATCCAGCGTCGGTTAAAACAGTATATCCAATGTTTGTTATAAAACTAACGTTTATCCAACATTGGTTCAACACTTGTGCTCACTTTACTTCCTTTATCAAGTGTTGGTTCAAGACTATAAATTGACATTTCCATCAAGTGTCGGTTAGAAGACACATAGCCTCATATGAGGACTTGAAGCATACTCAACCCAAGGCTCATTTCCGGGCTTTAAGCTTACCATGCTTCATTCATTATTAAGATATTTTATCTGACATGCATCATAATCACCTCAATCTTCATCAAGCATTCATTAGAATGTACTTAGTTTTGTATATCACTAAAATACACCCAACACCAACCCGACTTGAGCTTATGTTCGGGTCCTATTTCTAGACCCAATGGGTCAAATTCGGGTCCATAAATAGGGAGCGAAAATCAAGTTTGCTAGGATCTAAGTCTAAGTTGAACCAACCTAACTCCACCTGAATATCGTGCATGTATTATTTCCTTTATTGTAATAATATTATATATAATATAATTAATTGTTCTTTAATTATATTTTTTATACAATATGGATGACATAATTTTTAATATAATTAGTATTATGAAACATCTTATAGCTTGAACCTGAAAGGGATTTTTACAGAGAAGGCTTCTGTCTTCCTTTCGACTATTTTTTTATTTGTTGAGAGTTAGAGGCATAAATAAAATAGTAAGATATTAGTTTAAATTCATATAAATATGTAGACACCCCCCTCGAAATTCTGGCCAAGGGAACTCCTAAAAACCTCAATTCTTAATTAGATAATGCTCAAACTCCAAGATAAATCCAAAAAAATTTTGAAAAAAATTCCAAAAAAAAAAAAAAAAAGGTCACCAATTGAATCTTATAAATACCCCCTCTCCCTAACCCAAAAGGACGAAAAAGAGACCATAAAAGAGAAATAAATCCCTTAGAAATTCTCGAAATTAAAAAAATTGCCCAAAAATACCCAAAAATAAGAAAAACCCCTTAAAACTTTTCTAAAAAATTAGGAAAAATCCTCAAAAAATCAGAGAAAATCTCAAAATCCATAATCACCCTCTGGAAACCCCAAAAACTTGAGAAAACTATAGAAATTCTCCTCTAATCCTAAGAAAAACCTAAGTAGACCCTACCTAAAATTCTCTGTTTTTCTCCCTGCCTTATGAACCATAGATATAGGTCAAAAGAGCCATAGATGTACCAATTCCAACGAGCAAAGGAATCAAAAAAAAAAAAAGAGATGGTGGCACAAATCAGACGATCGGCCTGATCCGAGCCCGAAACTTCAGGTTTCAAGTCCCTAGAGGTAAGTATCACTTTTCTTCTTTTTTTTTGCTTAATTTAGTTTGTTTTTATTTATTTAATTCTCTATTTTTATTTATTTTTTTGAAAACTAAATTATTATTATATTTAATTAAATTTAGAAGCGTTTTTTATCAAAATACATATTTGGAGCTGGAGCAGCCAGTGGACTTAAAAAAAAACTGGATCTATACAGATATGGGATTTTTCTGAGTCCATAATTCGAGCAACCCCACTCTCTCTACCTTTTTAAAAATTAACTCAATTTTTGCTAAGATTTGAGCAAATCTCATCCCACATATCGGCGCAGATCGGATTGTAAATAGTTTGGTGCCCACTGTGGGGCACCTTGAGCTTCATATCCGTATTTTGTATTTTAAAAAGCTTCTTTTTTTATTATCATATTTATTTTTCCAACAAAAAATAAATATAAAAAATAAAAATAAAAAAAAGAAGAAAAACGAGGTAGATTTAGAAAGATTTCTTTTTATTAGATTCTATATTTGCTTTCTATATCTTATTTTTTTCTCTATTCATAAAAAATTTAAGATCTTTTTCCTCTCAATCTTTAGATCATATTTATTTTATTTTTTTTAGATCATCTTTCTTTTAGATCCCATCTTGATCTTCTTTATCTTTAGATCATCTTTATTTTTTTTAGCTCATCTTGCTTTTAGATCCCATCTTGATCATTTTTATCTTTAGATCTTCTTCAGATTCATCTTGTAGAACATCTTTATTTTTTTTAGATCGTCTTTCTTTTAGATCCATCTTTATCATTAGATCTTTCTTTTATGTTGGCCTTTTAGATCATCTTTTTAGATAATCTTTTATATCATCTTTATTATCTTTGTTTTTTTTTTAGAGCATCTTTAGATTCATCTTGATATCATCTTTTTCATATCTTCTTTCGTTCATGCATATCATCTTTAGATCGTCTTTTATCATATTTAGATCATAATTATCTTCTTTAGTGCATCTTTATCTTTTTAGAGTATATCTTTTAGAAAGAATCTTTTTCTCTTTTTTAAAAATAATAATAATAATAATTTTTACCTCTTTTGATAAATACTTTAAAAAAAATAAAAAAATCTAGGCTTCTCTTTGCTTTATCTGTTTAGATTAGAAATAGATCTCATCTTTTTTATCTTCTCTTTTGCTTTTAAGTCATATCTACATAACTTAGAATTTTTTTGACTTTATATTCTTTAGAAACATCCTTTATTCTCTCTAAAAGAAATTTTTTTTTTTTTTTAAGAAAAAAAAAAGTAAACCTTTTAGAAGCATCTTTATCTTGTTTCTTAGATAGAAAAAAAAAGGATAAAATTAAAAAAAAAAACAAAAAAAAAAAAGAATTTTTGTGCATAGTATTGTAGTTATGTCCATAGTTCATGGTGACTCAGTTATTTAGTTTATTACATAGTCTAGACTCCTTTAAATGACTAGACCTACAAGACCTTATGGTTCAGTTCTCTGGGTTTGCCCTGTCTCAAGTATGCCGATATCGAGTTTCAATTGGTCCATAATCCCACACTCAGGGCTATGCTTAACTAACCCATCTGTAGTTCAGCTAAACCGTGGAGTGCAGCAAGTTTGTATGGCTCAAGCTACTCAAAACAATCAGGGCATTCGACCCGAAACTAAAGAATCAGGGTTGAACCCACCTTCATCTTTTAAGTCTATGTCTAAGGAATATACTACCCAATCAAGGGCACACCTCCCACAAATGTTAAAATCTAACTCAAGCAAGTCTAGCCACCAAGGAAAACTAGAAAGTAAGACATCTTCACTTAAACCCAATAGTTCTTCAAGCCATGCCTCTATTCCTCAAGGTTTATCCTTACACAATTCTATGGACTAAGAGTCCCTTCCAATCAAGTGTCTTAAGAACTTACTCAAGGTCAAAGATTTCTTGAGGCGTGTTGCCTTTGTTGAGTCACACGTCCCGCCTAATATATCGAGTCGTCAGTCAAGTCAGAGTCAAGGGACCTCTCTAGCCCCTGAACAATAAAGTCATGTGAGTTCTATCGCGTTGACGAGCCGGCACTGCTAATCTTCTCATCCTCCACCATTCATAGAACCGGCTCGACCACGGGACCGTCCATCCTATAGTTAGTCCAGACCTGACCCTCCTCAGGTCATGTATAGTTATCCACCGGTGCAACCTCTTCAAGCCACCCCAATTCCATACTATCAGTTATAGGCACCCTATTCGGCTCCTGTTCCAACTCAGTATCCCCCAAGTCAGCCATACCAGTCGACTCCATACCTTCTGACTGGGATATCCTATGCACTTAAAAGCAAAAGAGCTGGAGCCTGATAAGCCAGTGTTGGGGCTTGGAAATGGACAGTTGGGGCCTGAAAATGGACAGTTGGGGCCTGCACCATAAATTATGCCATTAATTCTGGGAAGCCAACAAACCTCTGAGGTTAAAACCCCTGAGTCAATTGAGCTCGCCCAGCTGAAAGGTGAATTAACCACATTTAAAGAGACCCTGGCTAAGATCGGAGTTCCAAATATACTTCCTTCAAAATCTTACGTCAAGGATATTCTTGAGGATATCGAACCTCTTCCTCTGAGTTTCTAATTCCCTCAGTTTGAAAACAAGTTCAACGGGAAAGGTGATCCTGAAAATCACATCATCGCTTACCTATTGACTTTTCCTGCACTTCAAGAGAAACATCGTCGTCTCAAGGCCATGTTTCAATACACTCTCTCCAGACAAGCTTTAACATGCTTCCGAGAGGTGGTATCAAAATACCCAAATCAAACACCCGATGAGTTGTTTCAATGTTTTGTTGAGCAATATCACGGGACCAGAGAGAGATCAATGACCCTTGGCAAATTAGTCTCCAACAAACAAAATCTAGGTGAGTTGTTTACATATTTTGTCCAACTATTTAGAAAGGCTGCATCAAAAGTCATTGATTGCACGCTTTCTGAAGCTTCTAAGATTGGTATAGCCATAGAGAATGCTTCCCCTGAGTATAAATTATACCTCACTAAAATCCTTTGGTCTTTCTCTTTTGACTCAATGCTAGAAATGGTTTCACGTTATGATAGAGCAAAGGAAAGGGCTC
Organism: Amborella trichopoda; assembly: GCF_000471905.2. The sequence goes on along the minus strand of NW_006499207.1, from coordinate 3,764,640 downwards.
GAGATCGATCATCAGTTACACTGGGGCAAGAGCCTAATAGAACTATATTGGGGCAAGAGTTAGATGATAAAGGAACAAGAGCCTGACTACAATAAAGATTCATCTAAATGTAACTCTAAATAGATGATAATTGAAGAATTTGATGGCGATCTTAAGTCAGAATCATCACCAGAATCATTTAAGGACATAGACGGGGCTTACTCAATGTAAAGCCAGGTAATATCAGATGATAGGACTGATGAAGATGAAGAAGTCGTAGCTGGTATCAACTTGATAAAGATCAACGAGTTGAAATCCCTGCTCAAGCGTGAAAATCATCTAATATGACCTTGGGGCACAAGAAGAAACCGCCTTGAAAATGAGGACTGTATCAACTTGATAAAGATTGACGAGTCGAAATCCATGCTCAAGCCTAAAAATCATCTAATATGGTCCTTGGGGCACAGGAAGAAACCACCTTGAAAATGAAAATCGAAATGGTAGAGTGACGTATTTTACCAAGGAATTTCAGAAACCGAATGATAAGAATTGCCTTAGGTCAGGATCTATTCCATGGGGAGATCCTATAGAATTAGAGAAGTCCAACCCACAAAATGAGGAAACAATTCCAATTGTCCTAATAAAAGTTGAGAATATGAATACACAAAGGGACCAAATTATCCTCCCTATGAAAAAACTACCAGATGAGCATGAGTACACTCAAAACCTTGTGGCTAGGGAATTTCATAAAGAAAATGTCAAGGATTGCCTTAGCCCAGGGTCCATGATTCAAGAGAGAATGAAAGAGCAAACTTCTAAACAAGAACTTCCAATTGAAGTGGAAGGAATAAACTTGCAAAAGGCTCAAGACACCACTATCCTAGTTAGCAGGGCAGGGGTAGATGATCCAAATCTTGAGGTTATAGACTCTCAAATTCAATTTGAGGAAAGTAACTGTAGCCAGAATTTTGAAACTCAAGAAAATAAGGAACGTACAAGAAAAATCTCGATTCTGATCGAAGAAACGAGCGCACAAAAAGTTAAGGACATCCCTGTGATACATGTCATCACAGAAGAAAATGATCACATCTTTCACATAAGTGTAGTGGTTGACCCCCATGAAGCTCAAGTCATCAATGAGCTCAATCGTGATCCTGAAGCTAGGGACTCTCAAGACTACATTTGTGAGGAATTCTTTAATCTCAACAGTGCAATCCACGAAGAAACAAAAGAGTCAAGCCTAAAGGATTATGTTGAACTATCCCTTAATGTGAACTCAAAAGAAGATCCATCCCCTCAAGAATAGATGAAAGAAATTGAACATCTAAACATCCTAAGAGGTCCACTTAGGCCACCTTCACCTAACTTCTTGGCAGATCCACCTATTTGGGATGAAGAGTTGAGCCTAAAACAGTCAATTACATCAATTACTATGATTGATCTAGCAATCAGCACCGAAGAAGTGAATGATCCAAATTTGATCATTCATGAAGATCCAACACCTCTGCAAGAGTTAAAAAAAATCACTCCCCTATAAATTCGAAGGGTTCACCTGGCTCACTTTCACAGGATTTTTTTAATAACCCTCCTATATGGAATGAAGAACCAGACATTAAAGATCAAAGCATATTATTCTCTAAAGAAAAAGGATCCAAAGAAAAAGATAGAGGCAGGGACGTGACTCCACTACTTGGGGCACCCCACATTCAAAAAAAAATAGAAGATTCAACAGGGGCAGTCTTATCCACCAATTTGAAAGGGATCTCTGCATCCGATGAAAATACTATAGAGGCGGCCCCAATCAAGATACTTATTGTCACATCAAATGGAGAAGACTCTACAAGAGCAGCCCTGCCAAAGAACTTGATATGGACACCCTCACTTAATGTTGAAAATAAAGCAAGGGAAACCGATGAGGCCCACCCTTTATTTGACAACTCCCAATACCCCTTGAGGCGATGTGTACATCAAGAGCGACATGAAGTTGCAACTGAAAAGGATTATCGGAAAGGCGTGGGGTGATCACTTACTCCTCCCTTTCAAATAAGCCAAGTGGGGCATCCATGCTCTCTTTAGGCATCCTACTCCATGGTATTGACAACCTAAGGAGTTTAAAAAAAAAAACAAAAACAAAAAAAAGAAGAAGAAGAAGAAAATGAGCTTAGTCAACCCAACAAGAGATTGAAGGATTAGGAAGCCCAGAGTGACTCGGAGTCTAAAAATCAAAGCTCAAATGAAGCAGTTCAATGAGAAAATATTCTATAAAAGATTCGACAACATTTGTCAGGGAAGTATCAGATACCAACTAGGGGCAAGGAAGGATAACTAAGACTAGGACCTCTCTGCCATTTAGAAGAAGGAAGGATGACCAAGTTCTTATCTGTTTTTTTTTAAGACGAAGTACCACAAGAAGGGAAAAATTCCACCAACTCTTCTCCTCCTCCTCTGTTTACATCTTCAAAAAAAAAAAAAAAAAATCCACCCAGATGAAAATCGAAAAGCATCTCAAGCGTTGGAAAAAAAAGCCATTGGGCTGAACACCCGAAAGGGACCCTAGGGGCAAAAAAAAAAAAAAAAAAAAAAATACGTTGAGCTAAAAATCCAAAAGGAAACCCGTGTTGGAAAAAAGCTACCGAACTGAACACCCGAAATGGACCCCAGGGTTATAGAAAAATAGAACTTCTCTACCTTTTTTTCTCATCTCGAAAACTTCTCAAGAAATCCTTCTCTTCTCAAAAAATTCTCCAGAAATTCTTCTCTTCTCAAGTTAGAATGGCTTCAGAAAGCAAAGGAAGGCATCAGTCCGAGTAAAACCTGAAGAGGCTCGACTATCTAAACTTCAAAAGAGTGGTAGTGAAGGAACAAAATTGGAAGTGCAAGGATATTCTGAGCACTTTGAGGCATATCTCATACTATCCAAGACACCAGTTTGCTCAAAAAAACAAGAAAAAATATTCCTTGAATTGTGACATAAAAGCGAAGATTGGAACATAAGGAAGTACTTAGTGATTCCTCGTCTTGAAAGTCCCAAGTAGATGTTCGACAAGCTTATGAAAAAAAAAAAAAGAATAAGAAGAAGAAAGACCTCCATGGTAGCATGAGCCTAAACTGCTTACCAAACTTGTTTTTCAAAATTTCTCATCCATCTTCAAAATTTTTCCCTATGTGTTTCGTGAGTTTTCAAAAACCTTAATTCCTTTGATTAAAACGTAGCTCGAAACTATGTTTCTGTTTCAAAATTAAATCTATCTTCGAAACCTTCTAAAATGTTTTAAAAAATGAAGGTGTTTCATGGAGGCTTGGATATGATGCGTCCGCCACCACCAAATCTTGGATTGTCATGCTTGCAAACCCTTAAGAAAACAAAGACCAACCCATAGGTTCCCATACCAAAAAAGCTTGAACTTGCAGACCTAAAGAATCATAATCGCAGGTAAATAAGAAGTTCAATTAGCTAGAAATTCATCATCCCATCATTTCTTCTCAATCAAAGTCCCATTCGATTGGAGAATCAGACTCTAAGAAAGATGTCTAAAGTCGAAGATGACTACATTGACAGCTTCCCAGGTAGCATTGGAGTAACTACAATAAGGAGTATCACCCGCTCAAATATAACACGGTTCCTGTTGATAGTAACTTCGGATCCCGATTGTCAGAGACCTCTCAACCATACCGACTTAAAGATAGTAGCGCCAGTTCGATGTCTTACAGATCAAAAGCATTCATCAGTATACCGCCTACCCAAAGGGCACTGGTCATTCAAACTAATGATCCATCGAAAAAGGTTTTCCTTCCCACTGTGTCTCAGGTGTCTACTTCTTTGTCATTCACCTAGTGCCCTAAGTGAATGCTAAAGAGGGGCAACTGTAGACACCCCCCTTTAAATTCTAGCTAAGAGAACTCCTAAAAACCTCAATTCTGAACCTAAAGAACTACACAAACTTAGTAGACCTTAGGTAACCTAGATCCAATATAATTACATCAAAATTTCCCACTTGAATTAGAGCCCGAGATCTTTCCAAAGGTCCAAGCATCACCTGAATCAGACTTATGGATAAAATGATATAATAAATAACAATTTAGTCCCTGTAACACGGCTCGGAAGGCACATACATGGCTTGATGATGTAGACGCGGCTTAATGATGCAGACGCGGCATGATGATGTTGTCAATGCATTTTATGCTGTAGTAAAGGCGTTTTATGGAATTAGATAAGGCTCAAACTCCAAGATAAATCCAAAAAAATTCCAAAAAATTCCAAAAAAGTCAAGAAAAAATACCAATTGAATCTTATAAATACCCCCTCTTCCTACCACAAAAGGAGGATGAAAAAGACACTAAAAAGAAAAGAAAGAAATCCCTTAGAAATTTTCGAGATTAGGAAATATGCCCAAAAATATCCCAAAATAGGAAAAACCCCTTAGAAAATTCGTAAAAAAATTAGAAAAAATCTCCAAAAATCAGAGAAAATCCTTGAATTCATATTCAACCTCTGGCGATCCCAAAACCTGAGAAAACTAAGGAAATTCTCTTCCAATCCTAAGAAAATCCTAGTTATACCCTACCTAAAATTGTCAACTTTTCTCCTTGCCTTAGACACCTTAGATCTAGGTCAAAATAACCTTAGATCTATCAATTCCAGCAAGCCAAGGCATCCAAAAAAAAAAGAAATGGTGGCGCAAATTGGAAGAGTGGCCTGATCCAAGCCCGAAACTCCGGTTTCATGTCACAAGAGGTAAGTATCACTTTTCTTTTTTTTTTGCTTAATAAATTCTATGTTTAATTTTATTTTTCTAAAAAATAAATTATTATTAAATTTGATTAAATTTAGAAGAGTTTTTAAGTCAAAATAAAGATTTGGTGCTCGTGTTGCCAGTAGACTCAAAGAAAGACTGGATCTATATAAATCTGGGATTTTTTTGAGCCCATAATTTAAGCGATCCCACTCTATCTACATTTTCAAAAATAACTTAGTTTTTGTCAAGATTTGAGCAGATCTCATCCCAGAGATCGACACAGATCGGAGCGTAAACAAAATATCATGAATTATATAATTTAAATATATACACCAACTTTTTATATGTTTTTTTATTTGTAGACCCGGACCCAACCTGAACTGGGTCCGAGTCTAACTTAAACGTAGTTGGATTGGGTCCGGGCTGGGGTTAATCAAAACCCAACTTAACCTATTCCCACCACTACTCTCTCATCTTCCCTCTTTAGGGTGTGTGGCAAGCACCACTTAGAGTAGACCTAAGGTGGCACACACACCCACCTAGGTGGCCCTAGAAAGGTATACTTAGCCCAGAAAAAGAGTGGTGCTACATTGTGGCGTGCCTTGGTATAAGGTTGAAAAGAAACCCTAATTGAGTTTTATTAAAGGTCAAAAGAAACCATAGGCCTAACTTGGTTAAACTGTGTTTTCTGTAAAGTTTGAGAAGAGAACCTAAGTGATTTTTAGAGGCCTGAAAAGAAGCCCTAGGTCCATCTTGGTTATGCTTTCAGCCTAGTTTGAGTTAGGATTTGCCCTAGAAGCTCCCCATGTCGTAGAGGATTCAACAAGGGACCAATGGATCAATGTACCATCAGTTTGGTAATTGAGAGTGGGGGTGTAATAAGTCCTATAGAGGTAATATTAGGCAGAGATCTATAAGTTTCTTCCTAGTTTATAATGGCTTTCTTTTCTTAATTCATATTTAATTATTATTTGTAATTCATTCTTTCTTTATAAATACAATTTATTTTAAGGAAGTAAGAGTCTGATTCATAGATAGTAGTAGGTTTTATTTTTATTATTTGCATTGTAATTAACACTTGTAAGTAGCATTTTCATGTATAATAAAAGAAAAAGAGAAAAAAAATTGAATTCATACGTTGTGCAATTCAACATAGCCCACCTTAAATAAATGACTCCAAAATAAAAGCAAATACATAAGAAATGAAGAATACAAACTTTTCAATTAAGTTATTACTTACAAATTAATGGGTTTGGAAACTCCTCAATCTGGTTGGGTGGATCCTCTTCGACCATCCAGGTCATATCATACCGGCTGATACCCCGATGTTTCGGCTCTTTGTCTTGCTAGCTTCGAGTCGATATAAGGCAATTCTTTCTAGGGTTTTGATGAGGCCGAAGTTTCTTTCTTTAGAATATGAAAGACTAGAGGTAAAACTAGGTTTTTCCTCTTTAGCTAGCTCTCTCTCTCTCACAAAGGGAGCTTCTCTTTCTAACTTCTAGGTTAGGATTTTCCTCTCTAGGTTGCTTTTTCTCACCAGAATTCTTTGCACCTTTAACCTAACAAATGATCTCCAACCTCAAGAAAGAATGTGGTTTAGGCTATTTATGGATGCGGTTCCATACTAGGTTGCTAGGTGACTACGTTGGTGGAAAATCAATTTTTCATCTTGCTGTTTTGAGAAATGGTATTTTTGTTAGGGTCAAAAAGGTGAAAATATTAATATATGACCATGAAAAATTGGTTTTACCCATACCCATCACCTTGAGTATTTATTTCTTCATTTTTGGGCAGTGAACAAACGATCCGACTGTAGAAAATTGTAGATAACTACAACAGGATCATTTTTCAACATATTTTATCCAAAAATTCTAAGATTTGAGGGAACTATGGGTTTTTTTGTGGACATGGATCAAAGAATCACCAAAAATGCACATTTCCATACACATTTCATGTTCATCTTGCCAAATTTCACCAAATTTTCTCTATTCTTGTACCATTGAATTATAGCCCAGACATTTTGCTACAAGAATCACCCAAAACTTTGCATATTGGATTAGTTAGGGGCATTTTATTGTGTTTAAATCATGCTTTTTAGCAACATCATAAAAATAGGTTACCTCAAGATTCCCCATCTTCAAACTGATCACGGATTATCATGTATGAGCAGAAAGAGAATTGAGTAGTGTGAATCGGTAGGATCGGACCTCTTCATAAAAAAACCATCTTGATGAGATAGCACCAGCTGGAAAAACCATGCAGAAATCATGAAAACATTTGCATAACCCATAAACACCTCAACATCTCTTTAACTTTATTCAATCTCAAAATCTCTGTAATATATACATTGTCGGAAAGCTCTCATCTCAAGAAACAACATATTTGAAGCCCGTATCATTTCTTCATAGGCATGGGGTGCAATCGCATCAGAATAATTGTCAATTTTGGTCATTTGTGCAATATTTTTTTTTAACAAAACTGAATTGTACCCTATTTCCATTTTTCAATAGAAAGCTATACCCTTGAATCTTTAGCAAACTACATCATATTGATATCAAAATTTGAAGTTAAAGATTTTGAACGTTTTGATACCATTCTTGGGAGTTTGGACCCATTGGCTTTTCAATTTTTAGGGATTCCTGTGTATTTTCCCCCTTCTTAATGCGCTCAACTTATTATGGACTAGAGTCAGAGAATTGTTTTCATTATTTCTTAACCATTCATTATTTTGTTGGGTTGATTTTTGGGGAAAATCTTGGTGGAATATTCGATCAAATTTAACCTCAGTTTAGTGCCTTTTGCTTCTATTTCGACCTTCTTTAATCATGCTCTATTATTGGCCATCCATTCATGAGAGCTGAGCTGCCGGTAACCTTAGTGCCCATGGCTTTATTTGAGAAATCCTTTCTAACCCAAAATTGGGATCCTCTCCGTTTAGCTCTGATAGGTATCTGTTTGGAGGGCTTTCTACCATCCTTAGTATTTTTGGTAGTTTTTCAGCATATGTCATCAGATTCCTATTGAAGCGAACATATTTGCAATAAATGGGACGTTTTGAGTCGAGAGCTATCATCTACCGTACTTTTTAAGGGTTTAAACGTAGGATGAGGCCTGAATGCTAGCCCTTATGATGCAGGGAGAAAATAATAACCAACAAAAAAAAAAGATAAAATAAAAGTTTAAGAGATTATACCCTATCTCAGAGTTTGCGAGGGAATCCACCTCAAAAACGATCTTTTTACAAGATCAACTTTACTCAATTCAGATCTTTTCACAAGATCAACTTTTCTCAGTTCTCATTCTTTGATCATTCTTTGATCCTTTAAATGAAGGGGAATCTTCCTTTAAATAGACTTTAAGGAAAAAAATAAACAAATAAAAAAACCCACAATAAATAAAGCCTTCTATCTCCCACGTCCTAAGACTCTCTCTCTCTCTCTC
>NW_006499207.1:3741375-3756364 GCF_000471905.2 Amborella trichopoda | reverse complement strand
GTAACGGTAAGTACGTTACTTAACTAAGTAACTTAACGTAAAAAGTAAAACTAAAACTAAAAACCTAAACAACTAAATAAATAACGTACTACTACTCCTACCTCTACGTACTACTCTCTCTCTCTCTCTCTCTCTCTCTCTCTCTCTCTCTCTCTCTTACACACACACGTAAATCTCTTCTCCCTATTTTCTCTCCATCTCTTATTCCTATTTTCTCTCATCTATAAGAGCCTCCATATCTCTCCCTTATTTTTCCCATATCTATATTTGTCTCTCTCTAAATCTTCTATAAATCTCTAAGTAAATCTCCTACCAAGATTACATTTCCAAAATTAGTTCCAATCCATTCCCCAAAGTCCTCTAAACAACTCACGCACCCCCTCCCACTTAACGTAAAGTCACACATCAAAATTCTTCCTCCCCTATTAATTTTCTCAACTCACTTCTCTATTCTTAATAAAAAAGCTAAAGAATAATAAAATAAATAAATTAAAATAACTCCAATTTTATTTGCATTACCTTAGGTTTTAAGCGTGTTATTGGGTCTAGGTAGCAATGTATGATCCAATTTCATAGTCCACATATGCCAAAATTGATATTAGGGACCTTGATGCAATAATACCTCCAAACAGGCTTTGTCTTTCCTCTCTCCTCTTCACAATGCTCTCTATATCTCTCTCTTCCCTATTGTGTGGGGCTGCCACCCCCCTCTCTAGTAATCCTAGAATGGCATGCCCCTAGCCCTAACCATTACCATTCTTTTTATTGATATTATTGTGGTAAGATCTAGTTAGTTTTATTGTGGGTCTTTCAGGCACATGCTTGGTTCTGCTCTCTTTTACCCCTTATTGCATTCTCGGGTTGTCATATTCTTCCAATCTTAGGGAAAATTCAACAAGGACCATGATCAGTGCACCATCGATCTAGGTGATCCAAAGTGGGTTATTACGTCCTTTGGAAGTGATCCAAGGCATCTTATATTTGGTAATGGCTTCCTATAGTTCATGATAAGTTACTTCTTATAGTTTTCTGATTAATGATAAATGGAAAAAAAATGAAATTGTTATATGAAAATAAGTGAGGATCCTTTATTGATTTTTTACTTATTTTTATTGCAAATTGAGTGCGAGTGGCGCTTGTAAATAGACCCACCATTGTAGTAGCTAAAAAAATTTGAATTACATGTATTGTACAAGATCTATATAGCTAACTTTCAAAAACTACTCACAAATTCATTAAAGAGGTCAAAATATTCTAATAGGATTTACTTTTAAATTTTCATTCACTCAAATATATATATATATATATATATATATATATATAATAACTCAAAATAACTAAATTACCCTTGCTCACAGTTGGAAACATAAATAAGTAAAGGCATTTTAGTAATTTGACATATCTTTAACAAGCATGGGTATTATCATCTTTTGGTTGGGATCTCTAGCGTGGGTAAAATTACCAAAATGCCTTTGCTTCTTCTACAGTTTCCAACCTTAAGTAGGCACAATTTGGACATTTTTTAGGATATTTTTTGAGGATGCACTATAGTAAAATTGAAATTAAGAACGAAATCATCTATTCTTAATTAGGTAGTTTTGACCTAATTATTTTGCAATGATTTTGTAATACCTTATGTCACGACCCCTCCCCCGACACCTTACAGTACGCGACGGAGGGCGACCAGGCGCGAGTTTGTGATCCTAATGTAGCGTCAGTCAAGCAGGTCAAGATAAACTCAATGCCTTTAACACGGTAATCAAGCAAACCATGGAAAGTAACTACCTTCATAACTCCAAGCATAGAAGAATAATTAAAACTAAGCAGACCCATCAATCCAAGAGATACTACATAATAATTCTCCCAAAATTATTACAATGGAGTCTGGGACTCCAGGGCCCAAAACTACATATTTCCAAGTAAACAATTACAAATCAGAGTGGAGAGCCCGGTCACTACAAGGTCTAAACTTCTCTTCAAAAGTGACTGACTTCGACCCACAGTTGCAACCTATGCTCCCAACTCTGGACCTGTCGCCTTCAATCTACAAGGAGGGAAAAAAATAGTAGAATGAGTTCTAAAGCCTAGTAAGAAGATCTAGTGTTATACATCGAGAATAAGTCTAGTCATGTATAATAAACAGTTCATGCATCTATACAAGGGTGCAGCGCAGTAGTCAAGTACATTGGTAATCAGATCAGTGCATCAATTGTAGACATTATATCCGGAAAGCATATATTATTCAATCATTGCAATTATGGGCATTCACATTCAATATTAAATCATTACCCACTCACTTCTTGGCTTGTCTACTCCCGCAGTAAAGGCCCGATCCATCAGGCTAAGCCAATCCCATTGCTTAGGACCTTTACTATCTCACAAGAGGGAGGGTAATGACAAGTGGGGAAATCCACTTCATAATATCCTCATACTCACGCACACAGCCAGCGCGCATTGGGGGTTCGAAAGGCACTTACCTTGCAAGGCGTCAATCACTAGTCTCCTCTCATGAACCTCGAGGGGTGCGACCCTCCCATTTCATTGTTCCCCAACTACATCCTATCATTCAACCAATTAGGGGATAGCCGGTATCACTTTTTCTTAGTATAACAATCCTCATTACCAATGGGTGCCCCATCGCGTAGCGAGCAGTATCAGTACCCAATGGCCAGTACCACAATACTATCATAGAATAATGCCCACTACCAATGGGTGTCCCATTGTATAGTGGTCATCATTATGGCCTCATGTCATACTCAAGCACTCCATTCATTCATGCTCAATCAATGCATTATGACAAATAAGTCAAATCATTATCACGCAAGAATGCAGTCATACCCAAAATCATCCAGCATTCACGTAACATCATACCATTTAGCACAAAGCATCTACTACATGAGTATTCACATGGCATTTATGCTTAAACATCATCGATAACAATTCGGCACTTATCATGTAACATTCATTATAGAGCTATCGCATTAGCATTACACTTATCACTTTTTCACTTATGTGCAATTACGTGGCACCATCCACACAATCCTATGTCATTCGCATGAAAATTATCATATAATGCTCATACCTATCACTTATCAATATAGCGTTATTTTAATGGCTTAATGAGAAATTCAGCGAAAGGTAACAGAAGGCGAGCATAACCATGGATCTGTGACTTGCAATAGTGATGCACCCCACTTCTTGGGGGTGTAACTCTCAATCCAAGGAGAATTTTGAATGCCTCAACCATGCAATTTTAGGTTAACTCACGGATCTTTAAAATGGTGGTGATTTGAAAGAAACAGGACGTCATTTGATAGATTAGAAGCTCGGCGCCAGGCGGGCAATAGTTGCTGGAAAATTTCCGGCAACAGTGAGCAGAGACATGCTCACGCATTTTGGGGCATAACTCAAAAATTATAGGGAATTTTAAAAACTTCAAAAAACTTTAAGCTTATTCACGGCCCTTTCCAATAGTGGCAATTTGAAGGCATTTGGACATTACTTGCTAAGCTAAAGTGCGGTGCAAAAAGGGTGTCAGTGGCTAGAATTACAGTAACTATGAATAGAGACATGCCCAGATATTTTGGGGCATATCTTTTATGCATACAAAATTTGGTGCAAAAAGAAAGTTTAAACTAGACACAATTATCTTTCATTCAAGACCAATTTAAGCCCATTCGAACCTCGTTTGGTCACTGAAAAGCCATCACTAGGACCCCCACAGTTCCTATAAATTGCCCCTTTTTAAATCTAAACATACTTTCAAGTATAGTACTTCATTTCACACCCAAAGTAGAATCTAGCACAAACCTTGTTCATGTTAGGCGAATTAAGCAAGTTTTGTAAGGAAAACTACTCTACAACTTTATCAAGTTCATTGATAATGCTCAATCACTTATTCAAGCTACTTTTATTCATCTATCATACACCTCATCCTATCATCTCGCTCATTATGTCTACTTAAAGTCAATCCCTCTGCGGTTGAGTGATGCATGCCACTAGACCCACTTACCTAGTCCCTCACGATGTCTTCAATCTTCTCCAACGACCTTCTCTGGCTTCCTCCACCTTCATCCGTTGGCTGTCTTCAAGGGGTGACAGTAAGCTCCTTAGGGAGAGAGAGAGAGAGTATAAGGTAGAATGAGGAAAACTATTTTGCCAAGGGGAGGGAGAAGGCTTAAGTACCCACAGTTGGTGGGATTCACTGTGGCTGACGGGTAGGTGAAAGTCATTGTGGTTAACGCAATCACACGCGGCGCTGACACGTACGGAGCGGCGCTGACATGTACGGCTACCGTACGTTTGACCAAGACACTTCCGACGCTGCCCTCAGTTTAAGCACGATGTTGCTCTCTTGCTCTCATTTCACAGACGGCGCTGGGTCACAGCCGGGGATGGTTCACAGACGCACTACGCTCGTGGCGATGCCTCAATTTCACTCACGACGATGCCTTTCGCATGTGGCATTGCACTTCCTTCCTCACTTCACAACAGGCGATGGGTCTTCATACACACTGGCGATAGTCCCCAAGCACGTGGTGTTACTGCCTGCACGTGCGACGATGCACAAATGGTGTTGGCCCCCTACACGGGTGGTGATGCGTCTTCTTTCTCTCTCCTCTGCTTCTTTACCACAAACGGCGCTAAGCTCTTATACACGCACGTCGATGCTCCAAACAGCGCTAGGCCTTTGCCTCACCCTCCATCGCCATACGCGTCACAGGGCTGGGAGAAAATTGAGGTCCTTACACCTTAAAAGATATTTTTCCTAAAAGCTAACCTCTTGGTCAGTAGATTAGTTGATTTAATCACCTTATTAGGATATTAGAAATGTGTCAAGAAAAAGATAAATTTATCAAAACTACTTAACTCATCAACTATTTAACATTTACCATTTTCAAAGCTCGTAGATTCCAAGAAAATAAATAGAAGAATTTTAAATTACTTGTCTCAAGTGTATTGTGATAAGACACAACTTTTATGCGAGCTAACCACCAAGAGACCTGCACCATCCAGCTAGTGTGGTCACCTGCACCATCCAGCTAGTGTGGTCCCTACATTCTTCACTGTCCAACCAATTTGGATAATGGAGGTTGCATGAAACAATTTACCATATTGATAATCCTTTTATAAAAGGGGAAATATCCCCATACCCCCTATTTTTTGTTTTCATATCTCAATAGATCCAAGGATTCAAAATATATCCTCTAACCCCCTGACTAACTTTAACCACTTTTTACTATTTTTTTAGCCCTAAAAAATATAAAAAAGACACGCTCATTCTAAACCATTCATCTCTTTACATGATATATTCCCCCAAATTTCTCTTTTTCTCTCTCTTCCTTGAGATTCTCCCAAACCTCCTTCTCTCTCTATGTATTTTCCCCCATTTACTCTCTCTAGGTCTCTCACTCTCTCTCTACCCGTGTCTCCCCAAACCCCTCTCTCTCACCCCCAACCCCTCTTTGTAATAGCTGAGTCTAGAACTGATAATCTATGATGGCTATAATTAAATTTTCCTTTTGAAAATGTCTATTGTTTACTTGTGAAAAATGTGTAGATATGACTGCAATTTTATGAAATCTGGTAAAATTGATTCTCAAAAATTTTCCCGTAATCATAGTTTTGGCGCCAAAAACCTTTGCAATGACTTGCAGTTTATTTTTGTCCCTGATTATGGAATCTAAAGCTCCAAAAATAATCTACAGAACATGTTGCAAGATGGATTTGTTTTCAATGCTTAAAATTTAGTTTCATGATTTTCAAGGTGGAGATGATCGAATTGCATATTTTTGCATTTTCTCATTAGATTGGATTTGGGATGTTGCCTCATAAAACCCCAACTCTATGAAGTACTTTTCATATAAAAGTTTAAAAGATATTTTTTTGGTTGTTTTGTTAGTAAACCATAAACCTTTTACTAGCAAAAGAACCACGATCCGTATTCATATAGTAAAAGTGGACAATATGTCAAAGTACATCTATTTTTTCAGTAATTTAACTCCTCTATTCTTCAACTATTCTACTCATAGTATGTTGTATTTTAACCAGTATTCTAAATTAAAGAGCATTTTTCATCTCAGAGCTCTGATAATTTTTCATAATATCATAATTTTTTCTTTGATTTATTGATACTATCATAAAATAGTTCTTCATATATAAAGAGCATGAAAAAATTCTCCTAGTCTCTCTCTCTCTCTTCTCATGCCTTAGCTCACCTTTCTAACCCCAACAGTAACATACGTTACAAAACTACGACCATTATTTCTTGTAAGAAATATGCAGACAAACTCATTTTTTGGATTTAAAAGACCTAGCACTTGGGACATCTCATTTTTGCCTAGTCTTAGCTTGCTGGTCTTGCGTCCTCTCACTGTGTTCATTACTGATAATACTCAGATGTCTAAGCTCTACCTTCTTTGTAAGTCATATGTTGTTGTTTCAACTTTTTTATTTTTCTACTTTTGGATTGGTAATAATTTTGTGATTAATGTGCTGAGCAATTCTCTTTTGCTTGAATCAGTGTTCTGGACTAGGCCGAGGTGACTCAAACTCAGCCGAGTTGGTCAGCCTCGACCTATAGGCAAGGGCGAGTGTTATTAGTTGAGTTGATATTTTGAACACTGGCTTGAATTATATCTAATGTTGAATTTATGTGGCCTTTAAAGACTTTATGAGTGCTTGTAAAACAAAATAATATAATGGAACATGAACTCAGTGGGAGTGTGGTCCCTCGTGGACCATACTATACAAACGATGTTTACAGATACTGGACTGTGCTTGACGATCTAGGCCAGTCGGTTGGGAAAAACCCATGTTACATGGGCATAGAGAACAAACCAAAAAGGGTTCTAATGGGTCATCCCTTGATGAGGTCTGAGCATATGCCCGGATGAGTGAGCTGAATGACTGTGTGACCCTTGCGTGTGATGGTGGCATACAGAGACGGGGGTCAAAGCCTCATCCATGTGCCAGCACATGACATATATATTGATAAATCGTTCAGGAAAGCAAGTAAGCCACCTTCAGGGTGAAGCGTATGCATGTGCGAGATATACTCTTATGCGTCATAGAACTGTGGTCACATCAGGTCTTGGTGACCTTGACTCATCTCTAGGGGATGACCTGTAATCCACAGACTGGGATTACAACCTCTTGGTTCATCGATTAGACTTTGGTGACCCGCTAATAAACTCTTGCTTGTACTGTGGATCATGAGAAACATTGAATCGGTCTGATAAAGCAAGTGTGAGCTGTAGTCCACAGTCGAAGGTGGAGTGCACCATGATTGTTGATTCATTTCTTAAATCATATATATCATTTTCCCATCAAATTAATTTAATTATATTTTTTTATGATAGAAATTATTTTAGAATTATTATTTGAATTTTTATGAACCACTGGATACTTTATTTATAATTTTTAGATTTATAAAAGTAAAGATATTGATTTTACAATGGTTTAAATATTCAAATAATATTCTAAAATTCTTTTATTAATTTTAAAAATATAAACATACCATGGGGACCCATTGTGCACATAGGCCCACCGTATTTCTAGAACGTGGGGCCCATGACTACCTCCCTTGGGTGGCATGCCCCACCCTTGTTCTCTTTCCTATTATTGTGGTGATATGACATGTGGTCATATGGTTAGAAGATATTGACTTGAAATATCTTTGAAAGATTTTGTAGAAAGATTGAGTAGACTTGTGCTATTTTATGGTATGACCAATATTTTGATTAGAAATAATTGATCTAATTTCTATTGATGAGAAAATAGTTTAGGAAATGGGGATAATAGTTCAAACACCTTCCATAATGTTAATAGCCCATCTATGGAATTGATGGCTCAAATCTCTCACCCCACAAGTTACCCAACATCAATGGTTCATATTCAATCTCACAAAAAGATGCAAGCCAAAGAAAACCCTAAGAAACTCTAATCTTGTTCAAAGCCTATAAAAAAGGATTGTCTCTGCCCAAAAATCTCTACACCTTATCTCTTGTACTTAATTCCATATTTTTTTCTCATATTCCACGAAGGGGCATGCCCAACTTAGAATTTTTCCTCTCTTTCTTGAGAAAAATTTCTCTCTCTTATGAAAGTCAAAGAGGGCACGCCCCACTCTTTCATCTTTTATCTATCTCTCCCACATTGTGAAAGAACCTAAGGATTTAGGTTATGAAGTTCTTCTCTCTCCTATCTCTCAACTATTGATTTATGACTAAAGGTTTTAGGATTTAGAAAAAAGAGAATTCATCTCTCTCAAATTAGTTGCTAACAGAATTCACATAGGGTCTGAGTTTGTGATTAAAAGGGTTCATGTTCTATTGGTGTGGCTTGGCCTAAACGTGCTTTCCCAGTTGAGCTTGAAGGTTGATCATTGATTCCATGCCATAGGATGGTGGTGACTCGATGTGGGGTGTAATAAGTCCGGGTCAGGTAATCCGACACTCTCTTTTGTTTCTTGTCATATTTAATTATATTATCTTTCTATTCCCAAGCATAAGAATTGTGGAATATTTTCTTTGTTCAAAGAAAATTGGTTTAATGTCATTAAGGTTTTTTTTTAAGATTTTGGATTTGTTAGTTTTATTTTCTTTGAAGCAATAATTATTATAATAAGACTACTTGTAAGTGATCTTTGCCAAAAGAAAAGAAAAAGAAAAGAAAAGGGGTGAAAGAAGAATATATATATATATATATATATACATACACTATCAGTTGTTTATGTTGTTTTCCTTTGACATCAAACCAAACCTCACTCAAGCGAGGCTTCTCCAAATCCAAAGACACACAAACTCTTGATTCAATTCGCATTTGCAACTTGATCGGTTTGTCCATAAAGATAGGCTTTCCTACTGATGAAGAAATTCGAAATAGAAATTATAGCTCCCAGAAAATCATTGGAAGACCAAGAAGCTTAATCCATACATGTACTTCTTGCCTTATATATATATATATATATATATATATATGTATGTATGTATGTGTATGTATGTATGTATATGTATTCCTCGGTAAGATCGCATTAGTCTTTCTTTCATCTAAAGCAGGTAGTTCATTTGAATCCTTAGTATTGGTTGTTAACTGAACAAGCCAATTCCATTTGATACTCAACTTCGCCGTACCATTTATATCAACAACATTTGTGACATGGTGTCTGTACTAGAATAATCTCTAAATCAAAATAAAATCTCAGAGCATGCATTGGAATATTCAAGATATTAAGCCCATCACCAAGATATTAAGTAATGGGGAGAGAGAGAAAGGGTGGGGACACATGGGGAGAGAGAGAGGGATTTGGGGAAACACAAGGGGAGAGAGAGAGTGAGAGACACATGGGGAGAGAGAGAGGTTTGGGGAAAGTTAGATAGACAAATTTAGGGAAAAATCACGTGAAGAGAGAAATGATGGCGTTTAGAAAGGATATATCTTTCTTGTATTTGTTAGGGACAACAAAAATAGGTTTAAAATGGATAAAATTAGCTCGGGGGCTTAGAAAATACAGAACTTAGAATTTCTATGACCCAAGATATGTTTTGAAATCTTAGGTCTATTGAGATATACAACTTAAAAATAGGGCATATGGAGATATTTTCTCTTTATAAAATGACATACTGATCAATTCATGAAGTCTTGAAAGTTACAACTCCCCTTTAACATGGATCATGTTAGAATGGCAATGGCCTAGTCTAGCCCTCTCTTTTCTTTTCTTCTTTTTGTTTGTAAATATAAATGAAGGGAATGAAACCCTATATGATATCACTTTGGGGTCATTTTTTCTTGTAACATTTGAGGGTACACTTTTCTTTTTTCATTTTAAATAGATACCATCTCAATAAAAAATTTCAAAATAGCTAAATTGCCATTTTTCAGTGTTTAGAATGCGTAACAAACATGCGCATTTGTATATTTGACCCTTAAGAGGCATTAACCTAATGATAAAAAATAATCTTCGGGGATCAAAAATTCAAGGGAAATTATCGCTAATATACCTTAATTTTAAGAAAGTCGCAAAAAAAAACCCAAACTTCCCAAAACCTAGCCCACACCCTTTTTCCCAATTTTTGATGTTTTTTGGATAAAAATACCCTTTACGGTAATCTTTCTACTGTAATGTATTGTGACCATTACGGTAATTAAAATACCGTTGTAAATAGAGATATAATTATGGTACTTCTAGTACCGTAATAACATAAACATCTATTACGGTACTTTAATTACCGTAATAACATGGAGTATTATGGTAATTAAAATACAGTAGTACTTTAAAGTAGTATTACGGTGATTTAAGTACCATAATATTGCCCAACTCAATACGACAAATTTTTTACTCTCTCAAGCCTACTATTTATTTACTCCCTCGACAAAGATCCACACTAGCTGTAATTTTTCAAATCTCAAATTTTTAGGATATAATATCTACTTAATTTTTATATGGTTCTCAAAATTTTAAAACGAAAACACGCTTAAATAAGTGTTTTTGAGTGAGGGAGTAGATCCACATCGTGCTCCCATGGGATCATAGATTTTTTGAAAAAGATAGCCGTGATATTAGCTTTGGTTTGAAGCTTTTTAAAATATTATTATTTAAAAGGGTAGCTCTGATATAAGCTTTGGTTTGAAGCTTTTAAAGTATTAGGGTACCACCGTTATATTTTAAAAGCCTCAAACCAAAGCTAATATCAGGGCTACCCTTTCAAAAAATCTATGTTCCCATGGAAACACGATGTGGATCTACTCCCTCGCTCAAAAACACCTATTTAAGCGTGTTTTCATTCTAAAATTTTGAGAACCATATAAAAATTAAGTAGAGATTATATCCTAAGTATTTAAGATTTGAAAAATTACAGCTAGCGTGGATTTTTGTCAAAGGAGTAAATAAATAGTAGGCTCGAGAGAGTAAAAAAATCTTTCGTGTTGAGTTGAGCAATATTACGGTACTTAAATTACCGTAATACTATTTTAAAGTATTACTATATTTTAATTACCGTAATACTCTATGTTATTACGGTAATTAAAGTACCATAATAGATGTTTATATTATTACGGTACTAGAAGTACTGTAATTCTATTTCTATTACGGTATTTTAATTACCACAATAGTCGTAATGCATTACGGTAGAAAGATTACCGTAAAGGGTATTTTCATCTAGAAAATGCCGAAAATTGGGAAAAAAGGTGTGGGCGCGGTTTTGGGAAGTTGGGCATTGTTTTGCGATTTTCTTAAAATTTAGATATATTAACACTAATTTCCCAAAATTCAAATAAGACACACATTGTTCAGTATTGGTAATGCGGAACACCTAGAAGTATTTTTATTATTTTGTACCCAAACACTTTGTCTGTATCAAATTACAAAAATACCTCAAGTTGTTATGCATTTCAAATAAACAAATAATGAACAATGTATTTCTTATTTGAAATGCATAACAACTAGGGGTACTTTTATCATTCGATTGTGAAACACTCATGATTATTCATAAGGTAATTTAGATATTTTATATATTAATTTATTAAGGAGGTATCTAATTAAAATGACAAGAGAAAATCAATACCCTCCAATGTTAGGAAAAATATATAATGAGACCATTTATCTTTGGTACAAAATGGTAACAATTATTCTTGACCATTGAATGTGGAATTGGGCGACTACATTTATTTCATTGATCAAGCTCAAAGTTTTAAAAAAACTTTCTCAAATTTTGTGATACATCCAAGCTATCAGATTTCACATTAGAAGGTTGTAAGTAATTGTAATCTCCTTATACCAAAAATAAATGGTCTCATTGTATACAATCCTCAATGTAATTAGGAAAAGGGAAAATTAAGTAAATATCCACTTTAGATTATGTTATTACCAAAATACCTGTATGTTATTACTTATATGTTTGTTTTTTTGAACATCCTAACAATTTTTTTAAAAAATACGAAACTATCGATTTTTGGTTTTTCAAAAACTGAAATCACGTTAATTTTGGTTTTTGAAAAACAAAAAGTTTAAAAATTTTGATTTTTCAAAAAATGAATTTTTTTTCTCTCTTATAAGTACTGTACATATTCTCTCTCTACCAAGCGCTGAGCCTGATCTTTTCTCTGGTTTCGGTCAAGCTCACAGTTCAAATTTGGGGCTTCGAGCTGAGCTGTTAAGACTGCTATTCCTCTCAAGTAGTTGGAGTAATAGGTCCCTTATAGGAGAATCACTGCTCCCTTTTTCGCCTGTAGTTCGCCTGCGCTTATGCTCAGCTTGATACGAAGGCCCCTTCTCAGGATAGCAAACGCCGGTTGCTTCTCGCTTGAGATACCTGCAAAGTGGCTCTCATCATAACAGTACTACTGGAATCTCTCTCCCTCTCACCTCCCTTTTCTCTTTCTCTCAAAACCACAAAACCAAATAACCGATTCTCTAGTCCCAAAAAGGCCATCAGAACACCATGGAAGTCTTACGATCACATGGATGTGTTTTGTGACGCAACACAATGGAAACAACAACATCAACTAGCTATAACGAGAGATTTTCATAGATGGCGTCTAGAGAGAGAGAGGGGGAGAGAGGAAGAAAGACCATACGCAGGGAGTCCATAAGAAAGAGAAATTTCTTTTTGGTTTCTGAATAATCGAAAATTTTTAATTCAAAAATCAAATATTTTAAATGTTTAGTGTTTCAAAATCCGAAATTGACCTTTATTTCAGTTTTTTTAAAAACCAAAATGGGAACTCCAACAAATGGGCCTATCGGTAATAACGAAAGTATTCGGTTTTTTATAATTAACGAAAACTAAGTCAGATATTTACGTAATATTCCCCTTTGGACAAGGGTTTCATGCCTTTGGCGATATTTTTCTTTTATCTTTCGAGTCTAGGGTCTGAACCGAGCTTTCCTAGTCTTGGTCGGGCTCGCCAGCCCGATAGAACTTGGCCCGGCTTGGATGACGACTGGCCCGTCTCAGGCGCAACCCATATCCTGCCGTGGCACCCACCGTGTACAGCACGGCCTCGCTGCTAGTAAAGCCACGAACAAGGTTGGCTTTTGGGTGGATTCGAATTCGAAAGGGTGCAGGCATAAGTCGTAACTAGTAAGGCAGTGAAATTAGTGTGGATCACACGGCTACTGAGTTCAGGCAGGGCTTTCATGGAGGAAGGTGTGCTCCCCCTCTTTTTCTTTATAAATTTGTATCTATGGGCGAGTAGAGCTTTGATTTTTCTTTTCCCTATCTCATCTGTTTACTGTTATAATGATCTAATCTTGCCAACTAAAGAAAGAGAATCCTTTAGCATTAGCTCTTTTTTCAACAAATAATTACATATTTTCCCTTTCTCTTGATAGTTTTTTTCAACACAGAAACTTGCAGGATCATATGATTGTTTATATGCAGGTTATAGAATGCTTGCGGTTGTTGGGTCTTGAAACATGTAATATTATAGGGAAATGGTTTATTTGCTTACATAAATTGTCTCTTTAGATGATTTTCTGCAACTTATTAAGAGACTATATGTACTGAGTGTTTAGATATTAATGGCCGTATTGATGGGTCTAAATACGGAAAGAGACCATCTGTCTCAAACTTTATATGAATCCATAGCTGGATTCTTATGCATATCAGGTTATATTTGTGAATGTTATGATTATATCATCACTGAAAGCAAACAGGACATGTTTAGGAACTAGTGCATTTTTGCCGACCAATGATTACTTGTTGTCCCAATTTTTATTTGGAAAGAATTAAATGTGGGGAGTATTGATGCTAGATTCCATGGATGAGGAAAAGAAATGATCAAATATCAAGTAGTTTTACACCTTGTATTGCCATGGCATGGTGCTGGTTGATGTTGTGGCAGGTTGAAGTTAGAGTTGAAATTTGTGAGTGTTAGTTCTAGTTATACGTACCAAAGAAGGACTATCCATTGGTTAGCAGTAAGTATGTATTGCTAGATAGAGGGGAATACTTTATGGTGCTATAGATTCCTTCAAGGCTTAGCTGCTAGACGTTCTTATTGTTGGAGATGGTATGGATTATTGGAATTGCTTCCCAGTTTACTCATGGTTATGAAGAGAGCGTCACTTTTTTTTACTAGAAAGGATTTCGTTGGTGTGACACGGAGACTTGGAGACTATTATGATAATGAAGATAGACATAGCTGATAAAAAAAGGAAGGAAGAAAAGAAAATAGCAAATGGAGGTGAATATAGAAAAAAAAAAAAAAGCAGCAAATGGAGGTGACTAGGAAAATAGGCCCTAGTGGGTGTGAGTACTTTGGGTGATAGAGGGTTAAGGACGAGCACCTCCTTTGAAGACAAGAAAAGCTAGTATTTTTCCTTTCAAGTTTTGAATACGGATACTCATACCTTATTTTGTTCTAGTCACTGTTATGATCCAAGTGGTATTGGTAAAAGATTCATGAAGATTGAATGGGGACGATTTAAGGTGGATGGCCTCTTTGAGCTGTTTCTCAACAAAAATATGATTTTTTTTTTCATTACTCAAATGAAATTATGCCCTTTCTTTTAGAACCCAAAACCTACTAATATCTGTGATCAAGTAACTTTCCTTAATATAGGCATCGAACTAATTCAAATGGCAAAGAGAAATAAACTGAACTAAATCAAAGGTATCCCACAAGGAAACCAACAAAAAGGCCTCTCGTTTTTCTTTTTTATTATCCTAGTTCTATTCCAATCCATTGGGATATTCTCTGTCTTCTATTTTAGACTTCTTTGTAGGGTCAAAATTGTAGGTTTTGGGTTATAAAGGAAAGAGGTAATTTCAATTAAGGTCATGAAATGCACCAACTCTGTGTGTGTGTGTGTGTGTATGTGTGTGTGTGTGTGTGTGTGAGAGAGAGAGAGAGAGAGAGAGAGAGAGAGAGAGAGAGAGAGAGAGAGGAGAGACGACGACGTAGTGTGTGTCTATACTACTAACTTAACTTACTTACCTTACCTTACCTAACCTAACCTAACTACTACTACTACTATAAGTAATAA
>NW_006499207.1:3721907-3741334 GCF_000471905.2 Amborella trichopoda | reverse complement strand
AGAGAGAGAGAGAGAGAGAGGTGGATGGACCCCAGAGTTGGTGCTTTTCATGACCTTAATTAAAATTATCCCTTTCCTTTACAACCCAAAACCTACAATTTGACCCTATTAAGAAGTCTAAAATAGTTCTAAGTGGTAGGCTGCCATACCAATTTTCTTAATAGTCCAATAAGGCCCATAAACCATGGGAGAAGTGTTTACAAAAAATATGTGATCTGGCTCGTTCGTTGGATACTTTCCTAATTTCCTATTGGCTGATTTTATATTGGAAATTGGCGATTCTTTAAAAATATAAGCTATTATGTTTTTTTTCATGCGAAGTAAGGTATAATAGCTTAGTTGGCTAGCCTGAGAACTCCGAGGCATTAGGTTAGGGGTTCGAATCCCTTCCCAATCAATTATACCTGTTACTCTAAAGCTGTTGGAGGGCAAAGTTCTTCGTATTTTTAATAATTTTATTTAATTTTCAAAAGATGTATTCTGTAGCTTTAATTTTAGGATTTTTATGGTTTTTAATTTTTTTTTGGGATTCTAGGATTTTTATTTTTTTTAGGGGTTTGAGAGATGTTTAGAAAAGTCATTCGAATACTTATGGAGTTATTTATTTTATTAAGGGCAAAAGTGTCGTTATGAATTTTCTTTTAAGTGAAGAGACTTATGGGGCAATGTCACCTTTATTAAAAAAAAAGGGACTTATGGGGTATTTTTATAATGTTTAACTGAATTAAGAATAGTTTTAGTCTTCTTTTTATTATAATGTAATAAAAAGGTCTGGGGTGTTAGGGTCTCTAACACTTTTTGGGGCTTGAGCAATAGAAACAAGGTGTGAACAATACCAGCAAGCCCTATCTAGTGTTTTGGGGTCACTTTTTTGTGTAAAGACAGCTAGATCCACTCAAATTTGGCCTGTTTTGATGATTTATTTAACTGGTTTTTGCCTATTTTCTCTATTTGGGAATCCACAGCCAAGTCTAGAGCTTGTTGATTTTAGGCTAAATTTTCTCAAATCAGCCTAGAACTTGCTAGTTTTAGCTAGGTTTTGTTGGTTCTCTTATTAGAATTTGTGATTTCGATGAACCACTGAGAGGAATAAGAGGTCGAGGTAGGGGTATTCATATGGATCCACCTCGTGATTTGCAGGATCGGGATATAGAGGATCTGAGATGGCAAGTTCAAGAACTTTCAAGGTGGCTTAAAGGCAAGGATCATGGGAGAGATGAAGTTTTCTTTGTCCAAGAAGATTTTGAGTACAACCCTTTTCACTTCTGTGTTACGTGTGAAGAGTCAAGTGAAGAGGAAAGTCAGAGAAGACCTTGGACGTGGGGATCATCACTATAGGGTTTTTAATTTAAAGGAGGAAATTCTTGATTTTGACGCAGGTTGTACAATAAATCAGCAAGTTATAGATTGAGATTTGCCACTAATCTTTGGTACATGCTTAGATGAAGAACAATATCTTGCAGGAGATCCGATTTGTGATGATGATCAAGTTTTCATGGTTAAACCGATCTTTGATGAAGAAAAATGTGAAGGAGTCCAAGGAGAATCAATCGGTGAAGTTATTTGTTCAATCATCAAATCCAGTGCTCATCTCGAAGATGCACCCATGTTGTATTCTAGGGCTGAGCCTAGATAATTTTAATAAGGATATTGGTTAAACTGATGCAATTTCAACAAGTTCATGTGGCTGAACAAACTTTATCAACATGTGGTGACCCTTTCCTCGATATATCAACTGATTACAAAGATTCAGTTTCAATGCACAATCGTTTTTTGATTAGTGCAATAACCCACAAGTCCTATAATTATGTTTACAATAAGAAGATTGCAAGACTAATGCAAAATTCATCTTAGCATACATCAAAACTTGATGATGAGTTTTTTCTAACTAGGGGAGAATGATGGAGGGAAAAATTCTTCTTATTTTTAATATTTGTTTAATTTCAAAGTATGTATATTTTATTTTAGTTTTAGAATTAGGGTTTATAAAATTTTTTAGGCATTCTAGGATCCTTTATAGTTTTTAGGATTCTAGGAGATGTTCAAAAAAGTCATTAGAATACTTATAGAATTACTTATTTTATTAGGGGCAAAAGTGTTATTACAAATTTTCTTCAAGTGAAGGGATTTATGAGGTATTTTTATTATGTTTTAACTTAAGTGATGGTAGTTTTTGGTATTTTTATTTTTTTTATAATGTAATAAAATGGCATGGGGTATTAGGGTGTATAACACTTTTTGGGCTGTGAACAGTAAAAACAGGGTGTGTGTAGTACCAACAAACCCCATCTAGGGTTTTGGGGTCACTTTTTGTGCATGGAAAGCCATATCTACTCAAAGCTGTCCTATTTTGATAGTTTATTGAACTGTTTTTTGTCGATTTTCTCTATTTTCCTCCATTAGAAGCACTCTTATCCTTGTATTTTTTTTTTTTTTTTTTTTTAATTTTTGTTTTTGATACTATATAAAAAGGAAGTGGGGTCCGTGATCACAACCCTGACATCAACAGCCAGTGTACTAGCTGACTAGGTTGCTTAGAATAGGTGTTATAAATGTTTACATTATTCTTATATTTCTCAAAAAAAAAATGTTTACATTATTCTTATATATGTATGTAGTACTAGCTGACTAGGTTGCTTAAAATAGCAGATGTAAATGTTTACATTGTTCTTATATTATTCGTAAATATTGTTGTATGTATATTTGCATGTATATGTATATATGTATGTATGTATGTGTATTGTTTCACCTTTAACTGATCACCAATCTGGATGATATGGATTGGCAATCATTTTACCTTTGATTGATAGCTGATCTGGACGATCTGGATTGGCAATCTGACAATTCGACATGGGATAGGTGGGTGTGCGATCCACCTGTATATGTGTTGTTTTATCTTTGACTGATTGCCGATTTCGATGAACCAGATTGGCAATCCGACAATTTGACACGGCATAGGTGGTTGTACGATCCACCTCACTGATCCATTTTTCAAAACACTGTTATGCACTAAGCCTGTCACAAGAGCTTATGCACAACGCATTTCATAGGGTAAAGTCTGTTAAACCACAGAGCTTATGTATTATTCTTTGAATTTAGTAACTTAGACATTGCCTTGTATTCCTGAGGGCAGTGAGGAAACTGTACATGTAAGTAGTGTGCAAGGGTGTGTGGAAGAAAGGATCAAGAATGTAGGAGGCCAATGCACTTCTAAGGTTGGAAATCAAAACGATAGGAGAAGATTCTGTGGAGAAATATGACATTATTCGCATCTTAGAGGATTAATGCACTATCGTCTTCTAAGAAAAACACTAACAATTGGAGTCAATGGTAGATGATCAATGCCATCAGGATTTCTCTACAGAGATCGGTATGGTCTGTGGCATTTAGCTTCTTGAGGTAGGCAAGACATGAAAGGGACAATTGGCAGGTTGCCTAGTAGGCTTCAAGTAGGCACTGGCCCCCTATATAATTATTCTTAAAGCTTCACTTGGCTGTATGTACACGTTTGCTTTTAAGAGGGAGACACTGTTAGGAACTTCACCTGCTATTGGAGACTAATTCGAATAGTGCTGGACGTCTGTCCTAATAGGTTCATGGCGGTCAATTTTTTAGATTCATAAATCTTTATTGGGGGGTTTTCCTTTCTCATGTGAACCTAGCTCTTGGTCGTGTGAGGTCCTAGGTGGCCAACGCGGACTAGTGTGAGGTTGCTGGAGGTCCCATGCCATGGACGCAAATGATTTTTAATGGTTATATCATTGGCACAGTCCACGATGTGGCATGAACATGGTGCATGATCCTTGGTGCACGGTCTGGCCAAGAGCTCCAGACATAGCTATGCCTCCTGGCAGTTAGACGCTTCTACAGTGACTCTATGTGGCTAGCATGACCCCAACTAGCACACATCTACAATCCTCTAGTGTCTTTTTGACATTGTTTCCAGCAGCAACTGAGATTTTTGAAGGGCTTCTTAAACACATGCAGCCGTGCAACAATTGTTAAGTAGGAGGCCATTGCTTGCTCAAAGCCTTCCAAGCAGTGCATCATGAGTCCTTTTTGTGCCTCACCTCCCTCCATTGGTTTGCGCCATTGATGAAAGGTGTCCTAGTTGAGAAATTTAGATGACTTTATTGTCCATCATTGCTAGAAGTTGTTGGCATCGTACCTCTGCTTATGTAACAAGTAGTCCTTGGAGCTGCTCTTTCAAGTCCAAATTATTCATCCTTCATTGTGTCCTGTTCTGTTTTGATTTCCCACCTCAAAAGATGTCCTCGAGGCAGATGTCTAGGAGAGGGCCCTGCTTCAGCCCTTCCTAGGTTTTCGAATTCATGTCCCCCATGTCCCATTTGTTCCACTCATCTCTGTTTCCTCATTGTTCTCTAGAAATGAAGTTAATGCAATCATGCACACTTCAGAGGCTACTGGAGGCACATGATCTTCATTCTTTGATAGAGACGAAGAAATAAGAGCCCGTCCATAATGTTCGAAGATGAAGATGATGTCTCAACCAAGTGTAAATTTTGCTAAGATTAAATGAAAATAATAACTCTTGCTGAAGAAAAATGATGCAGGATAGGATGCTGCTTATTTTTGAATTTTCCTTATTAGATTTGGAAATGTTTAAGGGTTCATTTTTAGTCTTTTTAAACTTTTTTTAACGGATTTTAGGATTTTTTTTTAATTGATAGAATTTTAGTTGTTTAGAAAGGTAGAGTGCGTATGGAATTAATTGTTTTATCAAGGGTAGAAATGTCACAATGAAATTTGCTGATTTCTTAACCCGAGGTTTACTGATTTCAGCCTAGGGTTTGCTGATTTCAGCGAACCCGTGGCAACAAGGGGGGGGCATGGAAGGGCAGCTCATTTAGCCTGTGATGCCAGAGACGAAGAAATTGAAGATCTCTAAAGGCAAGTTTAATGAACATCACTCATGGGAAGACGGTGCTCTTTTGCCTGAGACGATGTTGAATACAACCCTTTTCACCGTTGTGCTTTGTGCATGGAGACAAGTGAAGAGGAAAATGTTAGAAGACCTAGATGTGGGTGATATCACTCCAGGGTTTTTGATTTGAAGGCGAACATTCTTGATTTTGATGCAATTTGCATAGAAAAGTAGCAGGTTGTAAATTTGGATTTCCATAAACCTTTGACACATTCTTAGATGAAGAACAAAATCTTGTAGGAGATCCGATCTATGATGAAAAAAAAGTTTTTGTGGTTGACCTGATCTTTGATGACGAAAAAAATGTAGGTCTTCCAGGAGAATAAATAGATGAAGCTGTTGGTTTGATCATCGAGCTGGGGCTTATCTTGAAGATGCTCCCTTGGTTTGTTTTAGGCTGAGCCACGGCAATTTCAGCAGGGTTATTTGGTTGAACTGATTTGATTTTAGCTAGTTTATGTGACCGAACCGAGCATATATATCATGGTTGTTTCATTGACAGAATGACCCTTTCGTCCAGGGTTTCTCAAAAGTGTTTATGAATATGTCAAAGTATTTCAAACCCTCACTGTTAATGCATAATGGTTGTGTTTTGATTGGGCCAATACCCATAGGTCTTAGGATTTGAAGCATAACGCTTGGGGTGAAGAAGGTTGTGTCATTAACGCAAAATTCATCTTAGCTTACTTAAAATACTCGAAAATGAGTTTTCTTCAACTAGAGGTGATTGATGCAGGACAATATACTTTTTACTTTTAATTTTCGTATTGAATTTTGAAAGTAGTGGCTATGTAGGATTCTTGGGATGTAAATTAAAAAATTTACTTTTTTTTTTTTCTGTTATTAACAACTGGGTAATTCTATTTATAATGCTACATTATACGACATAAGCAGAAAATAGAACCTAAATACAACATATGGATCTCAACTCTTACCGCCTTAAAGACAAATGGAAACTTTATTCATAATCTGAATTTAATTATAAGTAAAATCTTAAGTCAAATAGGAAATCCTAATTCAAATAGGAATCCTAATCCATTAGAAATCAAGAACAATAAAATGAGAATTTAAACTCAAAATAAACAAGAAAACTTGGGAATACTTATCTAATCTTTGCCTAGGGCCACCCCCATAGGACTTAGCACAACCCACTGTCGATGACCAGACCAACGATGCATTGATCCTTGGCCGTACTTGAGCCCTCCAAATCTGGGTAGCACCTAGGGCAATACCCTCTCACAAGTTGGGGCTGAGAGCTTTAATAAACTAGGGTTTGTTTTTCAACCCTTTAAACCTGGGGCATGCCACAATATGGCACCACCCCCTGAAACCAAACTAGGCTGGGCGTGCCCGCTCACAAAAGAGAGGGAAGGAGAGAGAGAGAGGTCTCTGCAAGCACACATGATGGGATTGAAAGGGTTTCCCATTGTACATAAGCCCTCATGACCAAGGGTATGCCATCTTCCAATAAGACTCAAATTTGACCATGGAGTTTAACATGATTTGTGAGTTGAACAAAGAGTCAAATTTGAGCCATCCATTCTTTAGATTAGGCATCATGATCATTGAGGAATTCTATAGCCGTTACCCCTCAGATCCTTAACCCATATCCACTTCTACTTGGACCAGAACTATATCTTCCATAATCCCATAAAATTTGGGCTGTTTCTTACATAGAAACATCTTCTAATTACTTTAGAAATCAAGAGTCGACAAAAAGATCTAACTCAAATCTAATTTGGTCAAGGCTTAACTAACCAAATAAAAAATAATTCTCTTTAAGAAAATTATGCTTAACAAATCATTAAAGGACATGGGGTGTCCCTCCCATAAGGGTTGGGTTTGTGGGCCTAGTGGGCCCCACGTCGTTGCCCACTTGGGTCCCCCAATGTGTGGGGTTGGGAGTTGGGCCCTTAGCTCTCCACATGGGTCCTACAAAACCCCTCATAAGTTTGGAAATATCAGAATGCCCTTTTAAGGTTTATATGCATAAAATAAATTTATTGAAATTTGAAAAACATTTAAAAATTGCAAAATCATAAATAAGGTTGGAAAATAATATTTCTGATAATACCAAAAATTCTGAGACATATTTAAAACAGATCTAGAAGTGGATTGGTACTAATGGGTTAGGAATAAATGATAACTTTGAGGCACTCCACCAAGATCCACAACCATCTTCTCAAACTAACCCAACAAAACCCATGACCCACAGTCAATCGCAAGAGCTCATGATTGGACTATCAAAGTTGGTCAGTAAATAACAGAACCATGAATCTAGTGTGTGGATTTCTGATCCCCCTGCCAAACAAAAGCAAGTGATGTCCATAAGGATGCACACACACATATCACTATAGTGCAAGGGAACACTCTCTTATATACATGTACATAGTTCCCTCTTTATAGCGATGCTTCTCCAGAGTGCAACTATCATATGTACATGCCATGCGATGGTTGTTGAAGAATTGGCCATTGCCCTCATAGGCCTACAACTACACATGGGAATCCCGGTGGCTTCCTTGCTCTCGTCATTTTTTTTAGGCATCTCTTTGACCTCAAGAAGGGATGATCATTGAAATCCTCATTGGTAGTGGCTATGCTCAGGAGTAAAGGAGATGTGACCTAGACCATAAACTGCCTAACCTAAGTCCAGTCAACCAATATTTCCACTGAAGTGTGAACATCCACTATAAAATATTTACTTTAAAATGCTTTCAAGGCCTACAAGTTTTAAGGATGTATTTTTGGAAGATTTTTGGGTTTTTGAGTTTTTTTAAGGAATTTTATTTTTCGAATAAAATTTTTACGATTTTAAGATTTTTTTTAGAAGTTACAATGCTTATAATTACAAACTTTGTTTAATTAGGACTTCCATTTCAATTAGAATCAGGATTTCTTAGGCTCTGAGTAAGGTCTTTTATTATAAGAATTTAGACTGAAGAGAGTTGACGTTTTGATATCCTTTTTCTTGGGTTAGCAATTGAAGCCTGGCGTATAGGCTCCCTCTTTAATTTTCCATTCAATAGATCATCTCATTATCTTTCTTGTGACATTCAATCTGCATCAAAAAATTCACTTTTTTCTACCTAGTACCCATATTTTTAGGCAAGGGGAGGAGCATTCAAATCCTCTTGTGCAGTAAGAACAGTTGACACAATTCATGTATATGAGTTGAGGTGGCACAACTGTTAACAATTTTTAGGCATTGAGAATGAGTGCGATGATTCATCCATGCTCTTTTCACAATGAGTTGTGCACACACACACACACACCCACACAAAGGAAGAAGAAGCGAAGTGTAACACAATGAAAACGGAGTTTTATGACTGGGTAGTAGGCTTAAAGAAGATAATAAATGAGTAAATGGTTCTTTTATTCGTGATTGACTAGTGAACAGGTTCCGTTTGTGATGCACATAAACAGCTCCAGACATAGCTAGAAAATCAATTGTCTGTGATTTTACATAGTTTTTTAAAGTATCCATCAAGGATATCCATTCTAAAGTATCCATGCATCATATGTTTCCTCTTTTGAGGGGTTTATTGCTGGATAAATAGAAGTTATCCATTCCCTCTCTAGATTGTCCCAAATTTAAACCCCACTCTTCAAGGGCGTAGGTTCCTGAGTGAGCTTTGTGTCACGACCCCGCCCCTTGGTCCCTACCGCCTAGCTGGAGGGCGACAGGGTGCGAGATCACGACCGGAGGTCGTGACTGACACTCAGGTGGAAGTGGCTCAACGCGTATAAAATTTTCGGAATCAAAGCAAACTACGAAACAAAATAAACTCATAAAACAAAGGGCCACGAACTGAGCAAAATAAAACCATCTCATACAAATATATATATTCAATCTCCAAAAACTCTTTTTCAAAATGTTCAAGACGCTACTGGGCTGCCAACAAAAATACAATATTCATCAGAATGGCATTGTGGCACCTCCACCAGACACCTACAATCAAAAGATCCTTGGATAGAACTTGAGCTTCAAAAGTCTGCTACCACTGGCCAGTTGCCCACGCACGTGCTAAAGGTTCTCACTCTACATAGAAGGGAAAAAAAGAGGTATGAGCTAAAAGCCCAGTAAGTAAATCAGTACCCTTGCGGTCCTATCTACATGCACACATGAGGGATAATAGGCCCACAGATTGTTACAGTTCACGCGGTGTCACAGAACAATGTCATGCATCAGAGTATACTGGCGGAATAAACAGAGTAAAGTTCAGGTATTAAAACTTCGCACATTTTCATGAGCTAACAGTTACATGAACATTCTTCAAAGTCACACAGTTAGAAACTCAGTTAAAGCATACAATTCATACAGACAGAAGCTAGCAGTGCGTACTCCTGAAGTAGAAGTCCCATCGATCAGGCTAAGCTAGTCCTGTAACTTGGAACTTCTACCCTCATTCAGGAGGGAGGACAATGACAAATGGAGGTCCCATTTTATAATGTCCTTACTCACACACAATCCCCAGTGCGCTTTGGGGTTTTGATAGGCTGAGGCCTTGCAAGACACGACCATCTCCTTGCACCTTCAGGCGAGAGGGTGTTACACCACCATTGGAGAATCCATAGTGTAGTGCCTATAACAATTTGGGGGGCACGACTCACCTTGTTATATACAGTTACCTCCCGACTCCACTCCTATCATTGGAGTCAGGGCAAAGTCAGAACTTGTCGGCAGTACAATATCCACTACCAATGGAGGATCCATTGCGTAGTGGTCAGAATTCACATGTATCAATTTCATATAACAGAATCACAATATCCACTATCAATGGAGGACCCATTGCGTAGTGGCCAGAAATCACATATATCAGTTCCACATGACAAAATCACAGTATCCACTACCAATGGAGGACCCATTGTGTAGTGGCTAGAAATCACATATATCAGTTTCACCGTGTATAAGCTTGCGTAACATTTATTCATTCATACTTTACTCTCTTCAAGAGGTCAGGAACATTCAATATTCGTAGGTCACAATCATACCATTTCGGTGTCTTATAACAGAAAATTTCAATCACGTTGCAAAAGGATTAAGCCATGTTAAAAAACATTGCTGCATGACATGTGCATAATTCATATACAACTTAAAATTCGTTGTTGTTCTTATCAATCGTGGGCATATACAGAGTGAGGCATAGCACCCAAATTCTGAGGGGAATCTAACTAAATTCTGATTTCAATTCGCTAACTGAGTGTTACTCGATCAATTAAGGGTTCAGTATATCGTTCAGAATCTTGCAGAAATCTAGGAATAGTGACATATGTTCACAATTTAAATCATAGCTTTCAACCTAGCAAGAATTTCGAAACAATTTTAATATGCAGCCTTTAGTAGACAATCAAAGCCTTTAAATGGTTGCGGTTTTGGAGTAATTGGACTCCATTTGGTCAGCCAAAATTCATGGCAACAGAGACCAAAATTCTGAGTTTCTGTGAGATCTGTCCACAGTGACATACTGAAACATTTTTTTAGCATAGTTCCTCATTTACAGAGAATTTGGGCAAGGTTAAAACATGAAAAGCATAGAAGACTCATGCATCTATCAAATGGCTGTGTTTTTGTACAATAGGTCAGGCAAAGTCTCAGTGCAACAGAAGCAATATTTCTGGAAATTATCACAGTCTGCTAACAGTGACATACATGCATAAATTGAAACATGTCTTCCAAACTACTAAAAATCTCAACTGAACATAAACATTATGCTCAAAGTAAACTCAGAGATCTTTTTAATGGGGGTCATTTGAGGCAATTCTGAGATCATTTGATAGGTTAGTGGAGAGTCACAAAAACCTCAATTGTCCCTGAAATTTCACAGTCCAGCCATAGCATACTTCAAAGATTAAAGCATAACTTCTGTACTACACTAGATAATCACATGAAACCAATTATAGCTTAAACTAGACTCACAAGAGCATCATCCCAGAGAATTTCAGGGCCATCAACAGAATTTCAGTACTCATTTTCACCATGTAAAAGAAGGCAAACTTTCTGGATAATACAGTCATCATTTTTGCACATGCTTATGTCCAAACTATGCTCAAATCGAGCTTCATTCATGTTCTCAGGCTCATGGTGATCTTACTTACCTTTGTGTTCCAATGGTGATCCCAATTCTCCTCCCACAGTCCACTTCACCAGGCTTCTCAAGCTCCCCAACAGTTAGCGAAGGGAGCCTTATCCAAGTCCTTCACTTACCTTAGAGAGAGAGAGTGCCTGTGGTGTGAGGGGAAGGAGGAGGGCTTAAATACTCCTCAGGTGGCAGGTGGCATCCCATGGTTGACAAGTGGCGAGCCACTCACATGTAGCTAGGCAAGTGGCAAAAACTGGCCATGCACGACAGTGTTGCACACAGGGTTGGCCTCCCTTGTGCACGGCGCCAGACTCAATCACGTGCGGCGTTACTCCTTCTTCGTGCGGCGTTACGAGCTCACCAAGTTCACGAAATTTGGATCGTTGCACTTTGAGATTCCTACTGTGGGCTATCTCGATTGGACAATAAGCCTAACTTTAGAAATGTCACAGTAAATTATTATCTGCCACTCAAAAGCAGGTCTTCTGCTTCAATCTCTATAAAGTCCTCAAGTACCAAGGCCAGATTTGTAGAATCCCACACCTTTTCTAACTATTTCTTGGAATATGTATTGGGGAAAGGGGACAAGATATGCAAGACAGTTACTCTTTTTGCTTTAAAGGGACAAGATTAGCTTCCTATGAGGATTCACACTAAAATTGGCACTATTCAGGGCATGCCAAGTAGGTCCAGAAAGAAGGTTTGAATTATTATGGAGAAGGAAGAATGCCTGAGTCCTCAGAGCCTCTCTATGTTGAAAGCAGATTTGGGATTGGAAACCATTGGTGTTAGAGAAATCTAAATCAGTAGTACATAATGTGTTTAGGGATCTCAAGCTCAATCCTGTGCTCCGCGACAAGGGATCTCGATTCCAATGGTTTTTTGACTTTAGGGATCTCGATCCGCAAATTGGGGATCTAAATCTCTTGTTAATGGGATCCAGATTCTTCTCATCTAAATCATATTTCCATGAGTAATGTGGGACTTAAGCATCTGGCATGTGGAATTGAGTTTCTTTTACATTAGAACTGAAGATAACCAACACATTTCAAGTTTCATGCACTGACCACGCCCCTCTTCTTCCACTCATCCTCTCTCTAACTCACTAGCCCATAATCTCTCTCCACCCTTGTGCAGGAGCATATTTTTCAAAAAATTCTGATATCAGAATTAACTTTTTGGTATAGAGCTCGGCCAGTTGAGAAACAGTCCCAATGGCCACAATGGCAACCAAGGTTTGAAGCTTGTAATTTGAACTTTGAACTTGTGAGTCATGAAAACAAATGCCATAACATACAAGTTGCTGCCATATTACGTATGGAACCTGTAGATGAAGGAGAGTAGCTAAAGTTGCTCCATGTTATACCCTAAATCCTGTTGGTTTCACTTACGAGAAACTCTAGAAGGTTTATATAATTGATCTTTGTTTCTAATACCCTCTCATTGACCATATCCACCAATACAAAGACCACAGGTTGACCCTTTCTTTGCCTTTGGACCTTTTTTCTTGGCCTCTCTGAATCTACAAAGCTCTTGACGAGTTGCATACCCAATCTCATGTAAGTGAAAGGACTCAAATGAGGGAAAACAAGGACACTGCATATCCATCAAACACTAGAGTTTCTTTCATGCCTAAGGGCTACAATTTGAATCGTCTTTTTGGGTTTTTATAGTCAATTCTCACTAATGAAACAGACACTCCAATGATAGCAAGAAGTGTTAAAAATATTAAAAAACACGATTCTTTGATGTAATGGTACTTTGGTTTTTGAATTCCGAAAAATTAATCGTATCGTTCAATGAAATTCATTCCCGGTTAGAGTGTCGTGCCCTATGTGGGGAGCCTCAATTCTAAGCTAGACGGATATCGTTACTATATATTTTTATCATTTTATCTTGGACAAATTTGAAACACGCTCCCTTAATATTGGGATCGCGATCCCTATAACTCACGGTGTACGGATCTTGATCCCTATCCCATGGATCTTCGTTCATCTCTTGATCCCTCAGTCCGTTCCCAAACCGGCATCTGACCTTTCTCCCGGTCTTGATAACTATGGCTAGAATCCTCTAACTGGAGCCATAGCATGAGGCTAAACATCAGTTTTTACTTAGTTTTGCCTCTGCTTTAATGCAATATTTCTAACCTTGAATGAAATGACATTTATCATTTACATTGTGTTCTTGGTTTCATGCGATTACATTTCCATCTTAAAATTTATGTGCATTCATCTGTATTGTTATGCATGAATTGATATGTGATTTGCATCCACTGATCTCTTGGCAAAAACAGCAATTGTGGTGCATATTGTTTTCTCAACATTTCAATTTTTATGATTATTTTCAGATTGAACTCACCCAGCAGTTCCCTGATTACATTTGAAGTCCTTGGCCAGCTACTTCACTTCTCTCAGGTAGAATTTTTTATTTAGTTATTTCTTTTAGATGATCAATGGAAGTTATTGAGATCCAGAATATCAACATGATTGTTGATAGAAGTATATTTGAAGGTTATTTCTCTATGTTTTTAGTTTGATTCTGTTTGTTTGTGAATGTCTGCTTACAAGGATAAAGTATGTAAGCATATATTTATATAATGGATATTGAGCAAGTTCTATTTCTTCTGTAAGGAATTGCCTTCACATCTATACCCTTTTAGAAAACATGATATTTTCATTTGACAGGGGTCATTAAGCAACAAGCTTTATTTTGTAACAAAGTCCATTTATAAAGACTCAAAACTGGATAGTTTGGAAATGGATGTGGAATGACACTTTCAAGCAGCTTAGAAATAATGCATAGCTTTGGCAATGAGGTTTCAAAAACAAATAATTGTGTTCAAATACTTTTTTCATTAGGCTGGGATCATTCTTATTTCTAAATAATTAAAAGGGCAACTGAAAAGTTGGGACATATGGTGCAAGCTTATGTGCCTGAAATTTTGGTAGTAAATTAATTAAAGCAGCTTGAGGTTGTGCTTCTCTGGGGAAGATAACAGTATGTATCGTTCTTTACAAATCAAAATTTGTACAGTGAGCAATAGTAAAAGATGGCTGTCTAGTTTTTATCTCATCTACTGTTCCTTTGAGGTTCATGTTATCACAAATGTTGATTTTTTTTACTCTTGTTATTCATCATATTCATCATCATTTCTTTACTCTTGCTATTGTGACGTAGAAATCTTTTTGAGCTCATGTTATTGTAAATGTGGATTATTATATACTTTTTTTTTTCATCTTTGATTGTCAATGTAAGGATACTATGCTTGTATTCTGCATTAAGCATTATTCTTAAGGGGTTCGCTAGGTTATTATTATCTAGTATTTCAGATGTTTCCAGGAAATACTTAATTTTCTTTTAGTTCTCATACTATACTTATGGCTTTGTTATTGAAACTTGTGTATATTTTCAGTTACTGTGAATTGATACTTTCTTGTGTGTAAGTTGCTGAATATCAGCTTTACTCTCTGTTTTGAGTGTCTGTGCATCTTTTGTGGGTGTTTGTGCATCCAACATAATTAAGCAACATCATACTAAGTGTAAGATAGATGTTGCACAAATGCATACTGGATTAGGGCACTTGGGGAGCCGTCAATTAACTCTTTAGAAATTACTGTTGATGATAACTATCGTATAGGTGGCTAGTATCACGGTCTTTAGATAGTTCTTTGGGTATTTATTTTAATGTCTCTAACAATGATAAAGAAAAAAATGTTGAGTCGACCCAGAATCGCTTAAGTCGACTTAGAATTCGTGGAGTACTGGTCTGGCTCTCGTCCGGACTTGTGCAAGTTGCCTGGGACACCCCTTTAGATATGAAAAACAGGTTAAAAAAAAAATACTTTTCTGAATTTTTGTTTATTCAACCAATACATATCTGACCCCATTTTGATTGATTTGGGCACACATCAATCCTTCTTAGCACCAAAAAATAAATTTTTGATAAAAAATTGCCTTTGGAATTATTTTTTCATGAAATCTCACCATTTTTGAGCCCTAAAAGCCATCCGCCTTTCTTGCAATCTTTTTCTCATTTTTCAACCAAATCATCTTCAAATTGGTTCAAAATGTTGGTGTTGGAGCCCTCAACAGGTCTCCATAATGATTTGTTAAATTAAAAGAAAAAGAGAAGAAATCTAGAGTCCAAGTCTTAAGGGTTTTTAGAACCGAAAAATTGGAAATATTTGATTTCTTTATCATTTTTCTCCAAAAATATCCAAATTTGTCCCAAAATGTTCCTTAACACATTGATCCACAAAGGCTCTAACAAATGTTTTCTTGACTCAACCAAAAATCTCTAAGATTGATTTTTTTGGATTTTGATTTATACCTTCTATTATATGAAACCAAATATTTGATTTTCAATTTTTATTTTTTACTTTTTTGTTTTTCACCATTTCACTATTTCTGTCCTTTTTTTTTGTTCAAATTTACTCATGAGTTGACATGATGAAGTCGAGTATGCTTTCTCATGTTAACTTTATTACTTTTGCTTAGAGGAATAATGCGTTCTGTTGTGAACCCAGGGATGTGGTGACATAAACTTTCTAGTTAACTTAGATGCCTTACAAGCTATGGCACATACTCTGAAGCAACAAATTTTGTTGTCCATGGGACCTTCTAATAGTCACCAAACTATACAAGGCCACCAAATTTGACCGGCCAATGTTCAATATGCCTAAGCTAGAGTGATCGTACAACTTGGTTGAATCCCAGCACACCAATATTTAATTTTAGACAATGCCCTGATTTGCTGCTGTTTTATTTTTCATGTGCCATAAGCATTCTGCCATTTGTGAATGCATAAAAATGTCCGCCTACTCTTGTTCGTCAAGGCAAAGTTTCATCCTTCCACAGCAAAGTTTCATCCTTTCACATTGACTATGTTAAATGATATTACGATGTATAGATAAGGTTTCCTAATTTATGTAGAATGAATATTTTCATTTGGGAAAATGATCAAATTACAAGAGACAAACAATTTAACACTTCACACATATTTTTTTATTTAATAGTAAAATACCCATAAAAAACCACATGATCTTGAGTTGAAATAGTTGCAAATGAGTAAAATGTCAGATAGTTCACCTCTTATAGGTATTTTGATAAATTTCCCTTCTCTTTTTTTTTTAATTTATTAATTAAAATTTATTCTCTTGATATTTTGTTTGTTTTCTCCTGATGTCCATAGTTTGTTGAATTTGTGATGCTGATGCCTTTGTATATGGCAGGATCCAAATTGAAAGCATCATGGAACTACAGTTTGGGATACTTCAATGTTTCTTGCCAAATTCTTGGTAATATTACCTTCACTTCATGAGGTCTCTTTGCTGTACTTTTAAGCTTTCCTAGGACATTTTATGAAGTAAAACTTTTGTGTCAATGGCATTATGGATTAAAGTTAATTGCTTCTAATTGTGGCGGGAAGGCCAAGCTATTGATGCAATACTTCATATTACTGAAGGATCTTTCATCGTAGCATGAATAAACGTTAAAAAATACAGCTGCTAGTCAATGAAGAAGGAAAAAATAAGAAAGATAATAAGGGATAAGAAAACATAAAGAAAGGAGAGAGAGAGAGAGTCGCGTTGGGTCTAATTGAACCTGAAGCCCTCTCCTCCATTATATATTAGTTATTAATTTTATTAATGCAAAAAAATGCCCTCAAGTAAAGGGGGACAATAAGTCCTTTGGGACTTAAACACAATAGAAAAAGAACTATAAGTTTTTAACATTCATTTAGAATACTCCCCACTCAAGACATATATATCAATCATGCTCAACTTACTTAAGATCACTGTTAGTCTAGGTTTCTAAACAACCTTTGTAAGAATGTCTGCTATCTTATCTTCTGCTTTTACATGTGGAAGAAAAACTTCTCTGGTGGCGACTCTTCTCGCGTGAAATGTTGGTCTATCCCTACATGCTTGGTTCGATTATGGTGCCTTGGATTTTGCACTATACTGATAGCTGCCTTGTTATCATAATACAAGAACATCGACCCCTTAACAGGAAAACCAAGCTCTCGTAATAAAGGTTTTAGCTAGAGTTAATCACATGCACCATGGACCATGAATTAGTACTCGCTTTTGGACTTGCTCGGGCTACAATTGAGTTTTTTTACTCATCCAAGTCACAAGGTTACCCAACCAATATAGAATAGCTAGATGTAGATCTTTGGTCCAAAGTAGAACCCACTCGATCTACTTCTATACAAGCCTCAACTCACAAGTGTTCATAATAAGCAAATAGCAGTCCTCTCCTTGGTGATGATTTTAAATATCTAAGTACTTTGTAAGCTACTTCAGGATGAATAGTTTGAGCAGGGTGCATGAACTGACTAATCATGCTCACATCATATGCAATATTTGGACATGCAAGTGAAAAATATATCAATTTACCCACTAACCTTATTTTTCATGCTTCCTTAAGGTCTAGCACATGCCAATGTTCAAGAAAGCGGAGGCAGCTGCCTAGATGGCTAGGCGACAGCCACCCATGTCTTTTTTCTTTTTTTTGGGGGGCAGGGGAGGGGGCATTTTCTCCCTTTTATGGTTTCGATTTGTATAAAAAAATTAAAATTAATGGCAGGCAATGTGTAGT
Organism: Amborella trichopoda; assembly: GCF_000471905.2. Next base: position 3,723,706 of record NW_006499207.1, on the reverse strand, counting down.
TGTATAAAAAAGTAATATTAATATCATGGCTATTTGCATGTGATTGTTGTGTAAATGTGCCGCAAGTGTTTGTCTCTCTCTTCTAAAAATTAAAGAAAGGTATTTTACTAAATAAACGAAATTTACTTTTTCAAGAGCTGTGCCAAGTACTTTACTTTTTAGCGAACAAAAATTAAAGAAAGGATACTTTTATTCAAAAGGACACTTTTTCTCTTTAAAATAAATGAGAAATACAAACAATAAAAAAATTGCTCTCCAAAGACCTAATTCTCTCGCACTAAATAAAAGAAAAAAAAAATTGTAGAGGTTGCACCAGACGGACACCCAGGCTCGCCTAGGCGCCTGCCTTAAACGAATATGCAGGCCATATAGGCGGCTGCCTAGGTGGTGGGTGGCCAAATTTTTGTAGATTGGCACATACTTCTGCTGAGAGAAAAGATTCGTCTCTTTGACTTGGCCACTTCTATACTTAGAAAATACTTTAGTAGACCTATATATTTAATTTCATACTCCCTTGCTAGAAAACTTTTGAGTTGCTCAATTTCCTTAGGACAATTACCTGTTACAACAATATCGTCCACATATACAATTAGGCAAGTGGTATTTACCTTGGTATGTTTGACAAATATGTTATGGTTATCATGACTCGTAATATTGCCTATTATTTGGACATCACCTCTAAACTTCTCAAACCAAGATATGGACACTGCTTTAGTCCATAAATGGCCTTCTTAGTCTACAAACTTCTCTCATATCCAGGAACCCTAAATCTAGGTGGAGGTACCATTTAATACTTCTTCCTCCTGCAGATCTCTACGAAGGAACACATTATCTAGTTGATGCAACAGCCACTTCATGTTAGCTGCTAGAGACAAAAATACCTAAATGAGTTTATCTTAGCCACAAGAGCAAATGTCTCTTGGTTTTCTATTCCGTAGGTCTTAGTGAACCCCTTTACAACTAATCGTGCTTTGTATCTGTTGACTGGACCATTAGCCTTGTGCTTTACAATGTAAACCCATTAGCAACCAACTAGCTTCTTGTCTTTAGGAGGATTACTCACGCTTAAGTACCATTCCTGATTAATGACTTCATCTCTTTGCACATGGCCGCTTTCGGCTTGGGATGAGCTAAAGCTCCTGTAAACATTGGAAGAAATAGTAACAGAAGACACACAACACATAAAAACATGATAGGAAGGAAACAATAACTCATAAGAAGCAAAATTGCTAATTGGGTGTAATGTGCAACTTCATCTACCTTTTTATGCAACAATGTCCTCCTATCTAGGTCCTCAAAAACACAATGGGTAAGGAAAGAAGGTCACACTACAAGGAGGGCGTTGCCTGAGGTCCCATGATTCACACTACTCTTGCATGGTACTAGAGGTCTAGCTTTTGGGTCTCTTTTGAAGTCTCTCTCCCCCCACTCCCCTTCCAGCCCACCTCTCTCTCTTTTTAGTCTTTTCTCTTATGCTTCCACAGATGTTGGTCTATTTCTTATACGCTGCGACCTCCACTGGTGGTCCTCACCTGGTTTTTGTATTTGAACGACCACTATGTGAGTAGCTGGATTTTGTAATGATTGGAGAATTCTTATTCAAGTACCTGCAATGTGGGTTTCCGTTTTGTTTTCTCTCTCTCCCCCTCTTCCCATCTCACCCTCTCTTTGATGCCCACGCCAACTTACCAGGTCAAGAGAGAAGGATGAGAGATGAGGGCTTGAGAGAGAGAGAGAGAGAGAGAGAGAGAGAGAGAGATGAGGGCATGAGAGTAAGTTAAAAGAAAGGAAAAGGGAAA
>NW_006499207.1:3674206-3721500 GCF_000471905.2 Amborella trichopoda | reverse complement strand
GAGAGAGAGAGAGATGAGGGCATGAGAGAGTTTAAAAGAAGAAAAGGGAAAAGGGCATGAATGGGTTAAGGTTTCTTGTACAAGGCAATTGAAAGGGCATAAACTTAAAAAGACAGGAAGTTTCGATCAGCGGGTGGAAAGAAATGTTTTAGGAAATTTTTTTACTAGATATTTAGGAAATGTGAGGGGATGCTATGAAATTAACTCTGATTTTAGGATTATTGAGATATTTTCCCATTCTTTAATATGACTATTCCTTCCACAATGTCACATTTCAACTTTTATCTCCTTGATTGGGCCCCTATTTTCTAGATTTTGAGGTCTACTCCCCTTGTTCTTAGGAGATAACGAGGCAACATGGTGCTTTTCCTACTCTACTCACTTTAAATAGAGTACACCTAGTTGAGCGATGGAAGAGCATCCTTGCTGAGTATTTGAACCTTAGATAACTCAGTCATTAAGGTTTAATCTCGCCAAGAACTCAAGAATATGATTCTGTTTCACAAACTCTCTGTATTTCTCTCCATCTTCCTTACAGGCTAGTTTAAACATTTGATAGTGGTTGGTCCAACTCCTCCCACATGCTATGAATTAATGAGATATAAATAGCAAGAGACCTGTCCACCTGTTGAAGATGGGAAATTTTTGACCTCAGTTGGCACACTTGACACACATGTTTGCTTTAAGAGTAAGTTTGGTATATGTCCCAAATCTCTCACGCAGTTCGAAGGAACAAGAAGCCCCTAGTGATCGATGGTTGCGTGGAGTGTAATAACCCGAATATTACAGTAGATATTGAGTTTTGTGCTTCTCACATGATGGATCTGTTTTGCGGGTTCAATATAGTCTTACAATTGATATACCCTAATTTCCCCCTTCCTCTAATGAACATTTTAGCTGACTGTGACAACTTGAAATAATTTATACCATTGAGTTTGATAATAGTAATCTGCAGCCCATGTTTATGTCCATGGTTCGCCGTATGGCAGGTTACACCTAAAGCACTAAAGATGGTGGATGGCTTGAGTCACTAATCTGCGCTTCTCAATGGCTTTCTGCATCTCAGGTGCCACACTTGATGTCGACCCACCGTTTGGAAGAACTCTGCTACCATGGCTTGTGGGTTCAGCTCAATATTGAAGAGGAGGAGGGATCTTTCCTTACTTGGGTTTGGCCGAGGCACCGGTGTGACCAGAATAGGACGTCGTAACCTTTGCAAGTGTGGAAATGGATGCAGGTTTTGAACTGGGCTAGGCAGTAAAGGATTGACCTCCACATGCCCGAGCAGTTGGACCCAACCCTTTCAAGTATTAGCCAATCGTCTGGCTGGTAGTGGTTGTTATTCATCATTTTTGATGTACTTGTTTCCCTAGGACGCATAAGGAGAGAGCCGGTAGTAACCTTGTCCCGCCGGTGCCAAAAACGCCGCTAAACTATGTGAACACTATAGAAATAAGCCTGATATTCGGTAACCTTAGAGGAAGTGTTGCATGAGAGAATAATTTTGGACGCCCTATGGACACCCGTAAAGTTTCGTCATATTCTGACAAGTTTTGAGCCGATCAAAACGAAACTCGGTTTTCAAATCTAGTTCCTATCATGATGAAAATGGACGATAGCACTACTTTCTGGGTCTCAAAAGAGTATCAGACTACCGCCATTACATTCGGAACATTGAAAACCCCCAGATACCAAATTTGGGCTCAATCGGACCCTCCGAGACCATTCTAAGCCTAACTTACCAAAAAAGGTTGGGTTTTACACTTTGCGGTGTAGCCTCGGTGAACCTGTTTCCATTTATGGAAATTGTGTTTTCTCATTTCGGGATGAATTTGAAATGCTCATAACTTGCTCATTTTGGGTCCAATTATACTCAAATTCGGACCTGCGCTAGATCTTGTCAATACACTCGTTTTTGACATATGGCACGCATCATGGTTTAGCTCGAATGAGAGAATTCTCAGAGAGAAGATGGTCTCGAAACTTGATATTTCAGATTTTAAAAAGTGAAACATCTCATTCTTTGAGAGGCTATAGCTCGAGATCCCGAGGTCAGATCGTCGCAAGTATGGGTTCGTTGCGACCGTGCTTCGAAGGGCTTCAGTTTGATATAATTTTTGGGTATGATCGGAGGCGGATGACACCCAATTTTTAGGTTAAAGAAGGCACATTTTTCGATCATCGGAATCCCATTTTTCGACAACCTCCCAAATTTGGAACGGGCTCAAACGGAGACTAAAAAGGATGAAATTTATCACAAAATGATTGTGATAGTATCCTCTTCAATCTGCGATCAAATTGAAGTCTCGAAACATTACGGATCGTGTCAAATCGGTGGTCGAAGAATCAAAAGTTTATGAACTTGACCGGATTTTGGGTTCTTCCTTAAAACGTCGTTTCAAGACGATCAATGGGTATCAAAATATGCGTAATAATCCAAGCATCGATTCTAGGACGTTTGATCACCTGAATTGCTACCAAAAACATCCAAAAAAGCTCCCAAAGCCTAGCAATGGCAAAAGTCCCTTCATGGGGGGATGGTTTTGTCATTTCATGAAAAGTGCATAGGGGTATTTTAGTCATTAGTTTAAAAAACGAGATTAATATTTTATTTTATTAAATGTGTAATTTCCAACAATTCTAATGGTTTTTGAGTATCCACCCATGTTTTGGGGTTACTCTGTATAAGCAAAGTGAAGTCATTTGAAAATGAGTTTTTGAAATCAATTGAAAGAGCTTGAGAATTCAAAGAGCTTAGGCTTCTTCTTTGCTTCAATTCCAAATCCAAACTCAAGGAGAGAGGGGAGAGAAATAATTGTTAGGGAGAGAAACTACCCTTGGGACCCCTCAAACTTCCAAAATCCTAGAACTTCACACTCTCTACCCCATACTCCCTATCCTACTTCATACACCTTAGCTTATTTCATACTCACTAGCCTCCTCCATACACCTTAGCTTTCCTACACCCTACCTTATTCCATACACCTTAGCCTAACCCATACACCTTAATTTCCATACACCCTAGTCTATCCTATACCCTAGCCTACTCCATATACCCTATCCCATTCTATACACCCAACCTTACTCCATACACCTTAACTTCTGTACACCTTACCTTATCCCAACCTACCTAAGTCCATACACCTAGAGCGTAGACCCTAGCCTTAACCTACAAGGACCAAGAACTCTCTCTAAGGTGCATGCAAAAGGGACCCTCGAAGGTGCATTTAGGCTTGAGCCCACATTAGGTCCACTCTCTCTCCTCTCTTTTCTCTCTCTCTCTTTTTGCCCCCCCTCTCTGTTCCACTCGGACCCAAAGCAGATTCGAGCCCTCCCTCTTCCTCTTTCTCTCTCTCTCTCTTTCACTTGGACCCAAGGTGGGTTCGAGTCCTCCCTCTTCTTCTCTTTGTTCTCTCTCTCTCTCGCCTAAAGTCACGGGCCGGCACCTAGGGCGGGCCCGTCTTCTCTCCCTCTCTTTCTCCTACTCTCTCTCTCTTTCTCACGCCCAAAGCTACGGACCCGTGCCATAGGCGGGTCCGTCCTCTTTCCCTCTCTTTCCCTTTGCTCTCTCACCCGTTTAGGTCACGGACCCACACCATAGGCGGATCCCCCCTTATCTCTATTTCTCTCTCTCACCCTCTCTCACTCGCCTAGGTCACGGACCCACGTCATAGGCAGGTCCGTTCCCTCTCTCTATTTCTCTCTCTTACCCTCTCTCACCCCTAATGACGGACCCGCGCCAGAGGTAGGCTCGTCTCAATCTCACTATCTCTATCCTTCTCTCTCACACCCTCAACCCACCTCCTCTCTACCCTTCTCGCCCTCTCTCTTTCATCATATCTACCTACTCCTCGCCCTAGACACATGAACCCGAGCCATAGCCGGGTTTACCTTCTCTCGATTTCTCCTCTCTCACTCTCTTACTCCACTCTCTCTAACTCCTATTCCTCACTCATCTATCTTCATCTACTCTCTCTCATCTATTCTATCTTTCTCTCCCCTCTCATTCACCCACCTTTATTTCATTATTTCTTCATTCTCTCTCTTCATTCATCTCTTCTCTCACCCTTGAGCACTTGAGACAGGGTCCTCCTGAGATAGTTTCTTAGGGTTCTAACTCTTGGGCTGCTGCGCTAATCATCAGTTCACATAGTGTTTTGGGTTGTAAGAGACTCAGATTCTCTTGCACTCGATCACTCGGGCTAGGTTCCCCCTGAGATAGTTTTTTAAGAGTTTTGATCCTTAATTTTCGGGTCATATCTTCACTTTTATCTCATCATCTTCTTCTTTTTACCTCTAAAACTAAAGTCTCACCAACCCACTCTTATTCTTCTCTTTCTTATCTATCTTCCTGTCCCTCTAACCTTTAAAACTAGAATCCCTATCCCACACGCATAATTAGGAGGAGGTTACCATAGGCAGATTCTAAAAGCAGTCATTTAGTGAGATATTTATTTTTGAGGGGGCAGAATTCAAATCGAGCTGTTGGACAGCCCTGAGGGCTTTCGTCATTGATCTAAGAGGACTACGGCCCGGACACGTCCCATGAACTCAATCATGGTGAGGTAGGTGTTCGAGTCCACCTCTTTACTGCTTTAAAATCTTCTCTTCGTTGGAAATACCTATCCCCACGTGGCACGCGAGCGCACACGCGCGCACAGGTCTAACGGTTGTCCGAGAGGGGGTTCATCGAGCCCGAGTGCTTGTGGGAGCCCGAGCAACGGTAAATCCAGGGCTGACCTACTGGCGATTCCACTGAGGATGTGCCACCCTATAGTTGGTTTGGTCCGCTCTTAATCTGACTTCTCATTTCACTCTCACCTAAAAACTGCTATGGAATCTGCTTACTCCTCCCTCATCCGAGTTGGGGATTTTATCATCCCCACATTCATGAACTTACCCATGGGAAGCAAGGTTCTTCAACCCATTGCTCCCATTTATCTCTTGCGAGGTCACTTAGACCTTCACACCCGGCTCAAGCTCAGGAAAACTCAGGAAAGGGACCCCAAACCCCTTACTCCCTCTCTACTGGCAACAATGGCAAGTCCATTATTGTCAACTGCATGAGCACTTCTAAAACCGCCGCCCCTTACTGGTGGACCCTCCACCAGTGTTAAGCTCAAGTGTGGTCCTAACACCACTCCTTCTTCTCTCGTGGGCGGCTCTTCTAAAGCCACCACTTCAATGGGTAACCATAAGGTCACCGCATCTCCACTCCACAGGGGCACTGCTCATCCTGGTATGATGCCTCATCCTGGTATGATGCCCCACACACTTCATGCTGGCGAATTGATCGCTAGACCATCTAACTTGAAGGGCTCTAAAGCCGGTCGACACACCCTCAAACACATCACTACGAATGGCTCAGCCATTGCAGTGATAAATCGAGGCAAGCAAAAGCTAACCCCGACCACCTCACATGCTTCGGGTCACTTGTGACCCGGACCCACTAGCAAAAGTGGTTCTCAAGCCACTCACACTGCATTGCGTAATACTCATTTGGCTCGGGGCAATCCAAATATTGCACCCGAAAGAGCACACAACCCGTGACTCAGCCATAAGTCCCAAACAATTATGTTCATGCTTGCAAACCAAAGTTGTCCTAAGACCACTCCAACTGCAAAGGTCAACATTCCAAACGCTAGACCTCTCTCTTCACTAAGGGTTGGCTTCCAAGCCACACCCAACACTTTTGCGGATCGCGCTCACACGTGCAGTTCCAATGCTGTCTTTGGCTTTAAGGGGAAGGGCCGGCAGTATATGCCCTTTTCTACCCCCAAAACCATGACAACATGGTATTCAAAGAAATTCCCTTCGAGTACACTCTTGTCAGCCCCTTCTACATTCCATGTATGCGTTGGCCCTCGAGGATGGATTCGGGAAAAAATCACGGCCCCAAGGCCGATGGAACAGTCCCTCCCTTCTTCAAAAACCAAACTTCCAAAGGCAACCCCGAACTCCCTACTCGTGGGGCTCCGCGCCTTACCTGAATGAGTTTGCTTTTAGTCTCTTGAAGGCAGGCCAATCAAACAGGATTCCACACCCAATTCCAGTTCTGGGAGCGCATCTACTGAAGTTTGAGAATCAAGCAGCAAAAAGGCATGAAAGTGCCACTCATAAGAAAGAAGTCAGAGTCTTCCACCTTCGAAGATTTATTAATGAAAAACCCGTTCTACCCATGGCAAACTACGGTAGAACCAAAAATGAACGGTACTGTTCAATGCAGAGTTATCGAGGTGCGGAAAGATGAATCCAGCTCGTCTGAACCACGGCTCCAAGGCCGTCTTGAGCCACAACCAATGGAAGTATGGCCCCAAGGCCGTCTTGAGCCCCAACCTATGGAAGTATGGCCCCAAGGCTGTCATGTGCCTAGTCAGTTCAAGGCATGGCCCCAAGGCTGTCTCATGTCATATCTACCTAAGTTACGGCCCCAAGGCCGTCAAGAGCCGGTGATCACCCAATCATCAAGGCAATCCTAGATCCAATCGGGGTAGTCTGAACCCCTATTGCCTGGATTGCCAGATCGGGGCACAAAGCAAACTAGAGTTACTTCTATCATGGAAACATTTGTCCTTGAAGAACGAGCTGATGTGATGGTAGTCAGTCAAGATGGTGATGGTCCCGAGGATCAAATGGCCCACTTTAATGAAACCTTGAACCATATCCTGGTTAGGCTCAAAGAGCTAGAAAATTCTAGATCAATCAAATAAATGGAATTACTATATGTTAATTCTGGCCATGCATTCATTAACAAGCACTGGACACTTTCTTTTTTCTGTGAATTAAGAAAAGGAGAACTTGATACCCATACAAGTGTCCTTCATTGACACGTGTATCTGTATCCATGCAAATAGGATGTTGGTGAAAACTGTTAATTTTAGTGGTGAATTCACAAAACATCTTTTTTCATGCTTTTACAGGCTGGTGGCATTTCATGCGTCTCTATCTCTTTTTGCATTTAAAAAATTTTTAGCTGTTGGAATTAAACTTCAGTCAAGGGGCAATTGCATCTTTTTCATTTTAAAGAAACTTGAGGTTTGCCCCTTACGAGTTTAAAAATGTTTAGGTACATTTAAGTGCATATCGAGCACTCAGTTCTTCACTCATTTCCTATGAATAATGTATGGATATAGAAACATGACTCAAGAGTGTGAGTTATAGAGGAATTGATATCTGCTATTGTCTATCTATGTGGATGCCAAGTGGCCTCCATGAAGGCTTTTATTAAACAATTTAGGCCGTGATACAAACACTTACTTTTATAGCGGTTGAGATACATACAAAAAAACTTGTGGTGTGAACTTTGATGATACCCTCAGAACCAGGACCAATTTGCTAGTTTGTAATTGTAAACATTAGAAAATCCTCTAGGCATGATTCTTTCATGGTTTATCTGCATCGTAGCTCAACTATTAGAAGCTTTTATTTATTAAGACATGGCTTGTGTATTAAGACATCGAAGACTATGGCTAGATATCCACTTGTTTAAAATTTAAGGAAAGTGTTGTGTAGAAATTTTGTTTGATTTTAAAATAAGAAAGTGTAGAGATTAATTGAAATTTATTTGCAAAAAGATAGTATTTTTCTCTACACTATTTTTTTATGGGAATAGAGTTATGGAAACCGAGGGATAATGCTTCCACCTCATTCCTTTTAATCATGATGATTGATCTAAGGAATGAATGCATGAGATCTCTTCACCCTCATTCTTTTTACTCGGGTCACATAGTCCTTTCAACGATAAAATAGAGGACGTGTACTTGGAGGAGAGGAATGTAGTGCATATAAAAAATATATAGAATATCTAGGGTGTTTGACTTTAAAAGAGAGAGAATGTCTAAGGAAATTTTTATGTGATTTGAATAGATGATATGATAGAATGTCTGGATATTTGAAAGTGAGATGAGTATGTTGTGCAAGGAGATAGTTCTAAGTTGGACTACTCTGTCTCCTTTTGGATAAGTTGGCAGTAGATTTGTACTTAGGATGCCATGCTACAATTGTCAACACCATGCTCATCAAATAATGTGCTCCATTCCTCTCTCTAACATTGTTTCTGTTTTAGCAATGTCATTGAGATTTTGAAAAGCTATAGATGGGCGTTTCAAGTTAAGTCGCTCTCTTTAATGTCATTTTAGATTTAGATGCTTTATGCAATAGGATTTCTTAATGAAAGGGAGGGGTCAAGTTCTGGTTTTTCTCTCTCATGGAACCAAAAGGGTGCATGCAAACTTTGGATATATCAAGTGCAAAAATGCCAATGATGAAGTAACTAGAGCTTCCTTGGCGCAGCATCATTGCACAGCTGTATGTATCTCTCAGTCTTTACAAAGGTACTTCCGTTCTAATAACTGCTGTCCCATTGCACATGTTATTCCTGTTCTTGTTACATGCAACAAAGATCTTGTCAGCGCATCATGGTTAATCTTTGTTATGGCTTTCCTTGTGTTTTGAATTCTGAATTCTCAAATATCTTTGTGTAAAATGGCTATTTTGCGCATTCAACCCATGTGCAACATCTTTTGACTCGGTAATTGTCATCTTGTCCTCACCGTGTATTCAATTACTGGCTATAGTTCTGAAATCTCACTTTCTATTGCCATGCCACATTTTTTCTGCTTCATAGTCGGTAAGGGCGCTTTGCGTACATTTATATCAAACATATTTTTGCATGAAATTTAACAAATAAGAAGATCACATTTTTGTGAGGCGTCAACAATTAAATTGACAAAGATCCTTACAAACTTTGTTCCTTTGTGAGAAAATGGCCAAGTGGGTCGCATGAAGTTTGACTTAACCAAATGTTTATGTTCCATTTTTCTTTGTTTTTTTGGGATTTGATGGCAATCTCTCTCCAGTCTTTGCACATCATTTGTCAGGGAAGTCATGATAACTTGGAAAACTGGCATGGGAAGAGAATGCAAAGTTATTACATTGATGCTTTCTGTATGTGATGTATAGATTAGCTGCAATGCCTATAGAATAGCTGAAGTGATGACCTCTCTTATTTGGCATCGGTGATATGGAACTTTCTTTGGTGTGTGGGATACTAGGTTCTTTCCAATTTTTTTTATTAGTTGTTTTAATATGTCGAAATCCTGTTATTTATTTGGTTGTTTTTTTAGTTATGATTTACTTAACATATGCGAAAGGTTTTTCGTCTTTATCTTATATTGTAATTTGATTTTGAAAAATCTCATATTGTACTTTGATTTTGAGATCTTATTGTACCAGTTCAGGAAAGGAACTGCAGAAAGGGTCAGTTTTGCCCGAATAAATTGATGGGTAAACGAGCTATTGAGCTTGGGGCTGGCTGTGGACTAGCAGGATTTGGTATGCTTACTCGTTCCTTAACATCATGGTGAACTTAATGTAGCAAACATTAGTTGCAACTGAAGTTAATGTATCTAACATTAGTTTTTTCTTCAAAATATATAACAGTAGTCCGTATCTTTCTGTTGATGCTTGTTACATCATTCTTAGGCATGACACTCCTAGGTTGCAATGTTATTTCAACAGACCAGAAGGAAGTACTGCCTTTGCCGATGAGAAATGTTGAGAGAAATATTTGGAGGATTAAACAAGCAAATTTGAATGTTCTGGGTATATGATGGTACTTGTCTATGCACTTTGTATCTCCAGGATAAGCTTATGAGTGCTCTTTTTTATTATTTTTCCTTTTCTCGTGTCATTTTGCTTGGAATGAAAGATTAGTATATTAAGTTAAATTTGTGGTATGGTGTATGCAGAGTATAGATTATACATTTTTCTGCTTTTATTATTTATTTTCCTTTGTTAAAAGTTGGAAAATAATATCTGAAAGCATCCTTGAACCCTTGCAAATAATTGAAGGCTTACAGTACCAAAAAACCATGTTAGGAATCATGTTGGTCATAGTTGTAAGGAGTGGGAGCAGGATCGGGAGTGGAGTATCATTGTTTGCCAGAATCTCCCTAATGGGAGCATTTATAATTAGAAATAAGATATATTTTTAAAAAATAATTGAATGATTTCAACCCCTAGTTCTCTTTCAAATTTTGTCTAGAATGAAAATGTTCATCTTTCTTTAAAAACCAAAATTATATTGAGATGCATTTTGTAGGTTGGACAATGAAACCTGCCAAACAGCCGAAGTATGGGAAGTTTTCCCGCTCCCCAACTGCAGGAGCACCACCTTGGGTGGGATCCTAGTGTCTGATTTTCTATCTGAAAGACTAAGTTTTTAAATTAAGAGATCATGCCATACTTTACTTGGTAGGGTCATCTTCAAATTCATTCACTTCCTTTTCTTGACATCCAGTTCTTCTACATATATACCAAGCGTGTCCTAGGATGTTCTCATTTTCTTTTCAGCAACTAGTCCTTTTACTGCATAATATCACATTCTTACTAAAAGGTCAATTGTTGTAAATTTGGAAAACCCTTGAGGTCTACCGAATGATCAATCATTGCCAATGCTTGTGTATACAAAGGAACATTCGACTTGCCCAAACTTATCTTGAAGGACTATGCCAACTCGTCTGTTATTCTTGAGAAAATTCAACTTCAATATTTGCTACCAAGAATTGCATTAGTGGGAATGTAATGACTGGGTTGTTGATGCAGTAAGAAAAGGTAGGAAATGAAATCCACCCTCTTTTCGATCCTCAAACAAGCAAAAAAGAACAGCATTAAAAAAGAGAACTATGGCAATGAATCAACCCAAGAGACTACAAAAGAGCTCTTTGTAGTCTCTTCCACCAACCTTCTCATCTGGTACCTATTCACCACCACCATCAACATCATTCTCATTACTATATCGAGAGCTCAGAAACCAAACATTCCCATTGTTCTAGGAACAATTTTGTCACTCTCACCCGGTTCTTTATGATCATTATCAAAGATACAAGCACTATCAAAGATACGACAATTCCCATGTTCATAGAATATTGAATCCAATTGAGGGTTGGTATTTTTTGTTCTTCAAGATTATGCTCCTGTGGATTCCATCGTCTATCGAACCCATCAATGTAATTTGACACGTCACTGGTTTGTTCCCACACTAACTTGAGCTCTAGCCATAAAAATCTAAACCCTCACGATTTGGATCCAACCCAGTAAGTCCCTCTTTGTTTGGGGGACGCTGTTGTTGAGCTCTCTAGCGCAGCAGCTGTGTAACCCTCTCCTTTAAGATGTTGATTTTCTTATGCAATCGGATCAGAACGTTATTCGTATGGCCAAAACTTCCATGACCAGCCATTACAATCTCTAACCGCCTTTCAACCATGCTTTGATACCAATTGATGGAGGGATTTGAGAAGGAAAACAAAAAATTAACAAATTCCAACTAAAGCACTAGCACAAGTTGGAGGAAACCTAGGTTTCTTTCCTACAAAATACTAACTAGCACTTCATGTAAGGCTCCCTTTTTCCTTTGCTATAGCTCACATGAATGATTTTAAATAAGCTTAACCGAAAATGAAATTAACTAAATAGTCCCAACTTAACCACAAAATTCCATAATGCCCCATGTTTAAATTTAAAAATAATCAGTCCTAACTTAAAGTAATTTTAAATAAGCTCCTAACTTAAAGTAAAATGCATAAAATGTCCCTTACTCAACCACGAAATAGAAGGAATTAAACTAAACAGAAAATAAACTGAAAAAAATCCCAAAATAGATTGAAAAACATCCCACTCAGGTCTTGTTCTTAGTTCTTCTTAGTACCTCATCTCTGGTTTGCATCTGCTAAATAATTGCAAGCGTTAGGAGGAACCTGCTGATCTTATAAATGTTAATCTTCACTGGCCCACTTGACACACTTTGTACGTTATCAATTGTCTTTCTCAGACAAAATATTAAGTGCATGAGAATATTTTTTCGATTCATGTAGAAGTTTAATAGGAATTTTAGATGTTTGACTTATTATTGTGAATGACCATCTCTGAAAGATGTGAAAGTAAGGTTGACAAGGAAAAAGGTCCTCATTGGTTCATTATTGTTGTCTATAAGTCTTATGCATGAAGTGAGAGAAGGATACAAAGAATCCATTATTAAAACTTAAAAGAATTAGGAACCGTTCCATCAGTAGATCAAGGATTTCTTATCCTCTCACTTCTCTCTGTTGCTTTTGTTTATATTTCTCAAATTTGATGTGGGTTTGCTAGGCCAGGTTGTTTCGCAGCCTAAGGCGTGGAAAGCGACAGGGGGTGCAAGGGAGGGGTATTTACATTCCTAAGAGAATGGTGAGGTATAGCCTTGTAAAAAAAGGTCCTCATTGCTTATTACTGTGGTCAGTAAGACTTTTCATTAAAGCGAGAGAAAACTAAATCGAATCCATTATTAAAACTTAAAAGCAAGGAAATCTCATTATTTTTTTGGAGAAATGCAAAATGTACTCTTCCATCAGTTGATTAAGGATTTCTTGACCATCTCACTTCTCTCTGCTACCTTTGTTTATATTTCTCAAATCTCTTTGATGTGGGTTTGCTGGGCCATGCTACTTTGGCGGCTAAGGCGTAGAAATTGACATGAGGTGCAAGGGGGAGAGGTAAATTGACATGTGGTGCAAGGGGGAGAGGTATTTACAATCCTAAGACATTGTTGAGGTATAGCCTTATAAAATTTGTGCATCATGGAAAGAAATGCAGGATAGTGCTCTCAATGTTTGGGATCTCAGCTATGAATGGGAGCTAAGAGTGATGATTTTTCGGAGAAGGAAATCTGGTCTTCGAAGGTTGCATAAGGGATGTGTGAAGGTTTATTGTTAAGGAGAGGAAATAATTTCTACAATAAATAATCCCGTGCTTTGGTAGCGCAAATGCCATAAGCACATTGGTGTGGTTGGATGGAGCAGGGATATGGCATTAGTCATTTGTGAGGAGTGTATCCAAGAAGATGAGCCAGCTAGTAGAAGGAAGGATCAGGTGGGGATGGCAAGATGTTTTCAAAGTGATATAGTGGTGGTTCGACGTATTACAGTAAGCCTGACTCTTTAGGAGCTGAGTTCACTTGATATCATTTCTTCCAATTGTATTGGACAAAAGTTGGCTCCCATCCAATCTCAGACCACTGTTTCCTTTCGAGGCTGCTGTCTCTATTTTAAAAGTCCTTTTTTTCTGCCTTACCCCATGTCAACTTTCACTAGTGTTGCTGACGGAGCTGCCTTCTCCATCACAAAAGTCCTTATTTCTCCCTTGTTTCAAGTCAACTTTCATGGTGTTGTTGATGCCTCTGTGGCGTTCCTGTTTTCAGATTTTGTTCTAGTTTTTTGTGAGGTGAATGCTTCTCTTTGTTTCTAAGCTAGCTTGAACTGTTTTCCCACAATCATCCTATCAATCCCCTATGAAGAGAAGATGGAGTCTTCCATAGTTGTTGGGTTGGGAGCTGGAGCATGGAATTTTTATAGGCTAGAAGTTCCCTACGGTCGAGATTGTTGTCTGTACACCCTGAATTTTAAGGATCTCGTACGAACTTTTTGGTATTGCATGATAAACTCTAAAGGTCCGAGACCCACCTGGTAAAAGCATCTCTTATCTCTTTGAAAATGTATAGAACATGATTTGGCACCATATTTCTATTTTTTTAGTGGATATATATTTTAGACATGTTTCCTCATAAAGGATCAATCTAACAGGGGTGTGTTTAATATGGACCAATCCTAAAGGGATTCGAATCGTGTTCCTCCCATGTTGGAGCGGTATCTACCAAGATCTAGCTCTAGCAGTGATATCGCCACCAAGTTGGGAGATCCCAGTTGCTATGAATCTCCACTATGGTGGTAAACGACTATTTATATCCCTTATTACAGAATGACGTGCTTTTGTTCCTCATCAGTTTGACCATTTTGATAAAAGACATATCACTAGTCTGATTTCCTACTGCTATTGGGTAATCATTGGATCTGTCCATAATTTGCCTCTCTCTGATTTATCTTGTCAATTGCACTAGTACTTTCAAATGTTTTCTGTTCACACTTTGTAATGTTCTTTTAAGCATCATGTTCTGGCTTGTACAATCTAAACTATTGTTATCAGGATCAGATTGGCCATTAAACTGATGGAGGCTATGCTTTAGTCGGTCTGGGTGAATCTAGCTGGTTCATCAGTCGGAACAGTCAAATTTTAAAATTAATTGAAAAATTTAGGAAAATATTAAATACATGAAAATCAATGGAAGAAAATAGAATCAAATCCTGAAAGAATCTTGGAAATTTCCAAAATATTTAAAGCAGAGAAATAATATAGTCATTTATAGACAACAGTAGAAGCTAAGAAGCAAATAAAAAGGAGGTGAGGAGAACCAATTACACTCCCATTCCTCGAGAAACTTCTTGATAGGTCGAGGCGTAGGCTAGCAGCCTTCAGAAACTACCTTCTAACCATCCCTTCCTAATACACAGTTAGAATTCCCCGATCTTGGAAACACAACCATATACGAAGAGGGAGAAGGCATACACCACCAGGTGAGTGATAAATAAAGTAAAGACGGAACCAACGACTGTTCATCTTTGACCTCCATGAGCCGAAGTATACAATAGTTTATTACATACAGCATAATTGTATTAAGTAAAATGCATTGATTTGAAGAGCATTAGACATGTAAAGTGAATCCCATATCTATTGTCCATGTTGCCTGTAAAGCTCGTATGTTAATTCTTTCACAAGCCATTAAGCAATAGACACCATCTTTGAAAGTTTTATGTTCAAGGCTTGAGGCCTCAAACTTACACATCCAAATTCAAAGTTCAATCCGATACTTACAGTTCATATGTAATTGAAGTTATAGAGTGTGAAAGAAACCACCTAGGTAGAAAGGGATCCTGGCCACTTAGGTGGTGCCTTGATAGCCTAGATAGACGCCTCATGATTGAGGATGCCCAAAACAGAAAACAGAAACAAAAAGAAAGGGGGGAGGGGGGGGGGGGTGTTGGGTTGGATGCTGAAGCCCCTTAAAACGTATTCGACCGTATGATAGAAAACTATTTACCTTTGGTATAAGGTGGTCATAATCACCCATAGCCATCAAATGTAAAATTTGACAGCTTTTAGTGGAGCATGTCTCAAAGTTCTTTTTTTTTTTTCTCCTTTTCCTGGTTAGGGGGGTGGGAGGGCAGGGTTCAACTCTGTCAATGGGACTCCCAGCTGCTTCATTTCACACTTAGTAGCCGAGGTTTATTTTCAACTCATTGTACAAAATTAAATGAGCTTATTGTGTACTTTCCAAAATATATTTAGTAAATGATAAAGCGACTTCTTTTTAGCATGTTTTGTGTGGATGTTGTTTTGTTCTTCATTTAACATAGATACATGAGTTTGAAACTTGAATTATTAGCACTTTAGAAGATTGAAACTTGCCCAAACATGAAAGCTTAGCTTGAAATACAATAAGAATCACTCGAGTCATACAACATTGTTAATATGAATAAAGGAATATCTTCTATAGGACACATAGGCCTTATGGATTAAACAATTATATTACATGCCATAGTCGGTTCGTACCAACTTCATTAATCCTCAATTCGTCATTGCTACCAGAAGGTCATGAAAGTCAAAAGACTTAAAACAACAAAACAAGCTAAGAAATCTTAAATAAACTGAGGTACATTGTCATCATCATCACCCCCACCACCATAGTCTGCCGCTTTTTCCATCACATCACTAGTTGCATCCGAAGCTGATGATGTGAAACCATGATCATTAGAGTCATCTTCCTCAAAATGTTTATCTTCTTCCTCTTTCTCCATAAGTGCTCTTCCTCATCCCCTATTGTCCCATGCTCTTCCTTGAAGATCTAGATCTAGGGCCCTGACAACTCTCAATGGTCAGCAGCCTCATGAACTTGGCCCCATCTCAAACATCCTTTAGGGAGCACGACATCTCCAACATCGACAAACAACTCTCTAAAGTTATCCATACCTCTCATGGCAATGGGGTCTATGTGATAGGACTCCTGATAGCTTTCTTTCAACCTTCTCATTCACCAAAAAAAAAATGGATAGCTTTACAAGATCATTTAGTAGTCTTCTACTCAAGTTTGTTTTTCTTTGTAAGGTTATGTTGGATAATACATGAATTCATTATTTAGGAAAATGTAATACATATTAGGTATGCCATAATATCACATATGGGGACTCATAACTTAAAGAGTGGTAGGACAATGAGTTAGAAAATTTCCATCAAAAGAGCTAAATTTGAACTCTCAACCAGATGAACTACAAGTCATTTTTAAAATCAAGTCATTTTCAAAATGTGAGAGCCATCTTCTGCAAGTTCTTCATTTTCCTTTATGTGGGCCACCATAGAGCTACATTAAATAAAAATAAATTAAGGTATGTTACGATACTCAGTAAACTGGTGTTTTTAATGTTTATATATTATTAATACTATTTTTTTTTTGAGAAAGGTTAACATTGTATTACTATGGGAGTTTACATGCGATAAGACTGAGAGCACACCCTCCCATGGTGGCTAACAGTAAAAAATACATTAAAGCATTAGTCTTCCAAGATCAGTAAAGGCTTATAAGAAGTGCCCTTCTTACAGGATATACAATGAGATATACAAAAAACTGAGCACTGACTTGCTCGAAAAGCGAGGTGGTAGACTGTACTGTAGAGGTCCTGAACAAAAAAAAGGAGTTGGACCCAATCTATTGGTCAGTACGGCTTAAGTCTTGCACAAACAAGGAGTTGGACCTAGCCAGGGAGTCTAAATACAAACTAGCTCTCTCCTTCGCCAATAGATCTGCTAGACTGTGAGATGTCCTCCAAGTATGCAGCCACAAGAAGTTGATATCCCTGCATAAATATAAAATTTCATCAAAGATTGATGACAATTGCCAAGGAGGGGGGGACAAGCCTCTAGCCCAGGAAATAGTCTTAGAAGAGTCTCCTTCCACTATCAGTGAGGAGCCCCATGAATGTTTAAAGTTTCTCAAGCCCAGTAGGAGAGCCATGGCTTCTGCATATTGGGAATCGAAAGTCCCAAGATGGGCCGAAAGAGGGAAGATGACGCAGCCCGGGCTGTCTCTGAACACACCCCCTGCGCCTGAGGGACCCGTGTTGCCTAAAGAACAGCCATCAAAATTTAGCTTGATGCTGTCCACTGGTGGGGGTCTCCACTTGCTGATTCTTGAGGGTTTGGGAGGTCTATAGTAGAGAATGTTTTGCTAATGAGGGAAGAAAGTGTTCCTGGGGATGCCTGAAAAGGCTTTAGGATGAGAAGCGAGAAAGTGGTTAACAAGACTATCTTGTGGAAAAGGGCTGACAGTTGGAGCTGATCACCATTGAAGATCTTATTGTTCCTTTCCAGCCATAGCGACCAGATTGTAGCAGCCACCGTGGCCTTCCATAATATCTTCCCAGCCAAAACCCAGTGAGAATCGAAGCTGTAGGTGATGAGGGCTTTGACCGTGGGTGGAGTAACCCATTGGAGGCCGAAGAGTTGGAGTACAAGTGACCACAGTTGGCTGGAATAGTCGCAGAGAATGAACAGATGAGGGTTGGATTCCTCCTCATTGAGGCAAAGGCTACATCTATTTGGTAAGGAGAGACCTCTCCTTTGAAGTTGGTCGACTGTAAGTGGTCTATGGGAGCTTGCGATCCAACAAAAGAACTGGATCTTTGGTGCAGCTATGGTGGACCACACTTTCGACAAGATAGAGGTGGGGTTGAGGGGAAAGGTTGGCGATTGAAGGAGGGCTTTGTAGAAAGAGGTTACTGAAGAAAGCCAGAAGGGGACAGGCTCCAAACCAAAGAGTCGCTGCCGGAATAGGGGAGGAAGTGGGAGGATAAGGTACCCAGTAGACGAAGGAACTGAGTGCACTCATCCTCAGAAAAGTTTTTGCGGAATGAAGGGCACCAAGTTCTTCTGCCATCAACAATAGGCAGTTCATTAGCAACAGTGGAGTTGTCATCAGAGGAGAGGGAAAAAAGGAAAGGGAAGGTAAGGCCTTGCACAAAGGTGATGTATTAATACTATTGCATAAATCAAGTACTTCAATCACAAATTCACCATGAAGAATTAAGCTTTTGGTCATCTGCCTTGTTACTATATCTGTCCCATTTGACTCCATTGAAAAGATCCTATAAATGTTCAGCTGATCAGCTCCATTGTGATTACTTGAATAATATACTGCTCACCCACCTCTTATATACACTGTTTACTATTTTAAGTATGATCTCTGCATGATTAGTTTGCTCAGATGCATCAATTGACTTCCAAAACATTCTCAGAATTCACCATAACATTCATGATACTTCTCTTCCAAGCAGTTCATGATCAATATTCTGATCTAACCACGTACTTCTTCCATGCATCCTTGTTGGTTTTGGATGGATTGGTTCCAATTCTCTTTTGCACTCTGATTCCTTTCTTGCACCCGTAATATGAAAGGTAGAGAGAACTCCCATTATAGTTTTTTAAGAAAATAGTTTTCTTTTGGAATCAGTGTGCTATCAAGCTCTGGGTGTTGCAGTTGACTATTGTGACTGTGTTGAATTTCCGCTGCACCGTTTGCTAGAGGTGGCGGACAAGGTTGCAAGAGGTGATAAAGTGATCATGGGTCTTCCTTTCTGTTTCACACAATAGCATATGTTTTCCATCTGGAGTCCCCGTCTCCAGATTCTGTCATTGGTTATGAGGCTCCCTTGGCATGCTAACCAAGTGAATCGAGAGGGCCCAGGATGTATTGGGATTTTCCACCTTGGGATATCATTTATGTTACCATGGTCTCTGATCATGGATTCTCAATCTCATCAGCAATATTATCTCATTTTTTCCTTTCACTTTGTTGCATCTCGTGTATGGTATTGGGGGACACCTTAGAAACATTGGTTGTCTTTTGATCCAAATGTTCCTTGCCCTGATCAATGCTCCTGCCCCTTGTGAACATCTGACAAAAACCACTTTGATTTGGGTACCTCTCTCTCTGTACAACTCTAGTTACATGGCCGCATACAAACCACCACTCAAACCACCCCCATTATCCACCAAGATCACCATAATGCTGCAAACAAAATCTCAAACTAGAAGTAATTGAAAAATCCCACACCATGAAAATCAGAAACCTATCATAATATAAATTGAATAACTAAAGTATGCAATATTAATGAAGTATCTTACTTTCTTGCTTTATAATTCCAAACCCCCCAAAAGTTAATAATTACAATCACCCCAAAAGGTACAGACACAAAGGTACAAACACATTACAATATACATGTTTAGTATAAATGCGAATAGGGCAAATAAGCAATTTAAAAAGAAAGCTAATTTAAAAAGAAAAAATAGGCACTTTTTAGTTCAAATGAACCACATGCCTTGTTTCTATAGATTTGAATCAAAATTTGTAGTAATTTCACGGTTTTAGGCTAGCGAGTCGTAGGGGTAAATCAAAACTGGAAAGAGCCTCTCTTTCTTTCTTTTTCTCTCTCTCTCTCTCTCTCTCAAGATTGGGCTTTTAAAACTTGAAAGTGACCCAGATCATTGGAAGTTTACAAATCTAAATACCAAATAGAGATGCAATCCAAAAAAATGAAAAGAAGTTAGCAACACAAATTTTCTCCAAAAGAAGAAACCACTTTCTTGTTTCTAACTTCTCATAAATTTAAATCAAATAATCACAAAACCAAATGAAAAATACTTACTTGGGAGGTTGATGTAGTAACATGTTAGATGGCCACAAATCTTGCTGTTAAAGGGCATCAAATTATAAGGTCTTGGGTAGAAAGAAATAGAGTGGAAAGAAAAAATTGCAAAACTCTCTCTCTTTCTATCTCCCTCTCTTCAAATATCGAGCTTTCAAGCCTTAAAACTATTCCAGATATTTATTTTGATCACAAATGCACCTATCAATGCCCAAATGACTAAACAAAAGGAGAAAATCCAGCAAAAATTGCCCAAAAATAAAATTCTTTTTTTTTGTTTTTGTAGATTTTATTATGGTGTAAGGAGTGGATGTTCCAGTCTACACCAGTCAAACCAATGAGTTCACTAGAATGAGCCTTGTATTCTCTGATTCGATTTCATGCTGGTCCAGAACCACGAGTTTGACCGGTGGGACCACTAGCTTCGTGTCCGGCCCACCTGTCCTATCCAATCATGATAGCTATCTCAACTCTATTTATCGTCCCAACATGGCGCAACAATGGCCTTCATCCTATCAACCCTTTGCTATTATCCCCTCACCATAGTCACCTTCCGACCAATCAATTTTCTAATTTTCTCCTTTTCAATATAGAAAAAATAAAATAAAGAGAAATACTTTGGGTGCTTAAGCTAAAGCTCTCTGTAAACACTTACACAGTTGTAGCAATCTAGGAGATTCGAGATGCTCTCTAATGCTGGACTTCTTTGGAATCGTAGTATCATGATTCCAACTTTGGGTATTTAGACAAATGAAAACTGAGTATTTTAGGTATCGGTTTCTGTTTGGGATTGTTTCATCATGTGTATTGATTTTGGCCTTTGTTGAGTAATCTAAGTAATAATTACTAAAGTTACTAACGTGGGTTATTGATCACTTATGACAGTTTTTGAAATTTTATCCGTTTTCTGTTTTCCCACACCCTTTTTTTGGCTTACCTTAACTAAATGGTTATCTCAAATAGGCAATTCATGAATAATTTACTTGTCTGCTTTTTTTATTATTTGTTCTTATTTAATGCTTCTAGTTTTGATATTCATAGATTATATTGATGCCTTTAAATTCCTTTTTTTTATTAAAAGACCAAAAATCTAAAATATAGTTCCGTTTTGCGGTTATTTCAATCAACCGTACTGAAAAATTGATTAACAAACTAAAAAATCACAAAAAAAATATTTTCAACTGTATACAGTTGTCCTGTAACTTTTTTTTTCCCTACATATTCAGAATTGTGTTGGAACAATTGATGGGACTTACATCCCAACTTGTATTGAATCACACAATCATCCTCAATTTTGCAACAGAAGGTTCAGATATCTCAAAATGTTTTGGCTACAGTATCCTTCGACATGACTTTGATTCTATATTTTACACAACTATAAAGTAAGTATCGTAAACCTTTTTTTGGGGTAAGTATGAGCGTCGTAAACATTGATGTGCAAGTTGTACTTATTTTAGGAAAATTCTACCTCATAGATGCAAGCTACTCTAACATGCAAAGCTTCATCGCCGTATTCCATAAAAGTTGATACTGTCTTCAAGACCTTCAAGGTAGTAATATCCAAGGACGAAAGATGAGGTTTTTAGTTTACGACATAGCCGCAAATGTGGTTAAGTGCATATTTGGCCTATGTAAGGCGCGATTCCTCATCCAACAAAAGCAATTTCGGTATTGATCTAGTACACAAATCAAGATCGTCATCGCAACTTGCATATTACATAACTTTATTAGGATGACAAAAAACATTGTTACTAATGAGGAGTTAAGATTTGATTATAGAATACTCGCCAGAGGTGACAAGAAACAATAACCAATCACAATAAGTTTGATCCCAATATTGCTACATGATTATGTGAGTCAAATGTGAGAATGGTGCTGACATAGAAGACAAGAGTAAGAGAAAGGGCTAGGGTAGGGTTATAGGTGGCCATCTTGCATACTGCATTAACTACTTGATCAAGGGCGTAATAAGCAACATTATCCTTGGTAGCTTGCTTCCCACGAGGAGTTCATGATCCTATAGAACTTCTACACTTCTTTTTAGAAGGTAGACTCTTGGCACTTTTACTTGAAGTAGATGATGCAAACACCTTATCTACATCTTCCACCAGGTGAAGGGGTGGAGAGTTAAATTTACCAGATAAGCTACCCATCACTTCATTTGGGATTTCATCTCCAATGTTGTGTCCCTTTTAGTGGTAGTATCTTGAGCAGTGCGATTGCATGCAGCCAACTCACCAACACATTACTCTAGATCATCATATCTATGGATGGGCCTTTCTGAAATTTTGATCCCCAAGAGTGTTTCTACACATTTAAAATTATTATATTTATTACATAAGTAAAACAAATAGAGTTATAGACACACGGGACACCTATAGACAAAAAAAAGCGTAGGACTCACCACACAATTAGTTCCAAACAGCTTCATCAGCTATCACTAACTTTTAGGAGTCATTACACCTAAAGCCAGATAAGTTATGCAGTGCCATTGAATGGCCTTATTCACCCTTTAGGGTCCTCAAATTCTGTGGTTTATCCTTATCACATTCTTCCCTATACTTACTTTTCATTGCCTTTACTATATTTCTCCAAGATATTGGGGTGAAAGTCCCTTTCAGCTTTTGCTTTGTCATGAAATATTCTTGATTTGGAGTACACCCAAAGTTCTTTCTTTTCTTTTTAGTATGTCTACTAGAATATGGATATTGGGAATCCATACCTAAAGGTAGAAATACCCATAATCCATACAGACATTCTCATGACTTGTGATCGAATCCATATTGCTTATATTTAAGAACTAAATCTAATTGGAAGAATGCACAGAGTATCCATGCATCTTATGACGCTGCATATTATGGGCAAATTAAACAAATGCATAACATTCAATTCATCTTTCAAATAAATGCAATGGCCCCCCAGCTTTATTATGAGAGGAACACATACACCCTTTTGGATAAAACTCCCATCTTCCACTTCCAAGTTTGAAAACATTACAAAACATTTTTTATGATGTCATTCAATCATTCAATCAAATAAAAATTATGTGCAAATCTGGATAGAGAAAATATGCATGGCAATCAAACCATCATACATCTATAAGAACACATTGGTGCATGATATTTGATCCATCATTTACATTAATGCAATGGCCAACCCAATCTTATTATGATGAAACCCATCCACCTTTTTCCTAAAAGAGCTCGTTTCTTCCATCGAGTTCGGAAACATCACAAAAAAAAAGAAATGATTCACCATTCAATCACTCGATCCAAAAAATACTATGTGCAATTTGGATGAAGAAAATAGTGCATGGCAAGCAAACATCTATATTTTATTGACATACATTGATGCATAACAATCAATCCATCTACGTTGATGCATAATAATCAATCCGTCATTCAAATTAATGCAATGGCTAACCCACACTTTTAAAAAACACAACTTTCTTTGACCAACAAGATCGAAAAGGTTGCCAAAGCTTTGGTGATGCATCACTCAATCATTCAACTTAATTCAACTCTTTTATTGTAGCAAACAACGAAACCCACATCAAATCAAAGAAAAGCTCCCATCCTTTGAACAAAGTAGCACAACGTGAATACATCTTGAAAGGAGCATAGGCAAAGGGCAAATGATCTAAAATGCTTTGAGTATAAAAAATAATAAATTTGTAATGCAAATAAGATTATCTTATAATTTTTTATTCAAAATTTATGAAGCTTATGAGCAAATTTGATAGCATATTTCAAAAACTATGAAACTATTAACTATTTTGTCTTGGCATATGATCCCTATTTCAGATTTATGAATTCTGCTCTGAATTTTCAAAGCATATTTTAGATGTTATCTGAAATTTCATAACATGTTTCTGAATTTTGCTCATATATTTTAGATCTCTAATATGCCCCCATATTGAGTGAGTAAAAAGTCAAAGCTTCAACACAAAATAGATCGAAAATATTGCCGAGTGTATTTTCTATTTAGTAAAATATGACTGTTTGAGGCAGTATGACACAAAACATCCGCAATATTATGAGAACAAATTGCTCTAGCCCTACTACCCAAGATGAAAAACATAATAAAAAGCTAAGAAGTAAAATCATAAACTCCCCTCGAAATTGGAAAATATTTGATTGTGGGAGAAGAAGAAGAGCTTAGGAATACATGATGTATAAGATAGGGTAATATTAAATAACTTTGCCCAAAACCAAGAAATCGATGTGATGTTAGGAAAAAAATCAGAAATTCAAACTTAAACACACAAGTGTTTGACGATGAGAGGACATAAATAACCCAGAAATTTATGTTCAAGTTATAGCAAAATGCGAAAGTGGGCATTTTAGGTTTTGAGTTATCAAGATAACAAAGAAAGAAGTTGTTTGACGAAGGTTCTTCCGATGAGAAAGGTAGCCAAATAGCAGAGTATTTGGAAAACTTACCAAACAGCAAAAACAAAAAACTCAAATAAAATTTTGCATACCTTTTCCTAGATTTCTCTCTCCGTGAAGTATGGATCTAAGCACAGTGAATGGTTTTTTGGGTAGTTTTGTGACTTTTTAACTGAGAACTCGATCTTCCAAACCCTAGCATGAGATAATGCTAGATAATGGAGGAAGGTTGTCAAGACGACAGTTTGGAGAAGAGTAGCAGGGAATCACATAGAGGGCTGAGAGAGAGGCACGACTAGGGCTAGCAGTTGAAAGATTGGTGAGGGTTTCAGAAAGAGAGAGGAGGGTTGTAGGTGGTTTTGTGAGGAACTTACAGCCATACGCTGTATTTGATAAATTAGTTCGGGTGAGAAAACTTCCAACTGGAAGCTCCTACCCACTTCATGAGATATGGCGATTTTCTCATACTGATTAGCTTATTTGATGGTAAACTATTGTGCCATGGGATAAATTTTCATATGCATTACGCACAAATGAAACGTCTGTAATATATATTTCACATGAGAACTGTTTCATGTAATTTTTTTCATCAAAGTCACAAATTTGTCCCTCTAATCAAGGTTTTCAGGGATAAAATAATAAATTTTTTTATGATACTTTTTGGAAAAAATACCAATTAAGGGGTTGAAACTCCTTACAAAATTATTAAAGGGATCAAAATATTATAAATTACATTTGAGGGTTTGCTCTTAAATTTCTATTTCAATCAGATACATCCTTTAAAAAAACATCAAAAAGTTCTTAGATGGCCCTTTTTGTTGTTGGGAAGCCCAAAAATTAGGAGCACTTGATAATTTTACCCCCAAAAAGACTTTAATGGAATGATATAATTACTTTTGCTTTTTCGGGATTAGAATTAACAAACAGTTTGTTTGGTATTTGAAATGAAGAACAACAAAGGGGTATTTATATCATTTGACATAGAGATGCTTCTTTTATTCCGTTACGTTATTTGATATAGAGGCTATGTGAAATAATGTAAATACCCTTCGTTGTTACTGATTTCAAATACCGAACAAATTGTTTGTTATTTTTTGAAAAGAAACAAATTGTTTGTTATTTCTATCTCCAAACAAGCAGGGGTAATATCATTCCTTTAAGAAATTTACATTCCACTACAGCCTCAAAAAGTCAATGTATTTCCTCTATGCAAAAGTTATAGTCCTCTAAGTTATTAAAAATTATGAGTTTCACGAGACTGAAACAGGAAAAAAGGCACATATACTTTTTTCTATTATGCCATCTCTTAATGCCCATCCATACAACTTTTTCTAGATGCCAAAGTTAATCAAGATAAAGCATATGATCAAATGAAACATCTACCTATGAATTTCATAAGATAATTCAATTAAAAGATGTATATCTAGAGGCTCCCTCATTTAAATTATACATTTACGGCCAATAACATCAGAAGTAAGCTGTCTAACTGATTCAACAATTTGATAACTTTACAAAATGTTCTGAAAATGATAATATAATATGGGTGCAATCTTCTAACCTGAAAACATTCATCACTTCAGACTTTCGAAGACAAATGAAAAATTCACTACTAAAGAACTCAAGCAATTATAAATCGTTGTAAAGTTGCTTACCAAGATCCAGTTGATGATAGGGACCAGGAACATCTAATTGACAAGCATCAAACTATTACCTATTTTGTCTTGGGATATGATCTCTATTTCAGATTTATGAATTTTACTCTAAATTTTCAAAGCATATTTAAGATATTATTTGAAATTTCATAACATATTTATGAATTTTGCTCGTATACTTTTTATCTCTAATGTGCCTCTATATTCATTGAGTGAAAAATCCAAGTTTCAACGCAAAATAGATGGAAAACATTGCTGAGTTTATTTTCTATTTAGTAAAAAATAACTGCTCAGGGTAGTATGACACAAAACATCTGTAATATTATCAAAAAAAAATTGCTCAAGTCCTACTACCCAATATGAGAAAAACAATAAAAAGCTAAAAAGTAAATTCATAAACTCGTATCGAAATCGGAAAATATTTGATTGTGGGAGAAGAAAAAGAGCTTAGGAATACATGTTCAAGAAAGGGTACATTAAATAAATTTGCTCAAAACAATATCATTTTATAAATCCAATAAAGAAATCAATGTGAAGCTAGGAAAGAAATGAGAAATTCAGACTTAAACATAGAAGTGTTTGATAATGAGAAAACAAAAATACCCCAAAAATTCATGTTCAAGTTACAACAACATGCGATTGAAAAAAAAAGAAAAAAAAAAAGGTGGCCATTTTAGGTTTTGAGGAGTTATCAAGATAAGAAAGAAAGAAGTTATTTGACGAAGGTTCTTCTGGTGAGAAACGCGGCTAAATAGAAGAGTATAAGGAAAAACCTGCCAAACAGAAAAAAACAAAAAACCCAAATAAAATTTTACATACCTTTCCTAGATTTGTTAAAGTATGGATCTAGGCACAGTAAATGGTTTTCTATGTAGTTTGTGGCTCTTTCAACTGAGAACTCGATTTTTCAGACCCTAGCATGAGATAATGGAAGATAATGGAGGAAGGTTGTAGAGACGGTAGTTTGGAGAAGAGTTGCAGGGAGTCACAAAGAGGGCTATGAGAGAGAGCTTGGCTAGGGCTAGCAGTTGAGAGATTGTGAGGGTTTCAGAAAGGGAGAGGAGGGTTGCAGGTGGTTTTGTGAGGAATTTCCAACCATAGGCTGTATTTGATAAATTAGTTTGGGTGAGAAAAAGATCCAACTGGAAGCTCCTACCTACTTCATGAGGTATGGAGATTTTCTCATACCGATTGGTCTATTTTGTGGTAAACTATTTTGCCATGGGATAAATTTTCATATGTATTGCGCACAAATCAAATGTGTATAATATATAATTCACATGAGAACTGTTTCATGTAATTCTTTTCATCAAATTCACAAAATTGTCCATCTAATTAAGGTTTCCAGGGATGAAATAATAATATTTTTGATAATACTTTTTGGGGAAAATATGAATTAAGGGGTTGAACTCCTTACAAAATTACTAAAGGGATCAAAAGATCATAAATTACATTTGAGGGTTTGCTCTTAAATTTCTATTTCAATCAGATACATCCTTAAAAAAACATTAAAAAGTTCCTAGATTGCCTTTCTTTGTGGTTGGAAAGCTCAAAAATTAAGAGCATTTGATAATTTTACCCCCAAAAAGGCTTTAATGGAATGATATAAGTACGTTACCCGTTCGGGGTACGAATTAACAACCAGTTTATTTGGTATTTAAAATGAGGAACAACAAGGGGTATTTACATCATTTGACATAGACATGCTTCTATCATTCCGTAACGTTATTCAATATAGAGGCTATGTAAAATAATGTAAATACTCTTCATTTTTATTGATTTCAAGTACTGAACAAATTGTTTGTTATTTTTTTACGGTAACAAATTGTTTGTTATTTCTATCTCCAAACAAGCAGGGGTAATATCATTCCTTTAAGCAATTTACATTCAACTACAGCCTCAAAAAAGACAGTGTATTTCCTCTATGCAAAAGTTATACTCCTCTAGGTTATTAAAAATTATGAGTTTCACGAGACTGAAACATGAAAAAATGCACATCTATATATTTTTCTATTATGACACATCTATTAATGCCCATTCATATAACTTTCTACAGGATGCCAAAATTAATCAAGATAAAGCATATGATTAGATGAATGAGAAAAGCTACCTATGAATTTCATAAGAGAATTCTATTAAAAGATGTATATCTTGAGGCTTCCTCATTTAAATCATATATTTATGGTCAATCATATCATAAGTAAGTTGTCTAATAGATTCAACAATTTGATAACTTTACAAAATGTTGTGAAAATGAGAAAATAATTTGGGTGCATTCTTCTAACCTGAAAAGCTCATCACCTCAAATTTTTGAAGACAAATGAAAAATTCACTACTAAACAACTCAATCAACTATAAACCATTGTAATGTTGCTTACCAAGATCCAGTTGATGACAATGACCAGGAACTTCTAATTAACAAGCATCAAACAGGCTTGTTGATGGAAAAAATTTTGCAGCTAATACAGAAAACTCATGTTGATGAGAGGAGTCTGCAACATTTCAAGCCAACATGTGGGGCAACAGTAAAACTATTATATACACACACATAATAGAATTATATGTAGTTCGTCATTCCTGTCCCAAATAGCTCCGCGGCTACTTCAAGATTCATGATGTGTTGACACAAAGGAATCTCAATAGCACCTCGATGAAACTGAACAAAAGAAATTTGCTAACTCTCAAGGCCAAATCCAGGACCAAAGTAAAAACAAAACGATGCAACACAACTACATGCAGTCTACAACAGTTTCTTTCTTGAACAACTCCACTTGTTTTACAAATCATATTGGACTGCCATCAAGGGATCTCGCTAAGATAACCCCGATATTAATAAATGAAAAACAAAAATGAAGAATAACCCATCACAAGTGGTGCTACCATCACAACCCCAACCCCAACACCAACCCCAACTCTATTGTCGAGTTTTTTAGGCTTACCCATCATAAAAAGTAATAATGCGACAACCTTCAAAGTAATAAACTTCCCCACTTTGAATGAAAGGCGCGTGTAAGGGAGAGATATGTTGAAGTAATGTTGCAATTTCATTCTCTTCATCATTTTAAGACGGGGGGAGAGAATTGCCGAAATAATGGCATAATTTTATTCATTGATGAATGGTTAAAAACAAATTGTATTTAAGGTTTTCAAAATGGGAAATATGTTAACACTTTTCCTCCATATGCATCTTATATACTTCCTTTATCTCCCAGTAATACGATTTGAATGAATGATTATGATTACCCTAATCACAATATCACACTTATACATTGTTCTATATTTTATTTTATTTTACAAAAAAGTTTTGACACTCCTCTCTTTAACTTGAACTTTAAAAAATATAAATATTCCCTACAAAATAAAATGACCAATACCTCTGAAAGTTTTGGGAGCATTTTGATCATTTTATTTTTTAAAAACTATTTTATTAATATTATCTTTAGGTGCACCCATTGAGATGATGAACATACTAAATTTCATTCATATGATTTGAAGAAAAAAATTAAAAAAAAAAAATTCTCTAAGACATCGTATCCGGTTCATATGGCCAGTGGTTCATTTGTCACATTTTGAGACATGTAACCACATCTGTTCATTTAAATTGGATGACTGGATAGGAGGAGAAGTATATACGATGTGTATGGTGGGAAATTATAGAAATTTTCCCTCTTGAAATATAGTTTATCAAACAAGTTAAACTCTTTTCTTACTATGCATAAGAAATTGATTACATGATTTTCCAGACGCGTCTACTAACCATGGTAAAAAAAACAAGTTTGAAAAACTCTTTTCTATAAATTATTTGTATACATAAATAGTTGGACATGGTTTCTATGTGACCATCCTGCATATTGTGGAGATGTGAGCTTGGCAATAAATATATTTTTTAAATATAATTTGATCGGAATTTTTAGAGAATATATAACCTTTAACAAGATTATGAATATCGCAAAAAAAAAAAAGGAAACTAAAAATAATAATTATATTAAGAAAACATTTGGACCGTGTAGAAATGAGGTCCAGCTTGCATGAAACATTTTTCCTAAATAATTTTAGGACCCAATTACTATATGGCCTAGCCCGCATATGTAGATAAATCTATTTTTGAGATCTATTTTAAGACTTAATTTTTTAGTACGTGTAATCTCTAACAAGCAGATCATGAATATGAAAAAATAAATCAATTTTAAAAACTAGAAATAATAATTCTAATAAGAAAATGTTTGGACCGTTAGTTTCCATTGTTTTTAGATGGAACACCTACTTGCATATCTTTAAGATGGATGCTTTACAGTTTCTGGACCGCATATGTAGAAATGCATTCCAGCCCGCATGAAACAATTTTACATAAGTTTAAATGAGCAAACTGTTATGTATAAATCAACCATAACGTTGTTAAAAAAATACATATATCATCTCATCCTTACAAAACCTGATTGGAGGGACAATTTTGTAACTTAGAATTTAGACTGTGATAGATCTTGACTGGCCCGACACAGATTTGTGGGTTGTCACATTGTAACTATAGGATGCAAAAAGGGGTAAAAAGGATGCCCCACACTGCTGAAGGCTGAGCTGACCACCAACACAATGTTATGGATTTGCAAAAGTAAGGGATCTGACCCCTTCCCACACAATTCCCAAATTTAGTTCTCTACCCTACTTGTTCAATGCTCAAGAACCTGGGTTGCTGTTATGCTCTATTTTGATCCAACAAATTAAGATCATTTACTTACAAGTAATATCCCCTAACAATATTGGATACGCATAATAAATTAGTCTCATTTTCTAAATTCAGGGGATTCGTATAGGAAGGCAGAATCATGGTGGAATTAGATCATAATAAATTTAAGCTCAATCCCATAAAGAGTTAGATATTAGTCTTTCGAACACCTAATTGCTTGCATTTTTTGGACACATGGATTGCATTCTAAAAAGAAGGAGCCAAGACTTTGAACATGATGAGAATTGCTCAAAAAAATGGCAACTTCATGTCATCCTTATATTTGTGCCTTGGATTACAAAGGATGAGCATAGCCGCGCAATAAATAAAAGCCTGATTTGGCTAGCAACAATATATATTCAAGAATGGAACAACATTATATCAAATATATCTTTAGCCCAAATCGTAGGCACAGCAGGCCAGAAATATATACTACAATACATATCCAAGAAAGGAGCAAAAATATATGGATCTATCTAAACCCAAATGGTGAAAAAGAGCACTCACACTATAACTTGCATGAGAGGAAATAGAGACATCCTTGAACAATTCGTGTTCAAGGTATGAAACACCATTTACAACCCATAAAAACCACAGGTAAAGACTGGGTTGCCTTAATCAAGTGTTGTTCAATTGTAAGTTTACCAAATATCAGCACTCCATAATTTATCCAAAAGTGAAAAATTGCCTTCTTAGTGAAATCAAGATGGACTCCCAAAGATACAAAAGACAACTACAATGCTCAAATTTTAATATCATTGAACCCAAAACCAAATGGGAAAGGTATACATGGCTCAGCTTCAGATGACCTTCACATTCAAGAGCCGTATCTTCGTGCTTCCCATTCATTCAAATGCTTCTGGTTTTCTAAACCTGGGTCTTCTTTTCTTTCCTTGAATCCCTCTTCATCACCATGAGAATAATCCACCATATCCTCAGCAATCTCGATATTCTCATCATCTCCATGCTTAATCTCTGCAACTGCACATTTACAAACTTGTTGAGGGAGTGTCATCTTCAATCTCATTACGAAGAGTTGGATGCTCGAATGCTGATACTTGGGATCCATCTATGTAGAAGGTGAGATATTACATGATCAGTTGCCATACTACAAAGGTACCAAATATACTTGGGATCCATCTATGCAGAAGGTGAGATATTACATGATCAGTTGCCATACGACAAAGTTACCAAATAATTCTCACCTATTCATATGCAGTAATTGGGCCATAAACTCAAAAGAAAAAATATAGAAAGGATAAAAAGGAACAAAAAAGAAAACTCACCTTTGATTTAGGTATGCTTTTAACTTCATAGTTGGTCTTCCACATGTTCATCATTTCTCATGGACATTCGTGGACCGAAGCTCATATCCCAACTAAATTAAAAATGCAGCAACGGATAAAGCCAGACAGTAACTATGGTGCCAACACATCATTTATGACAAGAAATCATATACACATGAGCTGGAAGTAGCTAACCAAGATAGTAGTTTTTGGTCCAGATAACGCATTTAAGGTTGCCACTCGTGGATCCAGAAGATACTCTGCATTAACCTTGAGATACGAAAAAATAATAAATCTCTCCATATTCTTATAAAAACTAAATGCAACTCTGAAATGCTAATGAATCCATCACATAGAAACACTACCCCTACATAGAAAATGAAAGCCGGGCTGTGTGACATGTAGAAAGACAGTGTTCACTGCCAAAACCAAGCCGACTTTCGAAGTTGAACAGTAAACTCGAAAACTAGGTGAGTTTTACAAACCATTTTGGAAAAAAAAAAAGTGTCATTTATGGGAATCAACCCAGCTCAAGAACACTGAATAATAGAAAAGAAAAACCATAAGTATATTCCCATTTTTTTATTTATAAAATTTGTTTACTAAACAAGTCAAGTTTCTCAGTCAATTTTTGCTACTTATAGATGAGACTTTATTTACTGAATTCATATATGCACCCGAGCTTATTAGACCAATAAACCTGATTTGCTTAGAATTGCAGAAGATCACTAAAGAGGGGTAATAATTTTCAGGAACAATAAAGCTTTGCATACAGGACATAAAATAGGCACGAGAATTGAAAAGGATTAAAGTGCACAAACGAGACATTTTCATATTCTCAATTGTTTTCTCAGCAAATGCAATGATTAGAAATGAAAAACTACATGGAGTGTCCAATGAATTGTACAAGATTTATAAGCAAAGACTCAACTTAAGATTTGACCAAATCTTCGGCTGAGTCAACTCAGGAGCACTCTACAAAACACTACATGAGCTGACTAAGTCTTTCAGATAAAAAAAAAAGAAAAAGAAGAACCACAAGACTCACCAAGTAGATGAGGTTGGACAACTAAACTGGCTGATCTTCAAACACCGGGATTGTGGAACCTCGTGCTAAAAAGAGGCAATGAGAACGGTAAAATTCCTAAATCTAGCATAAACTCCAAATTCCTTTGCATGGTAAAACTACAAACCAAAAAATATAGGAATCTCTCTCTCTCTCTCTCTCTCTCTCTCTCTCTCTCTCACACACACACACACACACACAAAAGAAACTCAGATCACGTTTAGAACGCTATAAGATCAATTGATATGAAAAGAGAATTGATTCGGAGGTCAAAAAGTTGCCCACCCAATATATATATAGGAATTGTACACAATGAGACCATTTACCTTTGGTATAGGGAGGTCACAATTACTTACAATCACTCGATGTGAAATCTAATAACTTGGGTGTGTCACAAAGTTAGAGAAAATTTATTTTGAACTTTGAGCTTCGTCAATGAAATAAATGCAGCCACCTAATTTAATATCCAATAGACAAGATTAATTGTGACCACCTTGTGTACAGGTGGTATCGAGTGCTACACCTTTTCAACCTCCTCAGGTGCAATATCTATATCAACCACTGAAGAAACTTTGGTCTACCCCAGAGCAGGATGACTACAGATTCCAAGATCTAGGTAAGCATAAAGGGGGTATTGAACACATATCAAGCACTTAACGAGCGACTAGCTGGGCCGATAATACTAAGTACATAAAAAGGAGGGCACCAAAGCCAATATCTCCTAAATATATTTATATAAGGACTACCCCAGAGCAGGAGGACTACAGGTTCCAAGCTCTACGTAAGCATAAAGGGGGTATTGGACATATATAAAGCCCTCAATGAGCGATTAGATGGACTAATAACTATATAGCTACTAAGCCCCTTAATAACAACAAAAACAAACGACTGCCTCAGACCTAGGCCCTATGGAAGTATTCAGGGTGTAGGACTTTAATAGCCTCCCCCAACTATTCGACTGGATGGGATATGAGATCGTCATTGGGCTAACCCTGATAAATTTTCTTCTATGCGTTTTGTGTGCTTTTCCATGTTCTAGGGAAGTCGACACCATCAAAGCCCTTTTTAATGACATTGCCCAAATTGA
This sequence comes from Amborella trichopoda, assembly GCF_000471905.2. Next base: position 3,687,670 of record NW_006499207.1, on the reverse strand, counting down.
GGAGGATCTGTCAAACAGGTTTGTGGGTTGGCAAATCTCCTCAAGCTTATAAGTTGCAACAGCTCCTCGAAGCTGCAGATATGGAATTTGTAGCGACTGTGAAAAATGACTGTATCCTCCCGGTGAGTGCAAATATGTGTCATTGATAAAAGAAAGCAGTCAAAGATCTATTGTCGCCTAAGACGCAAGAATGAGTACAATAAGGATGAATACCCACGCTCATACCTATTATGTACTCTGGTCCCAGGTTTAAAACTGCATTTGAAACTCTTTTCAAATATATACTAATGGTTACTCATGAATGTTGTTAGCAAATTTGCAACACCATGACTGAGTGTCCCCAAGAAAATTGTTGGTGGTTCTATTGCAATATTCTTGTTATCCCTCTGCAGGCATATCCTTAGGAGTATCCCACATAACCTCGAAAAAGTGTTAACATCCATACGTATAAGATCAAAAGAATTTTATCTATGAGTATCAATTAAATACTCAATGAATGTAGCCCCAATAACCACTGAAGTGTGTACTCGTACTACCTAAATGGGTGGTCTATGAATCTTATCCTAAAAATTTCATATTACCCATGTACATAAAATTGCAACAACACTTTTACGAGTTTGGTATGGGTCCATATCAATACAATGTTTGGTGATAGCAAACACAAAAGCTAGACGGCAAAATACTAAGACAAATGAATCACAAGTAAGATAAAAGAATATAAAAAATATAAAATCTAAATAATATATCAAAAGACTCATAATATATATCATTGCAAGAAACATCCAAAGCAAATACATGTATAAAAAGCAAACAAACCAAATATAACTACAAAATCCCATAATTAAAGAGGTCCATAAGTACTTGTCCATCCAAACATCAACAAAACACAATTGTTCCTTCAAAGTACAAATCGTATAGAGATAAAAGTTTAAGTTAGATTTCGCTTAACATCTTGTCTATCCAGCCCTTGTGGTATTGCTAAGGAATAACTAAGAATATGGTTGATCTTTTATGATTCATAAATATCTTTAAGGTTTTTTAAAAAATATCTTTCAGATAACTTTTCTTTATATAATCCAACAATAGTTTCAATGCAGTTCGAAGCAAGGATTTAAAAGGAGGAATGAGCAGGGGCATGGGCAATGATACTTGTCTTTAAACATTGTTTATCATACTTGTTTGGCATGGGTCTGAAATGTTTATAGTTATATATGGAATGTGATTGAATGTTTTGGTACTAAATTTTGCTATTTATATTGCAAAAATTGGATATGTATTATAGGAACGAAAATTGTCTCATGCGGGCTGGACTATTCAAAAAGTGTAAAGCATCCATTTTTAAAGATGGATGCAAGTAGGTGTTCCATCTAAAAATAATGGAAACTAGTGGTCCAAGTGTTTTCTTACTAAAATTATTATTTTTATTTTTATTTTTTTTCATGTTCATGATCTCCATGTTAGAGATTATGTTTCATTAAAAATTAAGTCCAAAAATTCGTCTCAAAAATAAATTTAGTCCTTAGAGGAAATGCCAACTAAAAACTACTACATATTCTTCGGGGCTGGCGATTTGTGGTATACACATCTTGGGAAGGAGATGTACTTTGTGCTATCATTTATAATTGTTGCTATTAGTGTTTGACTATTTTATCTTTTGAAAAACGAATTGAATTGGATCTTTGTAACTTCATCTGGATTATCAGGCAAAATTGAACATTGTTGTGGTATTGAATATAGATGAATGCAATGAGATTTTTTATTTTTTATTTGTTTTATTTTTTTTGACAATGCATGTTGTGAGAAATATTTTGGTAAGCATGTAGTGATACATATGCAATGGTCATGTATGATATCTATCAAATATCAATGGTCTCTCTCTCTCAATTAGACAGAGAGAGATGTCAAAATAATGAAATTTTAATCTTTTTTCAATTTGTTTTGTTGGGGGTGTTTTTTTTGGGAGGAGGGGGAGTTTTTTAAGCTTTTTTATTTTGTTGGGTAATTCAATGGGGATGAATGTGTTAGGTGAGAATAGAAGCCTAGACCTTAGCTGGGGCACAAGTGGTGTTACCACCCCAACCCCAACCCCATTGTCGAGTTTTTCAGGCTTACCCATCACAAAAAGTAATAATGCGACAACCTTCAAAATACTAAGCTTCCCTACTTTGAATGAAAGAAACATGTGAGGGAGAGCTGTGTTGAAGTAATGGCGCAATTTCATTCTCTTCATCAATTTAAGTGAGAGATAGAGAGGGAGAAAGAAATGCCGAAATAATGGCATAATTTTATTAATTGATGAATGGTCAAAAACAAATTGTATTTAAGGTTTTAAAAATTGGAAAATTGTTAACACTTATCCACCATATGCATCTTATATACTTCCTTTATCTCCCAGCCATATGATTTGAATGAATGGTTATGATGACCCCAATCACAATGTCACACCTATACATTGTTCTATATTTTATTTTTTTTTATAAAAACATTTTGACACCAAATTTGGGGAGTTCGCTCCTCTCTTAAACTTGCACTGCAAAAAATATAAATATTCCCTACAAAATAAAATGACCAATACCTCTGAAAGATTTGGGAGCATTTTGATTATTTTATTTTTTTTAAAATATTTTATTAATATTATCTTTAGGTGCACTCACACCCATTGAGATGATGAACATACTAAATTTTACTCATGATTTGTAGAAAAAAATAAAAAGAAAATTCTATAACATATCATATCTGGATCATATGGCCAATGGTTCATTTGTCACATTTTGAGACAAGTAACCTCTGTCGTTCATTTAAATTAAACAACTAGATAGGAGGAGAAGTATATACGATGTATATGGTGGGAAATTATAGAAATTTTCCCTCTTGTAATATAGTTTACCAAACAAGTTACTATGATTACATGATTTTCTAGACGCGTTTACTAACCGTGGTAAAAAACAAGTTTGAAAAACTCTTTTCTATAAACTATTTGTATACATAAATAATTGGACACGGTTTCTATGCGGTCAACCCGCATATTGTAGAAATGCAGGCTTGGTAATAAATATATTTTTTAAATATAATTTGATACTAATTTTTAGATAATATATAACCTTTAACATGGAGATTATGAAAAAAAAAAAAAAATGGAAACTAAAAATAATAATTATATTAAGAAAACATTTGGACCGTATAGAACGGCGGTCTAGCCCACGTGAAACAATTTTCCTAAATAATTTTACGACCCGGTTTCCATGAGGCCAAGTCCGCATATGTAGAAATGTGGGCCTCATAATAAATCTATTTTTGAGATGTATTTTAAGACTTAAATTTTTAGAATGTGTAATCTCTAAATGGAGATCATGAATATGAAAAAATAAATCAATTTTAAAAATTAGAAATAATATATTCTAATAATAAAATATTTGGACCGTTGGTTTCCATTGGTTTTAGATGGAACACCTACTTGCATCCATCTTTAAGATGGATGCTTTACACTTTCTGGACGGCATTTTCCATAAGTTTATACGAGCAAACCATTTTGTATAAATCAACCATAACGTAGTTAAAAAAATACATATATTATCTCATCCTTACAAAACCTGATTGGAAGGACAATTATGTGAGTTGGAATTTAGACTTGCTTCAGAATCCCCGATGGTAATAGATCTTGGTTGGTCCGGCACAGATTTGTGGGTTGTCACATTGTAACTATAGGATGCATAAAGGGGTAAAAAGGACGCTCCACACTGCTGAGAGTTGAGCTGACCACCAACACAATGTTATGGATTGGCGAAAGCAAGGGATCTGACCCCTTCATGCACAATGCCCAAATTTAGTTCTCTGGCCTACTTGTTCAATGCTTAAGAACTGGGGTTAAGCTGTTGTTATGCTCTATTTTGATCCAAGAAATTGATATCATTTACTTACAAGTAAATATCCCCTAATAATATTGGATATGCATAATAAATTAGTCTCATTTTCTAAATTCAAGGGATTTGTATAGGAAGGCAGAATCGTGTTGGAATTAGATGATAATGAACCCAATCCCATAAGGAGTCAGATATTAGTCTTTCAAACATCTAATTGCTTGAATTTTTTGGATACATGGATTAGAAAGAAGAATGAGTCATGCCAAGACTTTGAACATGATGAGAATTGCTCAAGAAAATGGCAACTTCATGTCATTCTTATATTTGTGCCTTGGATTACAAAGGATGAGCATAGTTGTGCAATAAATAAAAGACTGATTTAGCTAGCCAAAAGTATCTGCAACGATATATATTCAAGGATGGAACAACATTATATCAAGTATATCGTCAGCCCAAATGGTAGGCATAGCACGCACGAAATAGCAGCCTGAGTTTGCTAGCTAGAAATATATACTACAGTACATATCCAAGTAAGGAGCAACAATATATGGATCTATCTAAACCCAAATGGTGAAAGAGAGCACTCACAACTATGATTTGCATGAGAGGAATTTGAGACATCCTTGAACAATTCGTGTTCAAGGAATGAAACACCATTTACAAGCCATAGAAACCACTGGTAAACACCGGGTTGCCTTAATCAAGTGTTGTTCAAATGTAAGTCTACCAAATGTCAGCACTCCATAATTTATCCAAAAGTGAAAAATTGCCGTCCTGGTGAATTCAAGATGGACTCCCAAAGATACAAAAGACAACGACAATACTCAAATTAAATATCAAAAACCCAAAACCAAATGGGAAGGTATATATGGCTTAGCTTCAAGTGACCTTTACATTCAACAGCCGTATCTTCGTGTTTCCCATTCATTCAAATGCTTCTTGTTCTAAACCTAAGTCTTCTTTTCTTTCCTTGATTCCCTCTTCATCCCCATGAGAATAATCCTCATATCCTCTTCTTTTTTTAACGGTAACATACGATCTATCATTTATTCATATGTAAAATACAAGATGTTCAAGCAAAGACACAAAATTATAGAACTGAAGTAACCAACAGAGATGGAGTATGGACTTCGCTTTTGGCAAGAACATCAGCATCTTCATTTGCCTCTCTATAACAATGTTGGACCGTTGCCATAGAGGTTGACAAAATATCTCAAATTTGATGAAAAATAATCCTTAATATCCAAGGAATATGAGCCTTTCTCTTACTCCAGGCATTGATATTTGCCCAGTCTCCTTCAATAATCTTGTCCCCTTCCAAAGTGCAAAGCAATTTCAAACATTTTAATAAACCTCTTGCTTCCGCCTCGTTTGTTGTTGTGATACCACAAGGACCCGAGTAAGAAAATATAATGTGACTCAAATTATTTCTGATAAGTCTACCATAGCCAGCTGACCTTAAATTGCTAAGTGAACTTCCATCAAAATTAAGTTTGAAGGAATTCACTGGTGGTGGTATCCAAACAACCTCACTACGAGTGTTGGTGATAACACCTATAGTCGTCACTGTCAAGGGATTGCTAATGATAAGACTTTCAAGAATAAATCCTCTATCCTTATGTGTAAGGAACCAATCAGCTGTAAGTGCCAAAATATTCGATTTTAATGTAGACAGATCTGTACTTATACTATCAAATATTCTTCTATTCATTTCCGTCTACACATTCCAAATAAGGCAAACTCAAATAGATCTTCAAAGAATAGTTCTCATCTTTGAAATATCGGGTGTGATCTATTGGTCAAGAAGAGCTTTGACATTTTCGGGCAAAGGTAATGACAGATTGAGGTACTGTCGAGCCCAATACTAAAGATATGTAACAAAAGGGCATGAGAGGAAAAGATTTTGCGAAGTTTCATCACTGTCTTTGCATAGGATACATACATTAGTGATAATAAACCCCCTCTTTCTCAAGTTGTTAACAGTTGCTAATTTATCTTGACACAAGATCCATAAGAATAGCTGCACTTTAAGAGCACATGCAATATCTTAATCTTGAATAAACCAGCATCCAACTCTCTCCAACGATCAGAAAATAATAGATTGTAGGTTGACTTAACCGAAAAATCTCCCGAAGGGGTAAGATCCCAAATAAAGCTATCATCCATATTTAGAGTCAAATATCTGTCATTCAATAATTCCAACAATGTCTGATACTCCTCAATGAATCTGTTTGTACCTCTCATGTACATGCAAGGAATTGATCAAACAATATTAATATAAACACCCCCACTAGCCTCTTTGACAGATGCTAGTGGATTTAAAGCTTTTGAGAAAACCTCAGGGAAAAAGTATCTCAACGGGTCATCTTCAATCCATTTGTCAAGCCAAACGAGAGTTGATTCTCCATTCCCCACTATTTTATGAAATTGCCATAGATACACAGATATCTCATAGTCAATACCTCTCCAAACATAGGACAAACTTGTACTGTTTATTAGACTTTAAATGAGGCCAAAGTTCAAATCCATTCCATATTTATCTCTCAAAACAAGCACCCAAAAAGACTCAGGTTGTGTATGGATCCTCAACCGCCATTTTGCTAAAAGTGTCGAGTTCATATGTTTCAGTCTCCTAACACCCAATCCCCCCTCTTTCATTAGTCTATAAACTTTTTTCCAACTCACCAGATGAAATCGTTTCCTTCTTATGTCAGCTCCCTACAAGAAATTTCTAATAGTTCTCTCTAGTTGTTTTTCAACTTCTTTTGGCATCTTAAATAAGGACATAAAATATACTAGGATGTTGGACAAAGTGGATTTAATCAACGTATATCTTCCCCCCATAGAAAGAATTTTAGCTTCCAAAATGTCTAGTTTCTTGTCAAATCTCTCCACCAACGGATCCCAAATTGAACTTGAAGACCTCGAATCCACTAGAGGAATTCCCAAATAAGTACAAGGTAAGGACTCAACACCACAACCTAATAAATGTGTTATTCTTGAAACTACCATTTGCGGACAACCAATACCAATGAGTTTGGTTTTACTCAAATTAACTTTTAAGTCCAGTTGAGACTTCTACACTTTTCAAGAAAATCCATTGGCAAGTGATTTCCTTAACCGTGAGATCACATAATATAATGGTATTATCAGCATACTGTAAATGTGATACTGTAAGATCATTATTACAAATATTAACACCTGATAAGATCATTTGCAATGTCAATCCATTAAGCATGACACTACAGCTCTCAGTTACCAAAGTATATAAAAATGGTGAAAGAGGGTCCCTTTGTATCAATCATCTTGATCCTTTGAAAAGACTAGTTGCTTTGCCATCAACAAGAACTGAAAAAAGGGTAGAAGAATGACAATCATCAATCCACAATCTCCACTTTGAACGAAAACCCATTTTAGCCATGATACTTTGTAGTACCCCCCAATCAACTGTATCATATGCCTTCTCAAAGTCTAGCTTACAAATAAGGTCTTGTTTGTCATCCTTGATTCTTGAGTGGATACATTCTTTAATAACCATGTGAGTTACCTGGCACAGTCTATTAGCTAAAATCTTTGCTATACTTTTATACATACTAGCAATAAGACTAATAGGTTGAATATCTTTGATCTCCGCAATGATATTTTTCTTTGGAATTAAAGCGATAAAAGTGGAATTCATGACAATACTAATTTTACCCCTCCAATAAAATTCTTCAATAATTGAACAATATCATCTTTCAAAATATCCCAAAAGATTGAAAAAACACCATTGGGTATCCATCTGGGCTAGGAGCCTTATCTCTGCCTAGGCCAAAGAGTGAATCTTTGATTTCTTGCTCTTCAAATTTTCTCTCCAACCACTGAGCTTGTTCTAATGGCAACCTAGTAAAAGGTAGATCTTGAATGGATAGTTGAATCCCACTATCGGCCTCATAAGACTTCTTAAAATGATCAACCAGACCCTTTCAACCTCTGACATGTTATCACAGTCTATTCCTTCAATACATAGGGTTTGAATTGAGTTACCTATTTTTCTTGCATTAACAATAGCATGAAAGAATCTCGTGTTTTTATCGCCCTCCTTGAACCATTTCACACGAGATCTTTGTCTCCAATGGATTTCCTCCAAATTAAGCAATTGTTTATACATAGCCACTCATAAGCTTCTATCTCTGAAATGATCTTATGTTAGAGTACCACCCATAAAATGAACATTATCTAACTCCTCTATATGAGACCTTACAGCCCTGATTTTAGATTGTAAATCTCTCCAAACATTCATCTTCCATGTAATAATCCTTTATTTTAAGAGTTGGAGCTACTTTGAAATTTGGAAATCTTTCCAACCATCAATGATAGTGTTTTTTCGGAATCTTTAATCAGGCTGAGTAAAGATCTCTCTAATAGCCATGTCAATTCAAATTTAAATGAGGATGGTCCAGACAAGAAATAGTCAGAGTTAAGGAGAAGAGGGACATGAACAAAAGAAATTTTTGGTAGGGCTTTCACACTTATTTTTGGGAAACGGGTAACAAACTCAGAAGAGACAAGAAACCTGTCTAACCTTGTCAAAATAGGATTTTGTAAATTATGATTGGACCAGGTATAGTTAGCCCCAGTAAAAGGAAGATCAATCAATTCATGGTGTTGTATAAAACCTTCAAACAATTCCATAAAAGGAGACATAGAAGGAGAAGATGTAAATTCACTTGACCATCTAATAATATTAAAGTCAGCACAAATCAACCAAAGCACATTCAAATTTAACTGAATATTTGCTAGTTCCTCAAAAAAATCAGATCTGTCAGTAGCTCTGTTAGTACACTAAGAAAAATTATCTAAAGGCCCCTGGAAAACAATGGAAATTTTTCTACTTGAAAGAAAGTTTTCTGAAGCACTCAAAACCAAAGGTCCAAAAGGACCCAAATACCACCAGAAAAACCAGAAGCATCTAATCCTAAAAAATCTAGGGAACTATTTCCTCAAACCAATCTTAATACGAATAGTCGGGGCCTCCAATTTAGTGTCATGAAGATGCAAGAGATCAAGCATTTCCTTTCTGCAAAAAGAAAGAACATCTCTCTTGCATTGAGCATTATTGAGGCCCCTCACATTCCAACATAACACTTTCATAAAAACTAGTAACCATCTCTACGTTTGGTGACCCTTGAAGGACTAGCAAACGTAGGCATCAAAGCTTCAGAATGAGCACGAGGACAAGCACTTACCTCACCGTGATCATAGTTAATATGACATACAAAATTGTCGAGTTTTATTTGAAGCCTTCCTTTCTGCTTGGATTTTTGAATTTTGCTCCCAACAAGCATTTCCTCTAGTTCCTTTCTATGCTCCTCATTTAAGGTATCTGTAATGGCGTCAAGAGAGTCACCATAACGTACATTAATTGCATCCAAAACTGTACCAATTTTCAAAGGTTGGATCACTAAGGACATGCCATCATTGACATTGTCATAGTCATCAAATCCCTCAAAATTATCTATTACAAGAACTTCATCATCAGCATCATCACTCGGTAGTCTCATAGCAATCGGAAGAACTATAAGAGGTTCTTCCAGCTCGTGTTCTTTGAGGCTTTGACTTTTGTTATCAAGAACAACACTTTCAAGATTTTTCCAAAGTTTATCACTACAGGTAGAAAGAACATATCTTCCTTCTTTGTCTTCTTCCTCACTCTCGACATTATAAACCAGCACTGGTTTTTCAACAAACTTCCCCTTCATTTGCGTCTTTAACTGCTTGGAAGCAACCCTCTCAAATAAACTCATCTACTGCATCTTGTCTTATTTAGATTTCCTCTCTTTACTCGCATCAGAGAAAGAGTCGGCTTGAACCTCAACGATGGTGTTCTTTGGGGTTACTTGTGGGATGCGAACTTTTTTTTGAAGCTGTAGAATTTTTTTATCTTTGATGGAAGATTGTGGGAAGTAATTAATTGGTCACTCATCCAAACATCCAAAGGGAAACTTTTCAAAAGTTTCGAACCAGTTATGGCAATGAATAAGATTGCTTTCCAAAACATATAAATTTTGGCAAGGAATTTCCATAGCATATTTTTTTGGGATGTTTCGATCAAATTTAACAACCCATTTTTTAATGATACGTTTCCTTTTGAGAGATGACGTGGCAGCGTAAGAATTGCCTGAACTTGCCCTCCCACGAAATTTTTGACGATGATATTGGTTGTCAATTTTTTAAAGTCCATTGTTGCAGCTTGATCAGTTGATCACATAGATTTGCTACATCTTTAAAGACTTTAGATGACCAAGCAATGATTGGAATACCAGAAACCGCAAACCAGGACGATTTTGGTTTGATCAGGGAGGCTTCTAAGGAGGGTACCCATCTTTCTGCAACCAAATCAGCCCCTCGGAAGTGTCAAAATCTCTGATTGATTACTTTAATAACTTCCTCACAAGAGCCCAGAAAACAAATAATTTACTTCTTGGGAATGAGCGATACAAGCTCGGGGTCTTAGTCCATGTCTTATCAACCCATTCCTGAAACATCTGTACTTCCAAAATTCTCCCTAAAATTTACGATCACTACTGATTGAATTCTCTTTTCTCATTCTTTAATAATATCACCTCGAACCAAAATAGTGGGGTTCCTATGGAGATGAGAACTCGAAGGAGAACATAAAGCTGCAACACAGGAAACACCGCCATTCTCCATCATCTTCTCAGAATGCACCTTTCTCAACTCTTCATCATTCTACCACCTAATTGCACCATCACCACACCACCACTTCTTAGCTACTACAACTGTATCACCCACCATCACCAACCACAAACCAGAATCATCTATCAAAAAATTTCTCTCTAGATTTCTACAAAGAACTCTCTTTGTAAAAACCTTCTTCACCTTGCACGCCAAGGCCAGTCTCTACAGTATCAAAACCTTGCACAAGCAAATCTCTACAACTTCAAATTTCCCACTTTGCGCGAGCTCACTCATCATGGCAGTCCATGTAAAGATGCTGCTCATTTTGTTACGAGGTAAACAAAGATCACTACATTCCAAATTTTTTGAAATTCTTTGATGAATTTCATCGAACATATTTCAAGCCTAAGAAAAAAGGGAAAGGTTTCTATACTTCCCCTACAACATAGAAGATCTATGCTTCCCATACCATCCATCCATCCAATTTTGATCAAGAGAGCCACTCACCGTTTGATCTTAGATCCGACATCTCAAAGTATTTTATTTTTAATTTTTTGTTATACATATTGTGTGAATATGAAATTTTGTATGTGTTATCTTCTCATTGGGGCGCACCTCTAAAAAATATTAAAAATAATTTTTCGATGAAATATAATGACCAAAATGCCCCTTGAAACTGTTAGGGGTATTTTCATCATTTTATTTATTGAAAATATTTTTTGCTAGTGCAAGTTTAATAGAGGATTGGACATCCAAAATTTGGTGTCAAAATAGTATATAGAAAAAAATTAAAAATAAAATAGTGTAGAGACGTGACATTGTGATTGGGGCAATATTAGCCCTCCAATCAGAATGGAGGGTTGGATAAGGAAAAATATATAAGTTTTATGCTGTAGAGGAAGCATAGAAAGCTTGCCCGGGAAAAAATCCCCATAACCAGAGTATGCCATTATCAAAGAAGACCCAATGAACAAATTGGGCTCAAACCCACCACTAATTACTGAGCAAAGAAGCTGCAAAACCAAGTTTAGAAAAGACCCATTTCCAACTTATCCAACGCACTATCACTTGTTCGAAGAAACAATTCAAATCCAACAATTACTCATCCACAACCAAAATTCATTTAAAATGCACTGTTCATCCGCAACCAAAATGCAATTGAAGACTAACAAGAAACCTCCATATCCTCAGCAATCTCGATATTCTCATCATCTCCATGCTTAATCTCTGCAGCTCCACAATTACAAACTTGTTGAGGAAGTGTCATCTTCAATCTCATTACGAAGAGTTGGATGCCCAGTAAAATACCTCTAAAAGAAAAAGCAGAGCTCTATCTCTCTTTTTAGGAAAACAAATGTCTTCGCTTCCCCTCTATATTATATATAAGGCTTGAGGTCAAGTTCATGTTCCTTTAGTTTCAGTTCAAGTTCCGGTTCCTATCTCTTTATTAGGCAAGGGGTCAAGTTCCCCTCTCTTTATTAGGCCATGGGTCCGCCTCCCCTGCCTATGAGTTGTCGGCTTCTTGTTCCCCAGCCCTGATACTTGGGATCCATCTATGCAAAAAGTGAGATATTAAATGATCAGTTGCCATACGACAAAGTTACCAAATAATTCTCACCTATTCATGTACAGTAATTGGGCCATAAAGTCAAAAGAAAAAATATAGAAAGGACAAAAAGGAACAAAAAAGAAAACTCACCTTTCATTTAGGTATGCTTTTAACTTAGTAGTTGGTCTTCCACATGTTCATCATTTTCTCATGGACATTAGTGGACCGAAGCTCATATCCCAACTAAGCAAAAATGCAGCAATGGAAAAAAGCTAGCCAGTAAATATGGTGCCAACACAACATTTATGAAAAGAAATCCTATACACATGAGCTGGAACTAGCTTACCAAGATAGTAGTTTTTGGTTCAGATAATGCATTTAAGGTTGCCACTAGTGGATCCAGAAGATGCTCTGCATAAACCTTGAGATACAAAAAAGCAATAAATCTCTCCATATTCTTATAAGAACTAAATGCAACTCTGAACATGCTAATGAATCCATCACATAGAAACACTACCAGTACATAGAAAATGAAAGCAGAGCTGTGTGACATGTAGGAAGAGTTACACAGTGTTCACTGCCAAAACCAAGCTGACTTTCCAAGTTGAACGGTAAACTCGAAAACTAGGTGAGTTTTACAAATATTTTGGAAAAGAAAAAAGTGTCAATTATGGGAATCAACCCAACTCAAGAACACAGAATAATAGAAAAGAAAAACCATAGGTACATTCCCATTTTTTCATTTATAAAATTGGTTTACTAAACAAGTCAAGTTGCTCAGTCAATTTTTGCTACTTATAGATGAGACTTTATTTACTGAATTCATATGTGTATCTGAGCTTATTAGACCAATAAACCTGATATGCTTAGAATTGCATAAGATCACTAAAGAGCATCAGTTAGGGTAATAATTTTCAGGAACAATAAAGTTTTGCATACAAGACATAAAATAGGCACGAGAATTGAGAAGGATTAAAGTGCACTAATGAGACATTTTCATATTCTCAATTGTTTTCTCAAAAAATTAAATGATTAGAAATGAAAAACTTCATGGAGTGTCCAATGAATTGTACAAGATTTATAAACAAAGACTCAGCTTAAGAATTGACCTAGTCTTGGGCTGAGTCAACTCAGGAGCACTCTGCAAAACACTACATGAGCTGACTAAGTCTTTCAGATAAAAGAAAAAAAAAAAAAAAACCACAAGACTCACCAAGTAGCTGAGGTTTTCAACTAAACTGGCAGATCTTTCAAACATCGGGATTGTGGAACCTCTTGCTAAAAAGAAGCAATGAGAACTGTAAAATGCCTAAATCTAGCATAAACTCTAAATTCCTTTCAATGGTAAAACTACAGACTAAAAAACATAAGAAT
>NW_006499207.1:3649930-3673252 GCF_000471905.2 Amborella trichopoda | reverse complement strand
TATATATATATATATATATATATATATATATATATATATATAGAAATTGTATACAATGTGACCATTTACCTTTGATATAGGGAAATCACAATTACTTACAACCACTTGATGTGAAATATGATAACTTGGGTGTGTCACAAAGTTCGAAAAAATTTCTTTTGAACTCTGAGCTTGGTCAATGAAATAAATGCAGCTACCTAATTTCATATCAAATGGACAAGATTAATTGTGACCAACTTGAACCAAAGGTCAATGGTCTCATTATATACTTTCCCATTTATTTATATATGAGTTATGTTAGGGTGCTCACACTACAAAGCATTTTCTAATTGTACTCAACAAATTTTGGACACTTATATATCCCTGTTTTGTAGTACAATATTTTTTAAGGGTATTTTTGTCATTAGGAGGGGTGTGACATCACCCACACGGAGCATTAATGGAACCTCTTTATTGGGGAATAGATACTTTGGGTGCCAATTGATGGATTAGAAGCTAACCTTACAGCAACCAATTTTAGCCAGTCAATCTTCTAAGACCATAATAAATACAGTACAAGACAGGTTGCAGAAGGGAAACCCTTTCACCATTGACACTTCGCAGGCCACATACAAGATCTTAACTTGAATGGTCAGACCATGAGAGCAAGGCAAAGTGAACTTCAAAGGAATAAGGCCAAATAGTAGCCAGATATTTTTTATCGGTTAAATTTAAATGAGGAGGCGGCATCTTTATGCTCGAGGGAGCTTCCTCATCATTACCATTGATGAATGGATTCTGGGGCTTCTTAACAGAAGTCTTTTCATGAAAGAAGTGAGAAAGCCACGCTTGGCAGGAAACTTTGTGGCTTTTGGAGGCAGCAGCCAACTCTTGATATTCTTGAAAAGGCCTCTGAAATTCTCAAGGAACTTCAATTCGTTCCCTCAAGAAGATCACCGAGTTAGTGGGAGTAAACTCATCATAACAAGCCCCTGGTAGAGGTAAACCACCGATGAAATTGAGGTCGAGGAAGGATATCCCGGCTTCACCATGATCAAGAAGATTGGTGTCACTTTCCAAGCACCAGGTCTCACAATAGTCGTTAATCATGTTTGAGCAACAATCGTATAGCCAGAATGAACATTGGTAAGCACTCAAGAGACCCGCTCGGCATAAAGTGGCTTCGAATCTTCTGCATACTTCCTCAGTCCAAGAAAAAATTTTTTAAGTAGTGGTCTTCACCGTCACATCAGAAGCCATACCTATCCCATGCAATCTCTTTATCCAATATGCGATGGCCCAAGGTTCGTAGCTCTCGATTGCCTAAAACCTCTCAGTGAGCACAGTGGAGCACGAAGCCCTTGCTTGGTCCATCACAACAAAACCCATAGCCATGGAAGGCCCCAAGACCAAAGGTTGGACTCATGAATGTCACATCAAACGGCCCTTTCAGCTTTAACTTAGGATGCTTGAAAGCTCGAAGGGGAGTATGGTGAGCTAAGCTAACCCCCGAACAGAAGACAATCCAGTCCTCTGTTTCGACTGGAAGTTATTCTACTGTCATGATGAACCTGCACAAAGACGATAAAGATGTACGCCCAATCACTAAAACAAGACAGAGTAGGCTCTAATGGTTAAGAAGCTGAAAACCACAAAGGATGTTGAGGCTTTAAGGGTTAAGAAGCTCAAAACCACAATATCTTCACCCAAAGGTCATACTTGGCAGACCCAGCCCATTATATAGTGAAGTTGTCAATTTTGACTAAAGAAAATCCATATCTTCTCTCTCCAAACTCTTAACTGATAGATTGAACTGAATTCATGGCTAAGTTGTTGATTTCAACCATGAATCCCTTATTTTCTCTCTCCAAAGTCTTAATTGACAGACTGAGCCCAATCTATAGCAAAGCCGTTAGTTTTGACCTTGAATCTTATATTTTCTCTCTCCCAAACTCTTAACTGACGGACTGAGCCAGTCTATGGCAAAGTCGTTAGTTTCGACCTTGAATCTCATATTTTCTCTCTCTAAAAGTCTTAACTGAAGGATTGAGCCTAGTGACCCAGTCTATGGCAAAGCCGTTAGTTTCGACATTGAATCTCATAATTTCTCTCTTTAAAAGTCTTCACTGAAGGATTGAGCCCAGTGACCCAGTCTATGGCAAAGTTGTTAGGACCGTAATATCTCATTTTTTCTCTCCAAAAGTCTTAACCAAAGGACTGAGCCTAGCATAGGGTAAATCTGTTGATTTTGAGTTTAAACCTCATACTCTTCACAAAAAAAATCTTAAACCAAGGGGGGTTAGATAAAAAATATGACGAAAATATTAGGCTCGAGAGGTTTAATGGACTCCTTTCCATAAAACTGAAACAACACTATAATTGAAAAATCATTCCCATTATAGGACCATGTCGTCAGTTAAGTGTAACCAACAAATCAAGGGGAATGAATTTAATCAGGGCCTGTTTGTTAGGGAGCCCATCTCAAATTTGATGAGATTCACAAAATTTTCGACCGAGTCCCCCCCCCCCCCCCTGCAAAAAAAGGGACCCTCAAAACTGGAACCACAAGTTTTTGTAATAGGATGCGGTTTGCATATAGCAATGCATCACATTTCCATTGAAATTAATTATATTGAGATTTGGATAAAAATTCGAAAAAATCAATTCAAATATTAAACTCTCTATGAAAAACAAACCCAATAGTTGGTAGCAATGGTACAATATCATTTAGTTGCAGCAACTAGTCCATTTCAAGCATCAGTGAAGATCAATGACACATTTAGGAAGGGTTTTTTATGCCTTAAAGGCTCAAAATCGTGAAGAATGAGTTGGCGGTCAACAGTTCACCATTTTGCCTACAACTTTTACAATTGAGTTGTTACTGGAAATGCACGTCCCATATTTTCATGAAAGCACATATGTTTGGGTATAATTTTGACTTACACTAATTTTGCCTTAATACGTTCTGAGAAAACCTTACTCCTCAACAAATTGTCATTTCCTTACTTAGGTTATGCATGACTTCTAGTATACGATCTAACTAGTAAGAGAATAGTTCTAAAATGTGTACTACCCTTGATTTGCTTATTGTGAGACTCTCTGGTGAATTTGAACCTATTACGAGACTCTCTGGTGAATCGGCTACCACTAATGCTCTGGTGGATATGAAAAATAACTCCTATTATTCTATTTCAAACTTTTCAATACATAGACCATCTACCCTAAAATATTATTATTGACAAAATACCCTTGATTGTTACTCACATCTTTTAAAACCTAGAGATCCAAAAATTTGTGAATGAATTCCAAAAGACTATCCACTAAACTTATCAAAAGAATAAAACATTTCACCCAAGTTACTCCTGATGTAAGACACTACATCGTTCTAGAATGATGGTTTGGTACACTCATGAAGTACCAAGAATGATGTCTAGTATATGACCCGCCTAGTACGAGTACAGTTCTAAAATGTGTACTGACCATGATTAGCCTATTACAAGATTCTCTAGTGAATTTGAACCTATTACGAAACTCTCCAGTGAATTTGCTCCTAATACCACTAATGCTCCAGTGGATATGAAAAATAACTCCTATTATTCTATTTCACACTTTTCAATATAGAGACCATCTACCCTCAAAAGATTATTTTTTGACAAAATACCGCTGATTGTTACATCTTCTAAAACCTAGAGATCTTAAGATTTGTGAATGCATTCCAAAAGACTGCATACACTAAACTTGTCAAAAGGATAAAGCATTTCACCCAAGTTACTCCTGATGGAAGACACTACATCCTTCTAGAATGACGAGCTTGATAAAGATGTCACGACACACATTTAAGATGAGATGAACAGTCTAGAATCCACAAACAATCATACAAGACCACGTGTCATTGTCAAAGCAAGACTTAAGGACCACTATGCACCCTACATCCTTACTACTGGACACAAGCAAGAGCCACTAATCGAAGTGTTCGACGACTATAGATAGTTGTATCAAACACATCAACACATAAAAGAGAATAGATGAGAGCTATATTAAGAAATACAATCACTGAGAGATAACATGCACACCAAGATATTTATGTGTGTTTACCATTGTATTTATATGAACAAATTCATACAAGCAAGCATAGTAACAAGACTTACTTGTTAGTTCCTTCTATATTTCTCTTCTTGATGAATTCATTTATGACTGATTAAACAAAAGTATTTCACATATCCATTGTATAGGGCAATGAATGTAATTAACAAGGCATCTACGGATACCTTGGACTGTTTGATCCCCAGAAATAAAATAAAGCTCTATCACATATGGGAAAAGTTTATATAGAGTCAAGGCTCTAAACAATCAAATTAGAGCCTACCTCAAATATTTCACTAGAAGATATTGTTTTGATGCCTAATTATTCTCAAATTGATCATCTCGACATCAAGATGCATGGACATGAGAAAAAAATGGATTTCAACTTTTGAAAATAGTGTATTTTTTAATGCATTTTTTTACTGTCATTTTTCAAAATTTTCAAGTTTACATAGATCTATTGATCTATACTATTTTTGAAGCTTTAAATTTTATAAATAACAATAAAAATATATTTTAAGGCTATCATAAAGATTTCCAAAGTTGAAACCACATTTCTCGACTCTATTTTAAGGTAGGCTCTAATTTAGTTTAGAGCCTAGGCTCTATACAAATCGCACCCATCACAGATATACCCTGACAAAGTGATTTTTGAAGTTCTTTTGAGTGTGTTGTGTGTTCTTTACACATTTTCAACTTAAAATCACCCCAACACTCGGGCGACTCTGCAGGGGATCAATTCACCTCTCTTCTCTTCAATCACATTCGAACGACTCGAGGGCCAATGAATAGGTCCACTTCTTTCACGATAGGAATAATTTGTGTTCCATACCCAACAATGTCTTTGCCCGACTAAGAATAATACGACCACATGCCTGAAAACTATTGTTAGCCAGCAATGGAGTTCCAATCCAAGACCTATTCAGCAACAAAGGGATGTCTCACCTTCTGAGGATTTTATTGTGCTAAGTGCTCCTTGTGATGACCCTTATCATGGGTGATAGAGGTCAAACAGTCAAGATTATCGTATGTGGTGGTAACTGTCAGCTGCTGGTCCTTTCCTCTATTATCTAGTAGGGAAGAAAGGAAAGTTTCTCAAACCAGCCAGAGCAGGGGGTATTTGTCAAACCCGCTCATCTGTATCAGTTCTGAAACCATCTTTGAGTTTATCTCCTTGTCCTTTGGAATTCCAGAAGGGTTTCAATAGGCACTTCCCTCTCCTAGGGTGTAATAACGGAACTACCTCATAAAAATCCTCCATGCGAGGTATACAGGTATCGAGTGCTACACCTTTTCAACCTCCTCAGGTGCAATATCTGTATCAACCACTGAAGAAACTTTGGTCTACCCCAGAGCGGGATGACTACAGGTTCCAAGATCTAGGAAAGCATAAAGGGGGTATTGAACACATATCAAGCCCTCAACGAGCGACTAGCTAGGCCAATAATACTAAGTACATAAAAAGGAGGGCACCAAAGCCAATATCTCCTAAATATATTTATGTAAGGACTACCCCAGAGCAGGAGGACTACAGGTTCCAAGCTCTACGTAAGCATAAAGGGGGTATTGGACATATATAAAGCCCTCAACGAGCAATTAGATGGACTAATAACTATATAGCTACTAAGCCCCTTAATAACAACAAAAACAAATGGCTGCCTCAGACCTAGGCCCTACGCAAGGATAGCCTCCCCCAACCTTTCGACTGGATGGGATCTAAGAGATCATCACTGAGCTAACCCTAATAAATTATCTTATATGCATTTTATGTGCTTTTCCATGTTCTAGGGCAGTCGACACCATCAAAGCCCTTTTTAATGACATTGCCCAAATTGAGGAGGATCTGTCAAAGAGGGTTGTGGGTTGACGAATCTCCTCAAAGCTTATAAGTTGCAACAGCTCCTCAAAGCTGCATATATGGAATTTGTAGCAACTATAAAAAATGATCGTATCCTCCCGGTGAGTGCAAATATGTGTCATTGATATTAAAGAATATGCTGCATGTGATAGAACAGCCCAAGGAAGAGGCAAAGCTCAATGAAGGATGATCATACTTCTTCCGCTCCGATTGAAGAGAAAGCTTCTCTCTCCTCAGCATATGAGGTGGAAGGAGGAGTTGTCTCTCGATCGGATGATGACCAAGGAGACCCACAACTGATAAACCCATTGTATGAAGAGAATGATGAGCTAATTAGGCTCGAAATCCCATAGCTTATCCCAACATCAGGAAGCAAAGGGAAAAAAGCACTCCATGAGTCCCCCCAATACACCTCGGCTTGAGTTAGTTGACCATGGCTACATCATTAATAGTTGTCGTGGGGGATTATGTGTCACAAGTACTAACATACGAGATTCAAAGGGTATTGGCCAAGAAGGAAGCCCATACCCAAGCATTGCTCTCAAGTAGAAACGTTGACATCGGGGATTTGAAAGATAAGGTAAACAATATGCTTTCCCATACAACCCCTCCAGTGAGCAATCATGTACCACATGATTCTGTACTGCCTAACTTAGGCAACCCCTTTTTGGGCACAATACAACAGCCTACTACTGCCCAATGCTCTAATTAGCCTTCTGCTAATGCTTCCGAAGTCACACAAGCGGACATCCAAAACATAATTGTGAAATGATTGAAGAAATTACAAATATTGGGGGTACGATCCTATGAGGCCTACCAAAAACCATGTTCGGCATACATTGATCAAGTACCCATCCCAGAAAAAGACTAACCTCCATAAATGGGAGTGTAATTGGTTCTCCTCACCCTCTTTTTTTTTTGCTTATTGGCTTCTACTGTTGTCTATAAATGACTATATAATTTCTCTGCTTTAAATATTTTGGAAATTTCCAAGATTTTTTCAGGATTTGATTCTATTTTTTTTCCATTGATTTCCATATAATTAATATTTTCCTAAATTTTTCATTTAAATGAACCAGCCGGATTCACCCAGACCGACTAAAACATAGCATCCATCAGTTTAATGGCCAATCTGATCTTAATAACAATAGTTTAGATTGTACAAGCCAGAACATGATGCTTAAAAGAACGCAAAAATGTGTGAACAGAAAACATTTGAAAGTAATAGTGCAATTAACAAGATAAATCAAAGAGAGTCAAAAGTTATGGACAGATCCAATGATTATCCAATAGCAGTAGGAAATCAGACTAGCCATATGTCTTTTATCAAAGTGGTCAAACCGATAAGGAACAAAAGCACGTCATTCTGTAATAAGGGATATAAATAGCCATTTACCACCATAGTGTCTGGGAGATTTGTAGCTACTGGGATCTCCCAACTTGGTGGAGATATCATTGTTGGAGCTAGATCTTGGTAGATACACTCCAACATGGGGGAACACAATTCAAATCCCTTTAGGATTTGTCCATATTAAACACACCCCTGTTAGATTAATCCTTTATGAGGAAACATGTCCAAAATATATATCCATGAAAAAAAAAAAATTATGGTGCCAAATCATGTTCTATACATTTTTCAAAGAGATAAGAGATGTTTTTACCAAGTGGGTCTAGGACCTTTAGAGTTTATCATGCAATGCCAAAAAGTTCGTACGAGATCCCTAAAATTCTGAGTGTACAGACAATAATCCCAACCATAGGGAACTTCTAGCCAATCAAAATCCCATGCTCCCGCTACCAATGGGAAGACTCCATCTTCTCTTCATAGGGGATTGATAGAATGGTTGTGGGAAAACAGTTCAGGCTAGCTGTAGAAACAAAGAGAAGCATTCACCTCACAAAAAACTAGAAGAACAAAATCTGAAAACAGAAACCCTTCCAAAAATAAGGAAAAACCATCCCAACAAAATATGCCACAGAGGCAACAACAACACCATGAAAGTTGACATGAGACAAGTGAGAAACAAGGACTTTTGTGATGGAGAAGGCAGCCCATCGGCAGCACTAGTGAAAGTTGAAATGGGGCAAGGCAATGGAGACGGCAACCTCAAAAGGAAACAGTTGTCTGAGATTGGATGGGAGCCAACTCTTGTCCAGTATAATTGAAATAAATGATATCAAATGAACTCACCTCCTAAAGAGTCAGGCTTCTTGTAATACGTCGAACCACCACTCTGTCACTTTGAAAACATCTTACCATCCCCACCTCATCCTTCCTTCTACTAGCCCGCTCATCTTCTTGGATACACTACTCACTAATGACTCATTCCATATCCCTGCTCCATCCAACTACACCAATGTGCTCATGGCATTTGCACTACCAAAGCACGGGATTATTTATTGCAGTAATTATTTGCTGTGCTTAACAATAAACCCTCTCACACATCCGTTATGCAACCTTCGAAGATCAGATTTCCTTCTCCAAAACATCATCACTCTTAGCTCCCATTCATAGCTGAGATCCCAAACATTGAGATCCACCATCCTGCATTTCTTTCCATGACGTACAAATGGTATAAAGCTATACCTCAACAATGTCTTGGGATTATAAATTCCTCTCCCCCTTGCACCCTATGTCAATTTCCACACCTTGGGCCCAGCAAACCCACATCAAAGAGAATTGAGAAATATAAATAAAGGCAGCAGAGAGAAATGAGATGGTCAAGAAATCTTTGTTCTACTAATGGAAGCGTACATTTTGCATTTCCCCAAAAAAATAATGAGATTTCCTTGCTTTTAAATTTTAATAATGGATTCGATGTAGCCTTCTCTCTCTTTAATGAAAAGTGTTAATGACCACAGTAATGAAGCAATGAGGACCTTTTTCTGCGAGGCTATACCCCACCTTTATCTTAGGAATGTAAATACCCCTCTCTTGCACCCCCTGTCGATTTCCACGCTGGGAAATAACATGGCCTAGCAAACCAGTGTTCGCAAAATCAAATCGGAATGGTTAACCGGACACGGGGCTGCGAGTGGTTTGAACCGGAACAGGATAACTGAGGCGGTTAACCGGACTAACCGGTCAAGTAGATTTTTTAAAAACAAAATGGGTCAAAAACCCCCCTAAAAAAAATAATAATAGAAAAGCTTAGATTAAGTGTATAATATCTTATTATATACATTTATCTTACAAAAAAAAATTGAAACAACTTTTTATAAATTAATATTTGAATACTAAGGTCCTGTACATGATCCCAAGAAGGTCACGTAAATCCTTTTGTTTCCTAGATTAGGATATTCTTTGAAGATACTTTTGTCGTGTAACATGGTCTTCCAAGAATTAACATAATCATCCCAAACCTTACATGAAAAACTTTCTAGTTTCTTGTGTACAAAAATCGCTCACATTAGGAATGAAAGCTTATGCACTTTTTTGCAAATAACGAAAGTAGCTCGATGCTATTAAATCAAATAAAAATGCCAACTAATTAAGACAGGAAACATAAAGGACCTCTTCCATATAGTTAGATAAAGCATAATTCATACAATACATTTTTAATGAAGTTAAGTAAGGCATACTTCACAAAAAGTACATCTCATGATATGCAATAAAACGAAAAATCAATGCACAACACACTAATATGTTCTACCGTTCCTATATTTCCTTATATGCATCTACCATATCCATATCAGCATTGTTGTGCATTGATTTTGACAAAAAATAAGAACAGTATAACAAATAA
Organism: Amborella trichopoda; assembly: GCF_000471905.2. The sequence goes on along the minus strand of NW_006499207.1, from coordinate 3,663,586 downwards.
TTTGATAAAAAAAAAAATTTATTAAGCAAAATAGAAAAACACTTCCCATAGTTATCATAAAACATAATTTTATTAAAAAACCATAATTTTATCAAAAAATAATTTTATTAAGAAAAATGGAAAATCACTTCCCATATTCACCATAAAACATAAGTTTATTAAAAAACCATAATTTTATCAAAAAAATTAATTTTGTTAAGCAAAAAAGAAAAACACTTCCCATATTCATCGAAAAACATATTTTTTATTAAAAAACATAATTTTATTAGAAAGATAATTTTATTACGCTATATAGAAAAAAACTTCCCATATTGATAAAAAAATCATAATTTTATTAAGCGAAATGAATTCTTTTTTTTTAGAAAAATTAATTTCTCAAAATGTGAGGGATGATTTGAAATTAAGATCACCTTTGTAAAACTCACTCTGTGTGTGTGTGTGTGGAATCAGGCCAGATCGGGATCGGCCAGTGACCAGTCCCGAGTTAGTCCACCGATTTTTTAAAAATCGGCTGATCTTTTAAACACTTTTTCCATAACATTCCAAAAACCTTGTTAGAAAATGAAAAAAAAAAGAAAAAAAAAAAAGATAAAGAGAAGATCCAAGCACATACAAGACAATGGTGCAGTGTTTCATTGAACATAAGACAACCAAAATTTCTGCATGCACTTAAAAAAACAAAATGTCCCATTCCCATCCTTACTGATATAATTATATCATGCACTTAAAAAAACATAATTAAAAAAATCGAGCAAAAGATCGAGTGATATTATCATGCACTTATCAAAAAGAAGGATTAATTTCATCAAAAAAATAATTTTATAAAAAAGAATAATTTTACTAAGCAAAATGGAAAAACACTTCCCATATTCATCGAAAAACATAATTTTATTAAAAAAATCATAATTCTATTAAAAATAAGCTCACCATGGAAAATAAAAAAACACTTCCCATATTCATCAAAAAACATAATTTTATTAAACAAAATATTTTTTTTAGAAAAATCGATTTTTAAAAAACGCGTAAAATCGAGCAACATTTCGAGCAAGAAACAACCCTCAATGTTTGGATAATTGAACAAATAAACATACATGCATTGTAAAAGCTTCGATCATCTTTCAAACGAACCAAATCTCATAAAAAAATATTCCATATTTTAATTTAATTGAAAAAATGGGGGAAATTTGATATCTATGAAATTTTCATGATATGGTGCAACAAATAAATTCATATTAAAACATTTAATCAATCATAAATATACCTATTTTATTTGAGAGATTAATTCTTGATTATCAAAATCCACAACTCAATTTGATAAAAAATGACCAATACATTGATAAAAATGTGTTTTTGGATCAAACACAGGTTCTTTCAGCAGCAGCATTTCGAGCCAAAATCAACCCATAATATTTGGTTTTTTGAACAAATTGAAATATGAATCTGATAAATACTTCAATTATCTATCAAACCCACCAAATTTCTTCAAGAACCATTAGGTATTGAAGAAATTATTGAAAAAATGACAAATTTTCAAAAACCTAAAAAAATCCGCTTTCAATACAAGAAACTCTTTTTTTTTTCAATGTTTCAAACCAAATTGCTTGTTTTATAGATTCTACATAGTGATTTATGGCAATAAATCATGAAAAAAGACAAAAACAGGCACGAAAAAGAATAAAAAAAAGTGAAAAATTGGATTTAAGAATGTCTGCTACAAATAACGGCCCATATTTCAAAATAACGGCCGTAACGGGTACATAACTGTTATTTCGTAAAAACGTCTGTTATATCGTCTAACCGGTCCGGTTAGCATAAAACCGGTCGATTATACTAAACAATGGCCGGTTCGACCTCTAACAATCTGGTTTTGGGCCAAAAAAATTTTGAGGGTGTACCCTAGGCTACTAGTACCCCTCAACCGGCCCTAACGGGAGTCAGAACCATGGCAGTTCTGATCTAACCGGCAGGTTTTGCAAACAATGGTTTGGTATTTGAAATGAGGAACAATAAGGGGCATTTACATCACTTGACATAGAGATGCTTATATCATTCCGTTATGTTATTTGATACAAAGGCTATGTGAAATAATGTAAATACCCTTCACTGTTACTTATTTCAAATACCGAACAAATTTTTTTTGACGAAGTTAAACTTGTATTACAAGAGGTAAAATTTTACAAGGGTGTTCCGAAGTCGCCCACAACTGGGGACGCGGCAAAAAATCATACAGACTATCATATACAAAAAGGGCTTATAGAGACGCCCACATACAAGGATATACAAAGGTATTTTCAGGAAGAACCACCAACACGAGCAGGGAGCTTTAAGTAGTGTGCCAATGGTCCTGCGCAAAAAAGAAGGTGAACCCGGCTTGAGTATCTTGCCTTTGACTTCTAGCTCCCTCTTTCATCAACCGATCTACGTAATCATTGGACCTCCTCCATATATGCCTCCATAAGACATCCATAGCCCTGCATATGTGGTGTATCTCATCAAAAATTGCAAAAAGGTGCCAAGGTGGAGGGCTAGTACTGCTTGCCCAGGAGAGGACGTTTTTTGAGTCACCTTCCACTATGAGGTGCAAACCCCAAGATTGATTATACCGTTTCAATGCTAATAATAGAGCCAAAGCTTCAGCTTGATGAGAGTCCTTGTGGCCTATGTGTTCAAAAAGAGAGATTGATAAAGCCTTTGTGGTCTCTGAAAGCCCCTCCTATTCCAGCTGGGCCCGGGTTGCCTAGGGAGCATCCATCAAAGTTCAACTTGATGAAATCCTCTGGCGGAGGTTGCCAATTATTTGGCTTTGTAGTCAAGTGCGGTTGAAAGTGAAGGATTGGAAAGGAAGAAACTCGCTAGTATGCCTGCAAAAACCTTGTGATTCGAGACCCAAAAAGTTACCAAAGAGATGGACTTTTGGAAGATAGCCAAAGTTTGGAGTTTAGTGCTGAGAAAGATTCTATCGTTTCTTTCTAGCCAAATTGTCCAGATGGTTGCAGCTACTGTTGCCTTCCACATGACTCTCCAAGCCTTAGGCCAGTATGAGTCAAGTTCATAAGAGATGAGGGCCTTAATTGAGGTAGGAGTGACCCAATTAATGCCAAAAAGTTGCAGGACACGACCCCAAATATCAAAGGAGAAGTCACAGAGAATAAAGAGGTGGAAGTTTGTTTCCTCCTCATATTCACATAAAGCACACCTAATGGGAATGGGGATAACTCTTTTCTTAAGATTATCCACTGTGAGTGCTTTGTGAGAGAAAGCTAGCCAGTTGAAGGTCTGGGTTTAGGTGAAGCAATGGTGCTCCACACTTTTGATTGTGCCGAGGTTAGAGAACCCGAGGCAGAGTGAAGCCAAGTTAAATGTTTGTAGAAAGAGCAGACCGAAAAGCTCCCAAAATGAGAAAGAGTCCAGACTATAACATCGTCAACATGAAGCAGGAAGAAGAGAGAGTGAAGGATAGACGATAGGGCCTGGAAATGGGTGATTTCCTCTTCAATTAGGTTCCTTCGGAATGAGGGATTCCAAACTGTTTGACCTCCAATCCAAACCACCTCCTCAGCAATCACAGAGTCAGCATTACGTGTAAGGGAGAAAAGTGTGGCGGAAAATAAATACCGAACAAATAGTTTGTTACTTTTTGAAAGTAACAAATTGTTTGTTATTTTTGGAAAGTAACAAATTGTTTATTATTTCTATCTCCAAACAAGCAATGGTAATATCATTCCTTTAAGCAATTTACATTCCACTACAACCTCAAAAAAGACAATGTATTTCCTCTATGCAAAAGTTATACTCCTCTAGGTTATTAAAAATTATGAGTTTCACGAAACTGAAACAAAAAAAAGGCACAAATATTTTTTTCCATTATGACACATCTCTTAATGCCCATCCATACAACTTTCTACAGGATTTCAAAATTAATCAACATAAAGAATATGATCCGATGAATGAGAAAAGCTTCCCAACATCTACCTATGAATATCAGAAGATAATTCAATTAAAAGATGTATATCTAGAGGCTCCCTCATTTAAATCATACAATTACGGCCAATCACATCAGAAGTAAGCTATCCAACGGATTCAACAATTTGATAACTTTACAAAATGTTGTGAAAATGAGAAAATAATTTGGGTGCATTCTTCTAACCTGAAAACACTCATCACTTCAGATTTTCGAAGACAAATGAAAAATTCACTACTAAACAACTCAAGCAACTATAAACCATTGTAAACTTGCTTACCAAGATCCAGTTGATGACAGGGGACCATCTAATTGACAAGCATCAAACTATTAACCATTAAGTATTTTGTCTTGGCATATGATCTCTATTTCATATTTATGAAGTTTTCTCATAATTTTCAGAGCATATTTCAGATATTATCTGAAATTTCATAACATATTTTTGAATTTTGCTCATATATTTTAGATCTCTAATATGCCCCTATATTCAGTGAGTGAAAAGTAAAAGTTTCAAAGCAAAACATTCCTGAGTTTATTTTCTATTCAGTAAAAAATAACTGCTCAGGGTAGCATGACACAAAACATCCACAATGTTATGAGAAAAAATTGCTCAAGCCATACTACCTAAGATGATAAAAACAATAAAAAGCTAAGAAGTAAAATTAGAAACTCATATCAAAATTGGAAAGTATTTGATTGTGGGAGAAGAAGAAGAGCTTAGGAATACATGTTCAAGATAGGGTAACATTAAATAAATTTGCTCAAAACCATGTCATTTGATAAATCCAATAAAGAAATCGATGTGATGCTAAGAAAGAAATCAGAAATTCAGACTTAAACACCCAAGTGTTCGATGATGAGAGAACAGAAATACCCCAGAAATTCATGTTCAAGTTATAGCAAAACACGATTGAAAAGAAAAAAACAGTGGGCATTTTAGGTTTTGAGGAGTTATCAAGATAACAAAGAAAGAAGTTACTTAACAAAAGTTCTTCTGGAGAGAAAGGCAGCCAAATAGTAGAGTATAAGGAAAAACTTGCCAAACAAAAAACCCAAATAAAATTTTACATACATTTTCCTAGATTTGTCGCTCCTTGAAGTACAGATCTAGGCACAGTGAATGGTTTTTTGGGTCGCTTTGTGGCTCTTTCAACTGAAAACTCGATCTTCCAAACCCTAGCATGAGAAAATGGCAGATAATGGAGGAAGGTTGTAGAGACGGCAGTTTTGAGAAGAGTTGCAGAGAGTTACAAAGAGGCCTGAGAGAGAGAGCTCGGCTAGGGCTAGTAGTTGAGACAATGGTGAGGGTTTCAGAAATAGAGATAAGGGTTGCAAGTGGTTTTGTGAGAAACTCACAGCCATAGGCTGTATTTGATAAATTAGTTCGGGAGAGAAAAAGTTCCAACTGGAAGCTCCTAGCCACTTCACGAGGTATGGAGATTTTCTCATACCGATTGGTCTATTTTATGATAAACTATTCTGCCATGGGATAAATTTTCATATGTATTGCGCACAAATCAAACATATGTAATATATATTTCACATGAGAACTGTTTCATGTAATTCTTTTCATCAAAGTCACAAAATAGTCCCTCTAACCCAAGTTTTCAGGGGCGAAATAATAATGTTTTTTATAATACCTTTTGGGGAAAATATCAATTAAGGGGTTGAAACTCCTTATAAAATTACTAAAGGGATCAAACGATCATAAATTACATTTGAGGGTTTGCTCTTAAATTTCAATTTCAATCAGATACATCCCTAAAAAACCATTAAAAAGTTTCTAGATTGCCCTTCTTTGCAGTTGGGAAGCCCAAAAATTAGGAGCACTAGATAATTTTACCCCCAAAAAGGCCTTAATGAAATAATACAAGTACCTTTGCTCGTTCAGGGTTAGAATTAACAAACAGTTTGTTTAGTATTTGAAATGAGGAACAATATGGGGTATGTACCTCATTTGACATAGAGATGCTTCTATCATTCCGTTATGTTATTTGATATAGAGGTTATGTAAAATAATGTAAATACCATTCGTTGTTACTGATTTCAAATATCGAACAAATTGTTTGTTAGTTTTTGAAAGTAACAAATTGTTTGTTATTTCTATCTCCAAACAAGCAGGGGTAATATCATTCCTTTAAGTAATTTACATTCCACTACAGCCTCAAACAAGACAATGTATTTCCTCTATGCAAAAGTTATACTCCTCTAGGTTATTAAAAATTATGAGTTTCACAAGACTACAACAAGAAAAAAGGCATAGGTATTTTTTTCCATTATGACACATCTCTTAATGCCCATCAATACAACTTTCTACAGGATGCCAAAATTAATCAAGATAAAGCATATGATCAGATGAATGAGAAAAGCTTCCAAACACCTACCCATGAATTTCAGAAGAGAATTCAATTAAAAGATGTATATCTAGAGGCTCCCTCATTTAAATCATACATTTACTGCCAATCACATTAGAAGTAACATGTCTAACCGATTCAACAATTTGATAGCTTTACAAAATGTTGTGAAAATGAGAAAATAATTTGGGTGCATTCTTCTAACCTGACATTTGATGCCAGATGAACGACTTCAATTATCAAATTTGAAATCCAAAGAAGCTGAAGCTGGCTGTTGATTTCCTTTCTCAGCCTTTATAGCAGCAATAAGTGAATCAACATTAGAACCCAATCCCCGTCTCCCGACTAGCTTCACACCCAACTTCTCACAAAGATAATTCAACCTCATCTCATCCCCTCCTCTCACTTCTCTCAGATCAAGTGCTTGCTGCCTTGACAACAAAGTGTACACATGAAGCTGCTGCTGTTGGTTAAAATGCGACTGAAGTTGCTGAAATAGAAGCTTATTAGAATGTTGTTGATCTGATTTTGCCCCTTCGGTTCCCTTTCTTTTGGTGCCACCAATCGTAACTCTCAATATTGCCATTGGTTTTGGATCAGTCTGAGGACCAAAGAGAACAGCAAAGCTTCCAAATTCAAGATCAGGTTGCCTGAACAAATCAGCAAGAAGAGCAGCACATGACTGCAAATTCTTAGAGGGACCTCTTTCCACTTTTGCCTTCAAGGATCGAGCATTTGCATAGTGAGATATATTGGCAGCCTCCCTCAAACCACTCAAGAATGCACCATGCATAGTAGCTGGGTAACGCCGAGTAGTCGCCTCGCCTGCAAAGAAAAGCCTTCCATCGCCAACATTTTCTGCCAATATGTCATAATCATCCCCTGATGCTCCCACTGCAACATGTGAATAAGACCCTAGACTGAGAGGGTCACTACCCCATCTCGTGCAAACTGTTTGAATAGGGTCTGGAACATCGATTCCTTTGGGGACATATATACCTAATACCAAAAGGATCCAGTTGAGAAAGAGGCTAAATGTTGGTTTCAAAACATACTCAAGTTTTACCAATCCAAAAACTAAAGAATATATAAAAGCTTTTTTACCAGAAATCGTATCTATTTATATAAATTATTTGACTAGCCATGGCCAAAAGATACCTGGTTCCAAATCAGTTGAAAATAGGGCTGCAACTTGGATGTGCTAGCCAGCGGACATGGCTTCAAGTAGGGTTCCAGACACTTCGAAGGCCCGGGTACAGAATCAGGCTAGTATGTGAGGCCAAATAAAATATGGGCCGGGACTGGGCCACTTTGGCTGGCCTGAGCCCAGAATTTTATGTAATTTCTATAATATATATTATATATTGCATGTCAATTTATATCATTGAACAACACCTTGAGCTCAGCCCAGTTTGATCCAATTTTTGGTCTAGGACACGTCGAACTCGTCAATGATATGATTTGGGCACCAGTCAAGGGCCACAAGCTATGGTTCATTTTAGGCGACCAGTCAAAAAACTTCAGACTGGCCAGGTCTAGCTCAGCCTGAGCCTGGCATGTTGGCAATCCGATTTGAGATAAGAGCAAAATTTGGACTCCAAATGATGCACAAAATTTACCAATAACAAGTATCTTCTTTAAGTTTGTCTTTGTGTGAATAGACTAGGTAACCCAAATTCCGTAATCATTTTAAAATTATTGACCCCATTTGGTAGATAGATACCTGGTTCCAAGGAATTAAGTTGAGGAAAAAGCTAAATTTGACATAACAAGCAGATCCAAGTTTTGCTCAAAATAGAAATGATTACCCAACGTTCGTGTTCTTTTTAAAATTCATAATTTGGTTAGAACATCTTATTTACTCAAATATTGTAGTATTTTAAACTCATTTGACTTAGCCAGCTACCAAATCCCAAATTAACCCCCCTCCCCCAAAACCAAGAAGAAACATATACCCAGGAAAAGAAATTAAACTAAAGGAGAGGGAACATGCACAAGCATTTATTAGCAAATTTCAGCAACGAAAAAAGAGAAATAATTGAAATCAAGTACATCATACCCCTGAGTATTTGAAGAACTCGAGTAACAGCATCTGTTGGAGGCATGCTTTCGAACCTGTGCGCAGCGTCACCCGCAACCAATGCAATGAGGAGAGGCCCCCCAGCCACAGTAGCATAGCTATAAAACAAGAAGAACTCCCCTCTCCTCATTGGATCATCAGATAGATGCCCAAAAGTGTCAAGATCTAATTCCCAAAAAACATGGGGAAAGAGCATTGCTACCTTGTTCAGTAATCCAAAACCCAATCTCTTTATCCCATCAAGCTTCCTTTGAGGAAGCTCAGGTATAAACCTTATCGAATTGCTCTTCAAAACCCCTAGTGGTACCGTACAAAGGGCCATTTCTCCCTCAAAAACCTGGTTTCCGGCATGAACCTGTACCCCATCTGACCCGTATCGAATTGTGTGCACCATCTTCTCGTAAAACACAGGCACGTTCTCAACCAAAGCCTGAACCAACCTCCCATTCCCCCCCGGTACAAAACAGTGATCACCTCCCATGTCATAAGGATCATCTTGGTCCCAAAAAGCGAGCGATAGCTTAGAGAGAAGACCGGCATTTGCATACTCCAAATTTGCTAGATGCCAATTAAAAAGGCTCATTTCCTCCATGTTCACTGCATCCCCATAAACCTCCCTGAAAGTCTCCAATGCAGCACCAAGAGAAACATCAACTGCAACTTCCCCCATCAATTGCCTTAACCTACTTGCCTTATCCAACAATCGATTAAAAGCATTCTCGATCTTGATATCCATGACTGGATCAACAGGTAGGCCATCAGTTTTATAGAGGGGGCACTTATCCCGGACCTTGTGAAGTGGGTAAGAGAGCTGTTTGGCCAAAATCCCAAGTGGGTTTCCTAAGGTTCCAGTGAGAACACTTCCTCCTAGGTCAGCTGAGGCAACCTTGTTTCCCCCTTCCATTTTCTTTGTATAAACCCTTCCTCCAGCTCTCTTTCTACCTTCTAAAACAACCACTTTGAACCCGGAAGCCATCAACTGTCGAGCAGCTGCCAAGCCTGCAAGTCCGGCACCAATTATAACAACATTCGATCGTGTGGGTTCCACTGGTAACCTCTCCTTGATTGCAGGTGCCACCCCAAAATTTATGTAACCATGAGAAAGCATGAAATTGTATGCAGAATCCAGCAAGTTATGATAATGGGGTGGAATGGCTTGGAGAAAAGCATCTTTGCTTAGCCAGGCAGAGACATTCTCTCTCCATCTACTGAGAATGTGGTTCCGAATGATGATGTAATTGACTTGTTCTAAACCTCCAATTACAGAGACAACGCCTGCTTCAATCTCCTCTTCGGTGAGAGAATCAGCAGGAAAACCAGCAGAGAGAGCAACAAGGGCCTCTGTAGTGGCCTCTTTATTGATGCATATGATCTCTTCGCTCATATCAATGGGGAGTGTTTGCGTTGTCGACCAAGTTGTGGGTTCATTTGGGTTTCTATTACTGAAGTTGCTTGGAGATGGGTTTACATTATTAGAGGAGGAATTGGAAAATACCTGTTTCATTGGAATTGGTTGGTTGGAGGTGGGTGGAGCAGTGGGAGGAGCTGCTGGTTTTCGCCTGTTGTTGCTTCTCTTTCGCTTGCTGGGGGCGAGGGGAGAGAGAGGAGAGAGACGGGGTTGTGGTAGCAATGGTCCGTCCTGGGCTTCGCGCTGGGAAGGAGCGGCCATGGTCCCTGAAATCTGAGACACAGCGGTGTGATCGTCCATGGTTGAATGCTTGGTGAAGAAGGGAAAGATGTGAAATGTAAAACAAAGAAGATAAAATTTCGAAAAGGGCTGGGGGTTTGGATCATAGTCAGCAAATCACCGTTTAATCAGTGATTTTTTCAAAGAAATCATCGTTTTTATGGAAACACTTTTAAATGGCGACTTTTTTTAAAAGGTCGAAAAAAAATCGCATAGTTTTCATAAAAACGTTTAAAAAGTGGTTTTTTAATAATACGATTTAAATCAGGCCAAAAATTCGTATTTTTTTTTACCTTATATATATATATATATATATATATATATTTAAGATTTGATTTTCCCTGTGTATTAGAGCCATTGCTACTTTCATGCTTTTGAAAAAAACAATATTATTTCAAAATAAAACCTAAAATAGAAATTTTTATCCCCACTGTGTTCTTCAAAGCTACAATGGCATATTGAAGGTACGATTTTTTTTTTCTCTTTTTTTAAAATACTTAAACAAATAGATACAGATTTCAATTGTTATTATGGAAAATCATTGTGTAAATGAAATACTGTTTATAGCACACCATTTTGTAAAGAAAATCATTGTGTAAAGAAAATCATATACATGCAGATTTCTATGATTATTTGTTATAATTGTTTTTATGAAAATACTGTTTATGGCACAAATTAGAACTTAAAACAGTCTTTTACAGAGAGTGTGACTACAGGACCAAGTAATCAATATTTTGTTTTTGATTATGTGATAACAAAGATAAACAATATAGTGTAAAATGTAAACTTATAGGAGCAAGCAATAGTTCCTTCAACACTGCTTGTTGTTTCCCCAAAAAAATGTATAACCCTTTTCATTTTCTCTCTCTAAAAATCAATTAGGGCCTCTTCACAAATCAGTATAGTTAGGGATTTCTCTCAAACATCCCAAATCAAAGAGAAAGTCTTCAAACTATCCCAAATCAACATCCCATCTTCCCTTTCTCTCTCTAAAAATCAATTAGGGCCTCTTCCATTATGGTTTGTGAAGCCGATGACCTTTTCCTTCTTCCTTCTTCCTTCTTCCTTCTTCTCTCTCTTTAAACCCTAATGGCTATGAGCCCAGCCCTATTTTTTTCTTTTCCTTCTTCCTTTTCTTTCTAAACCGTAAATACAGAGATGTGAAACCAAATTTCTACAAGTCTCTTCAAATTTCTACCAGCATCTTTTCAATTAAATAAATTTATAAAACTTTAACCTAGAGTGACCATAGTCACCATACTATAGTTAAATCATTGCAATAACAAAACAAAAATCTGTGTATTTTTCTTGTACGTGCGAAGCAGGTGTGATGTTTAAGTATTTAATGAATAACTTTATATAGTATATTTGTTACCATATCATAGTTACAGCGTATAACGAATAAATTTATATAATATATTTATCGCCATACCATAGTTAAAGCATTTAATGAATAAACTTGTATAGTATATTTGTTTTTGGTATGTAATAAGTAAGTGCGATGTTTCTTAAAGTATTTAATGCGTATATTTATAAGGTACATTTTTTTTGGTATATACTAGCTAATTGTGTATTTAATATTGGATGATTGGATGAGAGTCACGAGGCTATAAATTAATTGACTTAATTATATTAATCTGGTAAAGTTTTTGTGGATGAATTAGTTATTGATGGCTTTGACATAATTTTGATTTTTTAAAATTTCAAAATTTCGAATATTATAAATTTATCCGATTTTTTTAGTCCAATCCAATATATTAGTGATATCTTTATATGAAGTATTTTTGCTGATCCATATTTTTTTTCCAATTTTTTCATCCGACTTTTTAAAATAAAAACGATTTGTTTCCGATTTTATGGTGAGCCGACAGGTCCAAAACCTGGACCCGAACACTATTCGAGTCTAGGTCTGGGTCCGGTTGGACCCGACCCGTACCCCGTAAACTATTGGAGATAAAATCATTGTTCACAAAAATGGCTGATTTGAATCGAAATTGGCTAGTTAGATCGGAACCGCGATGGTTCCGACTCCGGTTAGGGCTGATAGGGGTACCAATAGCCTAGGGTACACTTTCGGCCCAAAATTGGCCAATTAGAGGTCGAACCAGCCAAAACCGTTGTTTAGTAAAATCAGCCGGTTTTATGCTACTCGGACCGGTTAGACGATACAACAGATGTTTTTACGAAATAATAGTAATGTACCCATTACGGCCGTTATTTTGAAATCAGGGCCGTTATTTGTAACAGGCATTCTTGAATCCAAATTTTCACTTTTTTATTCGTTTTCGTGCTTGTTTTTTTTTTTTATCTTTTTTCATGATTTATTGCAATAAATCACTATCTAGAATCTATAAAACAAGAAATTTGGATTGAAACATCGAAAGAAAAAAGAGTTTCTTCGATCGAAATGGCCGATTTTATAGGTTTTTGAAAATTTCCGTCATTCTTTCAATAATTTCTTCAATACCTAATGGTTTGAAGAAATTTAGTGAGTTTGATAGATAATTGTAGGATTTATCATGTTCATATTTCAATTTGTTAAAAAAACCAAATATTATGGGTTGATTTTGGTACGAAATGCTGCTACTCAAAGAACCTGTGTTCGATCCAAAAAACACAAATTTTTGATCAATTTATTGGTCGTTTTTTAACAAATTGAGTTGTGGATTTTTATAATCAAAGAATAATCTCTCAAATAAAATAGGTATGTCTATTTATGATTGATTAAATGTTTTAATATGATTTTTTTTGTTGCACCATATCATGAAAATTTCATAGATCTCAAATTTCGGCCACTTTTTCAATTAAATTAAAAATAGAGAATATTGCTTTATGAGTTTTGGTGTGTTGGAAAGATGATCGAAGGCATGTATATTTAATTGTTTGATTATCCAAATATTGAAGGTCGTTTCTTGCTCGAAATATTGCTTGATTTTAGGGGTTTTTGAAAAATCAATTTTTCTAAAAAAAATATTTTTTTAATAAAATTATGTTTTTGTGATGAATATAGGAAGTCGTTTTCAATTTTTCTTAATAAAATTATTTTTAATAGAATTATGATTTTTTAACAAAATTATGTTTTTTGATGGTATGGGAAGTGTTTTCCATTTTGCTTAGTAAAATTATTCTTTTTGATAAAATTATTTTTTTGATGAAATTGATTCTTTTTTTTTTATAAGTGCATGATAATATTACTCGATCTTTTGCTTGATTTTTTTAATTATGTTTTTTAAAGTGCATGATATAGTTATATTTGTAATGATGGAAATGGGACAATTTTTTTTTTAAGTGCATGTAAAATTTTTCATTGCCTTATGTTCAATGAAACACTATACCATCGTCTTGTATGTGCTTGGTTCTTCTCTTCTTCTTTTTTTTTTTTTTCCTTCTTCTTTTCATTTTCTATCAAGGTTTTCGGAATGATATGGAAATAATCTTTAAAAGATCAGCCTTTTTTTTTAAATCGGCCAACTAACTAGAGATAAGTCACTGGCCGATCCCGATCTAGCCCGATTCCATAGAGAGAGAGAGAGAGAGAGAGAGAGAGAGAGAGAGAGAGAGAGAGAGTAGTAGT
>NW_006499207.1:3596377-3649433 GCF_000471905.2 Amborella trichopoda | reverse complement strand
AGAGAGAGAGAGAGTTTTATAAAGGTGATCGTAATTTCAAATTATCCATCACATTTTGAGAAATTGATTTTTCTAAAAAAAAATTCATTTTGCTTAATAAAATTATGTTTTTTAATCAATATGGGAACTTTTTTCTATATTGCTTAATAAAATTATCTTTCTAAAAGAATTATGCTTTTTAATAAAAAATTACGTTTTTTAATAAAAAATTATGTTTTTTGATGAATATGGGAAGTGTTTTTCTATTTTACTTAACAAAATTAATTTTTTGGTGAAATTATGGTTTTTTAATAAAATTATGTTTTATGATGAATATGGGAAGTGGTTTTCCATTTTGCTTCATAAAATTATTTTTTGATAAAATTATGGGTTTTTAATAAAATTATATTTTCTGATAAATATGGGAAGTGTTTTTCTATTTTGCTTAATAAATTTGTTTTTGATCAAATAATTTGTTCGACTGTTCTTATTTTTTGATAAAATGAATGCACAACACACAGATATGGATATGGTAGATGCATATAAGAGCATATAAAAACAATAGAATATATTAGTGTGTTGTACATTGATTTTTCGTTTTGTTGCACATAACGAGATGTACTTTTTGTTAAGTATGCCTTATTTAACTTTATTGAAAAAGTATTGTATGAATTATGCTTTATCTAACCATATGAAAGTGGTCCTTTCTATTTCTTGTCTTAATTAGTTGGTGTTTTTATTTGATTTAATAGCATCAAGCTACTTTTATCATTGCAAAAAAGTGCATAAACTTTCATTCCTAATGTGAGCGATTTTCGTACAAAAGAAACTAGAAAGTTTTTCATGTAAGGTTTGGGATGACTATGTTCATTCTTGGAATAACTTGTTACATGACAAAAATATCTTCAAAGAATATCCTAATCTAAGAAACAAAAAGATTTATGTAACCTGCTTGGGATCATGTACAGAACCATAGTATTCAAACATTAAATTTTAAAAAGTTGTTTCAATTTTTTTTGTAAGATAAATATATGTAACAAGATATTATACACTTAATCTAAGTTTTTCTATTTTTTTAAATTTTTTTTAGGGGTTTTTGACCTATTTTATTTTTAAAAGTCTACTTGATCGGTTAGTCCGGTTAACCGCCCCGGTTAGTCCAGTTCCGGTTCAAACTGCTCCCAGCCCCATGTCTGGTTAACTGTTTCAGTTTGATTTTGCGAACACTGGATAAAATACTTCAAGTCCTAATCGTTTGGTTGTATTAACATGCATATACAATAAGATTTTGCAGTCGTCTTTAGCTATTAAACAACAAATGAGATGGCTTGAAATCTAATGGGAGGTGATTGTGGCCCTGTTGCCAATAATATAGGTATATGATAGAAGAAAAGAAAAGGACGAAAAAAAAAGCTCATAGTGATGGTGGCAATGGACCCAACCAGACCCAATACCTGACAAGATAGACTCAAGACCCAATGGGTACGGGTATGGATCCAACTTTTAGATGGGTCTGGGTCTAAAACCTAGACCCAAATACATTTGGGTCTAGGTTCAACCGCACCCCACCCATTGCCCCTAGATGCCCAAGTATATGCAATGAAATCTTGTGAGAGAAAGCTTCGGAAGGGCTTGGAACTTTATGATGCTGATGAAATGTAGAAAATAGAGAAAATTGCATGGATATCTTTCAAACTTTTTCATGATTTAAGGATGAAAAATGTTTTGATAAGGTTGCAGAAACATTAAAATAAATCAAGTCTCACCTTGCAACTTTCTAATGCGAAAAGCTTGAAATTGAGTATGATTGCAAGAAAAAAAAAATTCAAGCCAAAAAAACAATGTATATTGTAACATATTATTAAGAACTAGTGCCTTAAAAATAAGTGGAAATTGGATTCGATTCTTTTCAAATTAAATTCAAAATACTTAATTTTATTTTAAATATTTTTTAGAAGCTGAGTATATTTTATTTTATCAAAATTACTGAATTTTTAGGTGTTGAAATATTCAAAGAGAAAAATAAAATATTTATGTATTTCTAAAAATCATTTCCTTTCTTCTAAAAATTAGTTAATATTGTGGAAGCCTAAAATTCATTAGGTCCCACCACATTAAGCCCTCTTTGATGGGAGTGTGGGGCTCACTATGCTCTACATAAGTGGGCCTGCCCCACTTTCTCCTACTTTCCATTATGTATGGCTCATTGTATAAGTCATCTAACTGATTTGAAAATAAAATGAAAATGTTTATGAAAAGAGAATGATTGATTTCAAAATAGAATGTGCATAGATTGATTGAAATTAAAAGGAAAATTATAGAATATTTTCTCTAAACAAGGTATTTGATGGGACTAGGTTAAGGAAGCCGAGGATAAGGTTCTAACACCTTTCCATTAGATTATGATGGTTGATTTTATGTATTGTATGGCTTAGATCTCTTACCTTACATATTACCTATGATCAATATTCTAGATCAAATCTCCATAAAGATGGCTCAACTCTAAAACCCTAACCCTAGCCTCGTTACTATAAATACATCTCAATGGGGTCACCACAATATATCATAGTTTAGATCCCCTAGGTCATCAAGCAAAGGAAGGGGCACCCCCCATATAGTTGAGAGGTAAGAGAAGTCCCATATTCCACGTGCATGCTCTCAAGTTCTAAGTAGATGATTTAGCCTAACTTCCCACTTTCTAATATTCAAGAAAGACCAAAATCCCATGTGTCATCGGTGTAGGAGACCTGATGTGCGGTGTACGAAGTCCGTAGGAGTAGCCTAAGGCAAGGTATTTAGTACTTTAAAAGGCTCCATTTTTCTTTATTCTTTATGCATTGTATTTTTATTTGATTATATAGAATTGCAATGGTATGTAAGAGAAGATCCTAGATTGCATTAAGGTATATTTCTATAAATTAAAGTTGTATTTGGACATTTGTAAGTGATCCAAGAGGTACAACTAGGAAAAGATAGAAAATTTTCAAATGATATATACTTGCTCAGCTCACATAGTTTTTTTTTTCATGCAAAACAGTTTTGGTGCAAAGGAGAGAGAGGAGAGGGAGGAAAGCAAAGGCGAAGAGGGACATGCAATGGTTTTGGGGAAACGAAGAGTAAACGTAAGTTCAAATAATAAAGATAAATTTTTTTTAAAATCAAACACTTAAATTTTAAAATACAGGCAATTTCAAAAAAAAAAAAAATCGGGTCTCTTAAGAATGAGTACATAAGTGGTTGGCTGGATATGTATTAGAAAATATATTGCGATATTATGACTCCATATCAGATAAATAACCCACAAAACTAAAACAATTGGGGCCAAATTCCCAAGTTTTATATTATGGAATCAAAAAGGAGTTTTACATATCTATTGGATACATGAGGAGTTCTAGGAACTTCTAATTCTTGTTACAATTTATAACAACTCTCTATATGCGTTCAAACACTCTTAATTCAGGTCTTGGTGCTTATACATTCACATATCTAAAAAGAAAACATACAGATAAATGGATAATATCAACAGTAAGGGGCATATGAGGGCTTGTCTCCTTGACTATATGCAAGGGTATTATTCACATATCTGCTCCTTCTG
Source organism: Amborella trichopoda (assembly GCF_000471905.2). The sequence continues at coordinate 3,645,859 of NW_006499207.1, read as the reverse complement.
GGACTGAGGCTTCACGTGAATCAAGTAATGAACATCATCCTCTCACTTTGATGATTTTCACACCCACATAGCAAAAGATGACACTATTGGGGGCCTATCTCTTGTCTATTAGTGAAGGAACCTTATAATGTACAACCACTCTCATCTCTCTCTGTCACGCATAACGATGGGAAATGTTGAGGACCATATATGGATTTCAGGACAGTCTTATTAGTCCTTGAGAATTGGGTTTAAATAGGTTTTCCAATGTGACGAGAATGAAGGTTGATGAAGCATATCCACATTGTTCACCAAAACCACTCATCTCTCATGATTTGATTCTATATGATAAGCTTATATTCTGGTTCAAATTTGAAAACACCTCCAATTGGTTCTAGTGATAAAATCAATGAAAGTAGGTTTTTTTTATCCTCGTCTGCCAATTTGCGGAGCAGCCCTAGCATGTCTAAGTATTTTCACTTATGTTGTCTGATGAAGAACCTTTTTCAACCATGAAATTTTTTAGAATGATTAAGGACTCAAAAACTATAATGGCTCAAACATCGCCACAAATGAATTACGGATGAGGGAGATATGGCTCATCAAAGTGAACGCATTTTTGTTATAGATTGTGATAGTAGATCTAAGGACTGTGAGCTAAATCTCTCTCACCACAGAGAATTATAGCCCCAGGGAGTATGATAATTCTGTAGAGGGGACTACGACACATATCTCCACAAATTTTGAGCTAAAAACTATACATATCCTAAGTGATATCATGCACTGGCAATCAGACTTTTACATAGTTTTTATGGCTACTATTGCGAAGCTAGCCACTCTGACATGAGAGATCTGTAGGATGCCACACTGACTGAGAGATCTGTAGAATGCCACAATTGCATGGCTGATATGGCTGATAGGGTATTGAGTCAGAAACCCAATGATTCAGTACTTATGAGAAAACTACTTATAGATTAGGAGAAATCTCAAATTTAGTAACCGGAGGCCATCCTGGCTATCCGTCTAGGATGAGGGATATAACACATCAAATATGATTTCCCAAGAGTTTTGTATCAATCCCCAAAATATTATGTTTGGGATCGTCAGTCAAAGCATATTGTGGACGCTGACAAATTATGAACAATGGACCAAATGATGTCCAATTGTATGATTCTTGCAATAGAGGCATATGAGGCCTCATTGAATATATATTCAATGACACACCTTAATGTGATATCATTTGATGAAGTTTCTTTATGATCCAGCCATCAAATACCTCTTCTTTGACAGACAACAGAATCAAAGATGTGTCATACCATATCCAAACCCCTCCAATATCATGTGGAAAGGCAAATTAAAGCCTTAAAGATATGTCTTGGAGCTTATCTCAAACTGAGATTGTCGGATGGTCTATTGTGACCAGTCATTAGCAAGATGCACATGTTTGATCGTCGACGGTATATCATACCGTATCCAAACTCTTCCAATATTGTGTGGAGAGGCATATTGTGGCCTCGGAGATATATGACCTAGAGCTCGTTATTTTACGTCATTTTTAACATACCTACATCCCTGGTGCAAATAAGGAGAGAGCCTGAGACGACCTAGTTCTGTTGGTACCCAAGACACTGCTCGACTAAGGGAACACTGCAGAATAAGCTTGACACTAGGCAACCTTGGAAAAAGTACTATCATACCACAAAGAGGCCTTATAACTACATCCCTATGCTGGGGGCTTCAAAACAATACCAGACTACTTCCATTGCATCCAGAAGGTCGAAAATCCCCCAAGGACCAAATTTGGACTCAATTGGACCTCCCAATAATACTTTGGGCCGATCTAGCCGGATTTCTACCTCTCAAGTAAAAGTCTGCCTCAAAATGATCAAAAGACATCAAACTCTTCATAATCAAACAAGCATCAAGGCTACGATGATGGATCGTCTGAATCATCGTCATAAACATCCAAAAAAGCTTCAAAGATCTAGCAGTGGCGAAAGGCCCCTCAAAGAGAGATGGTTTCATCATTACCTTAAAAGGTTTAAGGGGCATTTTGGTCACTATTCTTAAATTCTAGATTTTATTGTAATTTATTTGAATTGTTATTAAGCTTAGTTTTGAGTATCCACTCATGTTCGGTGAGTCCTCTATATAAACAAGCTTAGGTGATCATTCATTAACGAAATAGAGGCATTAAGCTCATTTCTACTTGTCTTTTCCTCCTAACCCTTGGATCCAGTGCCAAAGAGAGAGTAAACTTTTAAGAGAGAGAAAACTACCGTTGGTCCACCCTAGCCACATGGTTTCATTCTCTTTCCCTCTCTTATTTCTTTCTTCTCTCTCTTCACTCGGTGTTTGCCTCGTGCAGTAACCCGTGCCCACGGCAAATCTGCAGTCCCATCTCTTTCCCCTTGCATCTCTAACATAAACATAGCAAACCTGCAACACCACATAACATCCCTCTATTCGACTTATGCTCAACTCAATACCTTTTGGAGTCAGACTAAGAGTTCCAACCTTCTGACCATCGCTCTAACTTCCTCTCTGTACAATTGAGTTGAGCCGTGAGAGACACCTACACTCTCTCCTTCAGTCACTCAGGAGGAGTCTTCCTGACCCGATAATCGAGAGAGTTCTAACCCTTTGGTTGCTCTGATCGCCCGAGCGCATAGCGTTTGCACGGGTAGGGGGATTTTATGTTTCACAAAGGCATCGCTGGTACTAGCGCATCGCCGCACACACCTCTGACGACTCTTACGCCATTCCGCGTGGCCCCAAAACCATCGTGCACATCATGACTGATGGTTTAACCATCACCGCGACAAGACGAGAAAGGTAACACCTTACGCCAGTCTCCTCACCTGCTTCAGGTCTCTTAAGGCCCGGACTCATCACAAGTGGTCTTCAGGCCACTAATACATCGCATCATAATCTTATAGCTCGGGGCAGCCCAAAGGCTGGAACCAAATGAGCACATGACTTTCGAGGCAATCGAAAGCCTTCTAAAAAAATGCACATGCATGCTGAAGGCCCTAAGGCCACTTCAGCTAAGAAGGCGGGTATTTCAAATATTCAACCTACCAGTTCACGAGGGGTTGGGTCAAAAACTGCTCCGAACACTTCTTCGGACCATGCACACACCTGCAGGTCTAGTGACTCTGCCAGTGGAAAGAGGAAAGGAGCATCAAACACGCCCCTCGCTACCTCAAAGCTGCTTAGCGCGTGGTACTAGAAGAAATTTCCTACGAGCACCATCTTGTCTACTCCTCCATCTCTATACACGTGAGCTAGCCCTCAGGGCAGGGCTCGAGGCAAGATATTCTCAAAGACGAGTAGTCAACAACCCCCTTCTCCAAGCAAGCCTATTCCTCCAAAGTCGACCACGAGCTCCCTTCTTCCTGGATGTCATACGTTGCAGGAATTGATCAAATTTGCACTTATCTCCATAGGGCGAGCCAGTCAGGAAGGAAATCGATATCGTTTCCATTTCTAAAAAAAGATCTACCGGATCTTGAGAACTAAACAAATGAAAGAGATGAGGGTTCCACTTCGAAAACGAAAAGCAGAGTCTTCAGCCTCAGAAGGTTTACTAGAACGTAACTGGTTCTACCCGCTGCAAGCCACAAAAGAACCAGAATCAACGATAATGTTCATTGCTATGTCATCGAGGTACAAGATGATGAACTCACTCCATCCGATCCGCGGCCCCAAGGCTATCACGATCAAGTAAAGGAGATATGGCCCAAAGGCCGTCTGAAGCCCATTTAGATTGAACGATGGCTCCAAGGCCTTTGAGCTCCAAAATCGGCAATAATCCATCCCCAAGGCCACCCAAAGCCAGTACTTACTCGCATTGCAAGGAAATCCCAAGCTCAATTTGGGCAGGCTCAATCCCTATTGCTTGGATTGCTATATCAAGGAGTAAAGTGGGCCAGAATCACCCATGCTGCCAAATTATCCGATCAGGGATGACAAGTCGAGGTAAATGGTAGTAAGTCATAGCGAGGATGAGCCTGAAAATCCAATAGCCCTTTTCGAGGACATGTTGAACAACATTTTGGACAGGCTCAAAGGACTCGAAGACGCTCGACCCGTAGTGACATCTCAGCAAGAAGAAAACTCCCCCCTTGAGCCTCAACGTGAAGAGGAAGAGATACATCAGCTTCCTGATATGGCTCGAGCTCGAAGGACTCCGAACCCTCCTGTCTCCTTCGATGACTAGCCCAATCTAGCCTCTTAGGCTACATCATTGATGTTTACTCAAGAAGACGTCCAGAGGAAGATCAATAAAAGCATCCAAGGCTTACAAATGTTGAAGACATAAGAAAGTGTCCAATATAAGAAGCCTTACCTGCCTTTTATTGATCAAATCCCCTTCCTCGTCAGATATAAAAAAGGAAGGTTACCAGTCTTTGATGGCACAGGTTCACCCCAGCAACATGTAGCTCACTTCGTGTCAGCATGTCAGGAATCGGCTTCAAACTCTAGAAAGATTGTTTGACAGTTTGTAGAAACTTTGGTTGGGCTTGCCTTTAAGTGGTATGCACGCCTGCCCCTAGACTCCGTTCATTCTTGATAAGAGATGGAGTAGTTGTTCTACAAACGATTTTACGAAGCGAAACTGGATGTTCAAGCAATAGAACTCCTCACAATGTCTCAAGAGATGGATGAGTCAGTGGGTGCGTAAATCCAGAGATGCAGGGACCTTGTTATGTGTCAGAGCAACCCTATGACTCAAATTAACATTGTATAAACGTGCATAAGAAACATGAAGAAGGAAATCTCCTTACATGTCGAAGCTTCTAATCCTACCACTTTCTCTGACATGATCACAAAGGCAGCTAAAATTGATAGTCTATTAAGGCATCACAAAGGAAATAGAAGCCAGACATCGCGAGGGGCGGGGGGGGGGCTCGCAATGCCGTTAATAATAAAGCTAACCCTCGAGCTAGCCAGAAAAGGAATCCAGTCAGTGTGGTGGTCATTGTCATGCCCCTTCATCCTGAATCCTCATCTAATGTTACTCTTGAGGAACCCCAGTAGCAGCAGCCTCAAACACAGAATTACAATAGGATACCTCCGCCACAAAGCTACTATCAGACCGAACAATTCATCTGAAGACTGAACCAGCCATACAACTTCAACAAGGCATGGGTGCCAACTCTCTTGAAAATGTTGATTGAACAAGGCATGATGAACCTTCTTGACATTAGTATTTACGATGAAAATCTGACAGATCTTCCGATGAAGATCTCTCTAAATTTAACACCTTAATCTAATTAAAAAGATGTAAATAAAGTGGTAGAGAAAGTGGGACAGATCGAATTCAGATCTAAGGCCAAATGTGCTCGAAAACGAGCAGATCTACTCTCAGATCTGTGGTAGAGCCAGCATGATCCAGAGCATTAAATACGATTTTTAAGACAACTTAACATATCAAAAATAAATAAAAGAAGTAAAACAGTAAAAATAAAAAGAAAGATAGAGGAAGAATTAATACCAAACCGGGCCAGATGGCCCGGGATTCCCGAGCCTTCGAGGGCTCTCCCGTATCAAAACCGGTCCCCTTTACCTCTCTGATTCGGATGTTGACCAGCAGATCTCTGGTGTAAAGGGTTGTTGTGCCCTAATTCTGGTTTTGACCAGGGTTTTTGTGCCCTTGGTCAAAGTTTTCTCAGTCTTGGGGGTTAAGACTTCAAGAGGCTAGGGTTTCTATCTTCTCTAGGGTTTCAATCTAGAGATTTTTCTAAAGCTGTCTATCTTTCTCAGGATCTGAAGGAGAATTTCCGTAGTTTTCTAAGTGTTTTCTGATCTCTAGAGGTTGAATATGAATTCTAATATTTTCTCTAAGTTTTTGGGATTTTTGGGGATTTTCTCTAAATTTTTAGGTATTTTCTAAGGGTTTTTCCTCTTTTTGATATTTTTAGGTAATTTTCCTAATTTTAGAAATTTCTTAGTTTTTTTTTGTCTCTTTTCTCTCTCCTTTTAGGTTAGGGAGAGGGGGTATTTATAAGATTCAATTGGTGATTTTTTCTAATTATTTTGGATTTTTTTCGGATTTTTTTGGATTTATCTTGAAGTTTTAACCTTATCTAATTAAAGAAAACATGTTTACTGCATCATCAGATGTGTTGACTACGTCATCAACCCTCATTTGGGCCTATAGGGCCCGTTACAGCCCGGCCCACTGCCCGACAGTTGGGTCTCACAGGGATTAAATTATCATTTGTTATATCTTTTTATTCGTAGGTCCTATTCAGGCGATTCTTTGACTGTTGAAAATCTCTTAGGCTCTACTTCAAACTGGGATAGAATTTGGGTAGTTTTGAGGTAATTAAAATGGGTCTACTAGGATAATTTGGTCCTAAAAGTTTAGAAAACCATAGAATTTGCCAGATTTAAAATGGGTGTCTACAGTTGCGCCTCTTTAGCACTCCCTGTCCTTCGAGGGACAAGTGAGTGGCAAAGAAGTAGACACTTTGGCGTTCCATATCCTTCGAGGGGCAGGTGAACGTCAAAGATAAAGCAGATATTTTAAATTTCTTCCTGATGTCATGTGGTCAGGGGGCACACCAACTATCCCTCCAAGTCATTGCACTCATCAAGCTCACCCACCTAGGGCATTTTTCCTCCTAGGGTTTTCGACGTGAGATGTCGGTGAGTTATACAAGCTTGAAACTCGAGCTAGATTTTCTAGCCATGCCACTTAACTTCAGGGGTTTTTTGTAGTTTGAATTTTTAACCCTGGCATTTTCTTTGGTCTCTTTAGGGTTTCCTAAGGCTGTCTATAGAAAAAGGCTTTCTATAGGAGGAGACTTGTCTGACCAAATCCTAAGTGAGAGACGAGGCAGCAACGCGACAATCGTGGCAGTGCGGTAATCATCATATACAGGTGTCCAAGCTCCTACATTTTTTTAAGACTTTTTTTAGAATTTTTGAAAGTAGGAGGAGATTTGAAATAGAACCTGGAGTAAGGACAGGTTACGATTTTAACAAAGAAATTAAAGTTTTTGGAAAACACAAGACATATAGTGAAAATTTTGAAAAGAGAAAGATATTTTAAAAAACAAGGTTGGTTAGCAGTTTTAACTCATGCAACCATAGAGCCCTCTAAGCAGTTTAGCGTCATGCAGCAATGGACCATACACCCGACCCATGTACGTCATTACGGGGATAGACGGAATCCATCAAACAGGGTGGATGTGCCCTGGATACAACCGACTTTTTACGTCATATGGGGCTAGACCGTACCTACCTCGACTCTTTTACGTCGCATGAGTTTGACATTTTTTCATTGAAACAAGGTGGCTGTGCCCTGGATACACTTGACCTTTCACGTCGTACGAGGATAGATGATATCTGCTTCAGCTCTTTTACGTCACATGAGTTTGACGTCTTTCTATTGAAACATAGTGGTTATGCCCTGAACATACCCGACATTTCACGTCATACGGGGCTAGACGATACCTGTCTCGTCGTACGAGTTTGACGTTTTTCCATTGAATAGGGTGGTTGTGCCCTAGATACACCCGACCTATCACATCATATAGAGCTGGACGGCCCCTGTCTCGGCTCTTTTACGTCGCACGAGTTTGAAATTTTTCCATGGAACATGGTGGTTGTGCCCTGGATACACCCAACCTTTCACGTCATACAGGGTTGGACAGTCCCTATCACGGCTCATTTACGTTGCACAAGTTTGATGTTTTTCCTGTCTTGGCTCTTTAACATCGCACGAGTTTGACGTTTTTCCTGTCTCAGCTCTTTTACGTCACATGAGTTTGACGTTTATCCGAATTGGACTTTGGAACATCGTACGCACACAGAGGGATGAGCTTGCGTCATTTCTCCTCAGGGGATCCAGTCGAGAGAAAAACACTCCCAGACTAGCCAATATCATCATTAGTGAGGTTCACCCATCTCCGATATATGGTAGTTGGTAGTTATACTCATACAACCATGGAGGGTCTTGCTAGTTTCAAACCTTCAATAACAGACGTAGGAAGTTGGCTTCGAGAACGAGGCCAGATTGACTAACAGTTTTACCTCTTGTAGCGATGGAGAAAGTATTTTCTAAAAGGGTTTGGAAATGAAGGGTTTTAACAATCAGATTGAAAAAGCTCTTTTAAAGGCACGGGCCTTACAGTTTTGCCACTTGTGGCCCCTTTGGTGGTCATTTTTTTTTTTTTTTTTTTTTTTAATTGCCTTTTCCGGTTTTCACCACTCTTTTGAGCTCGTTACGGGTAGTGTTTTTTGAGATACATCGCATTGATGGGGTCATTGAGCTCACACCCCTCCTGATTCTTGATCTTGTAAGAATTGCCTGCATCCAATCGAGTGACCACGAATGACCCCTCCCAATTCGATTTGAACTTGCCTAAAGGGTATGGTTTACAAGAGTGTGGAAGATTTTCTTAAGTACCATGTCCCCTTCCCTGACTTATCGAGGAACAACTTTACCTTGGTATGCCCTCTCGATTCTACGCTGGTAAGCAACAATATTTTGTGTTATTCATAATCGTCTTCATCCAAATTAGTGAGGGCAGCGATTCATGCTTCGATCTTTTGTTCCTCATCTGAATCTTTATGAATAAGCACTTGGAGAGACAATATCTCAACTTTAATGGGTAACACTACTTCCATACCATACACCAATGAATATAGGGTCATGCTAGTAGGAGTCTTCTCAGTTATTCGGTAGGCCCATAGCGCGTCATTTAGCTTTTCGTGCTAATATTTGCCACCTTCTATTATTCTGTCTATAATTCTGAGAAGTCCTTTGATTGTAGCCTGTGTTTATCCATTTCCTTGAGGGTAGTAAGGTGTAGAGAATTTCTGTGTTCACCCAAACCTTTTGCACACCTTAGAGACCTTTTCATTTTTGAGATTGGATCCATTATCAGTAATGATTGACTCAGGAACAACGAACCTTAATACAATATTGTTCTTTATGAAACGGGCAGCATGTTGTCCCTCAATTTTGAAAAATGATGCGGCCTCTACCCATTTGCTGAAGTACTCTATAGCCGTTAATATAAAACGGTGGCCATTTGAGGCTTTTGGTGAGATCAATCCGATGATATCAAGACCCCACATGGCAAAAGGCCATACAGGCGGTGTTGAGTTGAGTGGTACGGACAGTGCATGGATGAGGTCTCCATAAAGCTGACATTTGGGACACCTCTTTACGAACTTCCAACAATCTTCAGCCATGGTGGCCCAGTAAATAGCTTTGGCGCCTTATTTTCTAAGCTAAGGCGGCTGCGCTAGAATGACCTCCTTCATTGTGTAACTCTGTCAATACTTGGTTGATTTCTGGCTGATCAAGATACCATAGAATGACGCTGTCGAAGGACTTTTTGAACAGGAGATCACATCTTACTAAGAATCCCTTAGAAAACCTTCGAAGGGCTTCTTTATCCTTTTTGGTGGCTTCTTCAAGGTATAACCCATCTTTCAACATGGACAGAACATCGTGGAATCATGGTTTTGCCTTAACTAGTGCATCTAAGGCCATAAGAGACACTTCCCCATCGTTTTCATTTTCTTTCTCTATTTCTTCTTCAATCCTTGTTGGGGAAGCATCATGTTTTTCCTGATATAAAATGGCAACGTGGTGATTTCTGGAGGAATATCAACCATTAAAGCAAGGGTCGCAAGGGCATCGATAAATCGATTATTTTCCCTAGTTACATGTTGAAAGGTGATTTTATTGAAATATGGGATCATCTTTTCCACCTTTTCTTGATAGGGCTTGAGCTTTTCTTCTTTCACCTTCCAAATCCCATAAAGTTGATTTATGATGAGTAAGGAGTCACCAATCACTCGTATTTGTTGGATTTTCATTCCCATGAAATTCTTGAGCCAGGCTATCAAGGCTTCATATTCAGCAACGTTATTGGTACATGAGAAATTCAATCTAATAGCTGTTGACATTAAAATCTTCTTGGGTGAGCATAGTATGATTCATATACCTGACCCGTATTCATTCCTTGCGCCATCGAAGTATAATTCCCAAATTGATTCCTCAATTGTGAAGAGGTTCTCATCAGGGAGATCGGTGTTGATGAGAGTGTTATTTGGTAGTGTGTGTTCAACTAAGTGGTCAACAATGGCTTGTCCTTTGATCATTCTTTGGGTAACATATTCGATCTCAAACTCGTTCAATAGTATTCTCCACTTCGCCAAACGTTCGTTCAGGATTGGTCTCTCTAATAGGTACTTGAGTAGGTCTACTTTTGAGATGAGCTTGACTGAATAAGATAAGACATAGTGTCTTAACTTCTGCATGGCCCACACAAACATCAAGCAATGCTTCTCCACATCCGTGTATCTTGTCTTATAGTCCACCATAGTCTTGCTGCAGTAGTATATCGTTTGTTCTTTTCCAAGGTCATCGTATTGTCCTAACATTGCCCCCATGGTCTTGTTTCTCACTGACATCTATAGGAACATGGGTTTCTCTAGACTAGGAGGACTAAGGATGGGAGGTTTGATGAAGTACTTCTTGATTTGATCAAACGCTTCTTGGCACTCATTATCCCATATGAATGGAGTATCTTTCTTGAGTAGTCTATTCAACGGTGCACACTTGTCTGATGTTCCGGGGAGAGGGCATTTCAGTGATGGCTCGTATTTTAGATGGGTTCACCTCAATGTCGCTTTGGCTTACTATAAAGCCTAGTAATTTGTCGGATTCAACCCCAAAGGCACATTTTTTAGGATTACGTTTGAGTTGATGTTTCCGGAGCCTATTGAAAATGGTTCTCAGGTTGGTGAGATGATCAGGTCTGGTCTTTGACTTGACTAGAATGTCGTCGACATAGTCTTCCATGATGGTGTGCATTAAATCATGAAAGATGCTAGTCATTGCCCACTGATAAGTTGCCCCTGCATTTTTTAAGCCGAAAGGCATGACTTTGTAGCAGTAAGTTCGCCAATGTGTTATGAACAAAGTCTTGGTCTGGTCTTCTTCTGCCATGAAGATCTAGTTGCTGAGAAGTCGTCCATGAACGCAACATCTCGTGCCTCACAGTGTTGTCGACCAAGGCATCCATGTATGGTAATGAAAAATTGCCCTTTGGGCTTGCCTTGTTGAGGTCTCTGTAGTCAACACACACTCGGATCCTCCCATCCTTCTTGGGTACAACCCTTATTTGGCGAACCATTTTGAGTAATCGACGGGGGTAATGAACTTCGCTTTGAGCAACTTGTCGATTTCTTCTTTAATTTTGAGCTTAAGGTGTGTCTTCTGACGTCAGAGTTTCTACCTTACAGGCTTGACCCTTCATTGAATATTAGGTGATGTTGCACTAATGTGGGATCTAGCCCTGACATATCATTAGATGACCAGGCGAAGACATCGTGATATTTCTTGAGAAAGAAAATCATATTTTCCCGCTCCTCAGGAGATAGGGAGGTTCCAATCTTGGTTAACCTTGGGTTCTTCTCAGTTCCTAGGTTTATGTCAATCGTCTCTTCAATAATAGCTGTTGGGTCACAATCGACCTCTTCTTGAGTTGCTCAATATGGGAAGTGAGTTCCTCAGACTGAGGGATTTCTTCAGACTCTTGGCTTTCTTGATCTTCATCTTGGTCATCCAATTCGTCATCTTGGGTATTGTACACTGTTATCGGGCTATCTTGAGTGTTCGCCATTTTTAAAAATTCTTTTTCATTATTATTAGTTTTATCATGTTTTGATTTTTCAACTGTTTTTGAAATAACACCAGAGGTGTCCCTTATGAGACTCGCAAGAGAAATGTTGGGGATTGGACGTGCAGGATGGTTAGATCGCCACCCTGCGCCTATCCATTTTTTAGCACCGGGACTTGAAAGTGCCTCTGGTATGCTTCTAGTGATTCTCGAGATAGGGGAGTGATCGACCAATTTCGTTCCTGGGTTTGAATCGGTGGATGAGCATGCTTGGCTGTGTTAGAGCCGATTGTACATACCTTCAAATCTAGGTCAGCAAAAAGGTCTTCAATTCCCAGTTCTTGTGTATGCTGAGATGTGGAAGAAGAGTTATTCCCCATTAGGGATTTAAGGATCACCTTAGGCCGTTTTGAAGGACGGGCATCGAGAGGATCGAGGCTTTGAATGCCTCTAGATACAAAGCTTGGATAACTTGAAGGCTTCATTCGGCTTTGCAATAAGGTGAGAGAACACCCGAGACCTCTTCGATCTCCATTTTCATTTTTGGCTTCGCATGATTCAGAAATTGCCTCGGTTATGCCTTGCCCTTGACTACCCAAGCCTTGGCCTGGTTGAAAGCCTAAGGAGAAGAGTATGTGCCAAGTTTCGAGGGACCTGAAACCACATCGATGTTGACATTGGATAATGTCATCCATCGATGTAGAAGTTTGCAAAATTTGAGGAACAGGGTCACGGGTCTCCTGGCATAAGGTGGCAAAATCGGCTTGCTCGAAGGAAGTGAGCGGGACTTCTCTGAGCTCGACTCCTACAACTAGCTTCCCATTATGTATACTAGGATTGAGAAAAGCAGGGGGTTCAACACCTATCTTTGCGACGTCGTTTTTAGTTGGAAATTTGAGGCATTGATGGAGTGTAGAGGTGACCACGAGGCTTTCATGCAGCCACGGTCTTCCTAACAGCATGTTGAAAGAAGGTTTTATATCTAAGACATAAAACTTTATCAGTTGAATGGTAGGGCCGATCTTGAGTGTGAGAAGCAGTATGCTTTCAGCTTGTCTTTTGGTTCCATTGTATGCAACGATAATTAGTTGACATGGCTCGAAGTCATTCGGGCTTTTGCCTATCTTCTTCACTGTTTTCATAGGACATATGTTTAAGGATGCCCCATTATCAACAAGCACTCTTCGTATCTCATATCCTTGCATGAAGACGGTAATGTGCAGAGGTTGGACACAAAATCGGTTGAAGCTGACTGAGATGTTATCGCCTGTGAATATGATTGGTGTTGGTGCTATCAGCTGGTTGATTATTCTGCACAACTCATCTGGCTGTGTGTTGCTTGGGATGTGTGTCGTGGCAAGGACCTTCTCGATTTGGGCTCTATGTGCTGGTGAATTAGCGAGTAGCTCTAAGATGGAGATTTGAGCCTGGATCTTCCCAAGATGAGTTGGTAGATCGTAGGGGGTTGTAGATCCTTGAATTTCCTTGTTCGGTTCATGATCAACGACCCCCGCTGGTTGTTTGGTTTTTTAGGTATTTCTCATTCTTTCATCGAGAGTATCAACTATTAATTGAATGGGTTTGAACACTCGGCCTCTTCAAGTTAAGGAGTCGACCTCGCCAGCCTGAAGCTCGATAGGGTCAGCTCTAGCAAGAGTAATGGGAGAATTTAGGGTGTTGGCCCCTTGTTTGGAAGATGACGCCTTTTCAATGGTCCTGACCATATCAATCTCTAGTGTGTCATCTTCATCATATCGGTCCCATTTGGGAAGGTTATCGTGGTTTGGAGATGAAGGGCTTCCTCTTAGAAGGCTCAAAAGATCTTCTTCGGGCTCTTGAAAGTGATGATCACAAGCCAATATGAACTGACTGGGATTTGTTCTTCGTCTCCACACTCAATCATGTGAATAACAACGTTCTCTTTCGAGTTGTCTTGAGCTCCCCGCTTTTCGGTCGTTGTAACCATATTTTTAGGGAGAGGACTTGTAAAGATACCCATCTTTTAATTAGGCTCTTCAACAGGTTGATTTCTAGGTGTGACAATGATGTCCCCCCTATTGATTAACCCTTGAATCTCCTGTTTCAAATATATGCAGTTTTGAATATCATAAGCATGATTTTAATGCCATTTGCACCACTTGCACTTATTTGTGACTTGAAATGGTGGCTCAGATGGTGGCTGGAGATAAATCATATTCTTAGCCAAGAATAATTCCAACACATTTTCTAATGGGTCTTTGAGAGGGGTGAAATTATCCTCTCACCTTTAGTTATTATTTTCAGCGTTGGCTCTAGGCTGACTCCTTCGGTTTTGATTCTGATTGTTGCGTTGAGCATATGAACCTTGGGCCGATCCGTTAACGACGATCTCATTAACCTGATCAGAAGCATTCCCCTTGTTTTTGTTCTTATTTTGGGGAGCTGTTATCGGCTTGTTGTCGGGCTTGGTGTTGAGGGGTGTCCCTCTGACCCTTTTATGTCGCACCACCCGCTCAATCGTGGAGTTGAAAAAGTGTGGGATAAGATCTTGGCTGAAGAAGGTCCTGCACTCAAGAACAACATTCTCTAAGACTATGGAGATCTTGGTTGGGTCCGTAAGTGGACATTCTATAACCTGCATTGCCACATTGTGGAATCGAACGATGAAATCCTCAAAGGATTCTCTTAGGTTATGTTTTGTTGCACTGAGTTCGCCTAGGGAGAGAGGTCTTGGTGTCGACCTACGTTAGTGAGAGACGAATAGATTGAACATTTCGTCGGGAGTGATGTGCGGTCGAGCAAACATTGTTCTTCGAAGCCAGTTCAAGGCCTCATCGGTCAATGTTTGTGAAAAGATGGCCTTCAGTTGCTTAGGCTTGTCTTGCAAAGCTCGAACAAAGAGGAGGTACGCGTTGACATGAGTATCTGGATAGCTCTTTCCATTGAACTTGTTTCTAAATTCTGAGATGACAAATCCTAGGGGAAGGTCTTCCATGCCTCCAAGGGTCTCATGAACATAGGCCTTTGGGGGTAGAATTTCATGCATGCCCATTCTTACAAGCATATCCTGCGTTGCTTTTAAGGTGCCTTCTTGTTGAGTATTTGGCATGGCAGTAGGCCCACTGGTTGGTGGGTTCCCAAGCGTAAACTGATAAGTTGAAACTTGGGGTATATGTTGGCTTGCATCGGTCTGAGATTGATGAGCCGCAGTCACCGAGGCGGTTTGATACATTGGTGCATAAGGGGCGTACTGACCGATAGGTGTCGCCACGGATTACGAAAATTGCACGATTTGTTAGACCGGATGAACCAGAGGGACTGATTGAAGAATCGGCTATGCTAAGGGTTGACCTATACAACTAACGTGGTTTGGGATCAACCCGTAAGTTGGGGCATGAACAGTGTAACCTAGGTCTGAGTCGACACCTCTACTTCGTACAATGTTCAAGACATCATGATCTGTAGTATGGTGGCTCAAGGTTGGGTTAGATCCCCTAGACCTAGGCGTGTCTTGGTTTTGAGATCGCTGCACCTCAAAGTTATCTTGGTTCGAGTTACAGGAATTGGCTTTAGATGTTGCATGAATTTCTTCCCTCACTTGGCTTCAACTTTGGTTGCCTAAAATCCCCTGCAGGACAATGCCTCGCCAAACTCCCTGACGTGGAGCCGGATTTTCAGGCCACACAGATCACAGGATTAGGAGTGGATGCTTGGGACTCTGCCTCTAATTGAAGATTTGGGCGTTGGATAATGGATTGTCCTGACGTTTGTCGATAACTCCAAGGGATTGCAGCATACTGGTTCGTAGGTTCGGGCAGGTTAGGCTTAGAGTTGGTCGTGGAGCAATCATCATGGTCGCCTTGAGTGACTGACATGTTCATTTCTTTTGGCTGGGTTCTAAAATCTAGACTTAGGTAAGATCTAAATTCGACGACTTAGGACAAAGCTAGCCTAACACTAGGGGCAAAAACCTTAGCTAATACTTAGGTTAAGACTAGACTGGAACATAGACTTATTAGACTCAATGGATTTTGGTTAAGACCCTGAACTAGGGTAAGCCTAGTCTAGCTCTAGAGGCAACTCTTAAGCTTAGACCTATGCAAGAATCTAGACTAAGATCTAGACTAGATGGTGCACGAGTCTTAGCTCAAACCAAGACTGGGTCTAGGTTTGGAGGGGTAAGCAACCCTAATGTAATTTTTTTTTAATTTTTTTATCTTTTTAATTTTGATGAAACACAGTTAAACTAAGCATGGTGAAAGTAGAGAAAATATGATTTCGGTCAAAATTAACAAACTAAAATAAAATAAAAAAGGCAGAAATAAAACATAATTATCTGAAGCAAAATATGTTTTCGATATTTTCAAAAAATTTATTTTAGGTAAAAAATTAGGCAACAAGGAGCCAAAAATCCTTGGAAAGGTCCTGTGGGGTCCCAAAAATTTTCTGGGACACTTACAGTTGGGCGACACGGGTGGTGTCGCCCTGGCGGCACTAGTGGTGTAGCCCTTGCCAGGTAGGTGACACGACTGGTGTCGCCCAAAAAACAAATTATTTTTTTTTTATATTTTTATCTTGTTAATCTTGATGAAATAAGACTACTTTGAACTTGGAAGAAGCAGGAAATAAAAATATTTATGATGAAATAAAATAAAATAAAATAGAAAAGCCCAAATTGAACTGAAAAATATTTGTTTTGTATTTTTTAAATTTTTATTTTGATCTGAATTTTTTAGTAAAATCACAAAGAGTCCCTCGAACAGATCCACAAAGTTCTAAAGGTTTCCGAGACCTTTGAATTCAGGGTTTTGGAGCACTGAAACCCTGGATTCTGGTCACAGCGGACTTTTGGGACATTTTGTGACTGAAAACCTTGAAAAACAGTGAATAAGAAACGTATTTTGAAGCTTGGATCAAGCTCAAAATAGCCCCACGGTGGGCACCAAATTGCTTACGATGAAAATCTAACAGATCTTCCAATGAAGATCTTTCGAATTTTAACATCTTAAACTAATTAAAAAGATGTAAATAAAGTGGTAGAGAAAGTGTGATAGATCGAATGCAGTTCTGAGGCCAGATTTGCTCGAAAATGAGCTGATCTACTCTTAGATCTATTGTAGAACCAGTATGATCCAGAGCATTAAAATACGAGTTTTAAGACACGTTAACAGATCAAAAATAAATAAAAGAAGCAAAACAGTAAAAAGAAGAAGAAAGAGAGAGGAAGAAATAATACCAAATCGGGCCGGATGGCCAGGGATTCCTGAACTTTCGAGGTTTTCTCAGTCCTAGGGGTTAGAACTTCAGGAGGCTAGGGTTTCTATTCTTCTATAGGGTTTTCAATTTAGAGATTTTTCTAAAGCTGTCAGTCTTTCTCGGGGTCTGGAGGAGAATTTTCTTTGTTTCCTATTCTTTAGTTTTCTAAGGGTTTTGTGATCTCTAGAGGTTGAATATGAATTCTGATTTTTTCTCTATTTTTTTTGGATTTTTGGGGATTTTTCTTAAATTTTTAGGAATTTTCTAAGGGTTTTTCCTATTTTTGGATAATTTTCCTAATTTCAAGAATTTCTAAGGCTTTTTTGGTCTTTTTTTCTCTATCCTTTTGAGTTAGGGAGAGGGGGTATTTATAAGATTCAATTGGTGATTTTTCGTAAATTGTTTGGATTTTTTTCAGAATTTTTTGGATTTATCTTGAAGTTTTAGCCTTATCTAATTAAAGAAAACGTATTTACTGCATCATCAGATGCGTTGACTGCATCATTAGCTCGTGTCTGGGCTCGTTATAGCCCTGCCCACGGCCCGACAGTTGGGTCTCATAGGGACTAAATTGTCATTTATTATATATTTTTATCCGTAGGTTTGATTTAGACGATTATTGGACCGTTGGAAATCTCTTGAGCTCTACTTCAAATTGGGATAGTATTTGGGTAGTTTTGGGGTAATTAAATTGGGTATAATAGGATAATGTGGTCTTGAGGGTTTAAAAAACCATAGAATTTTCGAGATTTAAATTGGTGTCTACAATTAGAAATCCAGAACAGGCAGGACTCACCAATCATGCCAAGTAGTGCTTATCACTGACTGTTAGGGCACCCCGTGCAAGATTGCCTCCAGCTCAAAGAGCACATAGAAGCCTTAATTCAAAAGGGGAATATCAACTTGGAAAGCCTCAATAAGGCTTTTGAGACTTCAGAGGCCTCACATATGGTCACAGTCCAAGAAGAGTCAACCAATGGTGCCCATGTAGCCGAACTATCTCCTCGCATATTCCCCGTTCTCTTTGACATGATGATATATCACAAAATGATCGATCCTTGTGTACCCAAGAAACAAAAACATGTGGTAGAAAAAGATCAAGACTTGTGGCGCCAATATCGTCAACTGAAAGGGCATGACCTATGTCACTGTTTCGCATTCCAATCCATTGTGGAGAGGTATATACGAAACAGTCAGATAGTCATAAACAACACATCATCTCCAATTCTAAAGAAAGCTCATGATGTCGAAGCCTCACAAAAGGGGAAGTTCGAGCAAGCTCAAAATCATGTTCCTAGTTCCTCGGAAGCACTTTCTCTTCATGACACTGTGGGAACACCCAGACCATGGGAAGTATATCGCGGTCGGTGCAAGATTAAAAGCCTCAAGAGGGTGGCTATTCACCAAGTGAACGCGCTACCCGTACCCCAAGCTCAAGAACCTTGTTCGCTCAAAATAAGAGAAGAAAACAAAAAGGCTCCTTCCCCCTCTTCCTACCCTATACGATTTCATCCCAAGGCAAGTTCTTTTTACAGAGGGCAATCAATACATGACTATGAGGACAATCCACGACATGTCCCATACAAGGGAGGATACAAAGGAGGCCCTCGTAGCGATCTGATAAAGGTATTATTAATGAACAATGGTCCAAGCTACACGGCCGTTAAACTGCTAGCGCATGTCTTGGTTGTACGACACTAATACTACGCCTCCCATGGTCACGATGGTATGACCTTAAAACTGCCTCCTCCTCCAAAAACAAATAATGGTGCATGCACAAAAAAACTTGGTCAAGCATTCAAGTCAAGCATGAAAGAGTTCCAATGCACTCTTGGCAAGCCTCTAAGCTTATCCCTTATTCGCCCTCTTGAGGAAATAAAATATAGATGTGAAAGTATAAATAGAGGAAACATGGGAAGCAAAGAGAGAAAACAGAACCATTCCATACATATGTTAAAATAATTACAAAAGTTTGGACGGGCCTCAAAAGTCTGCAAAATGGAATGAAACCCTTAAAAATGGTCGAAAGCCTCACAAATCTTTGCCTTCAGCTCCTGCGCATGCCCTAGCGGAACCTTCCTCCACTCTTCGAGACGGGAAATGCTTTTTGTAACTTCCTTGGCCATATCATGGACCACCCTCGTCTCATAACTTAGTTGCTCCAGTTGCTGAGGCTTCTAAAGTATCACTGCCGGATGCTGGCTTCGTCGGGTCTTCAAGTTGGCTGCGCAGACTTGCAACATTGCAATCTCATCCTCTATGGTCAGGATCTTGCTAGAGAAACCCGCCACTTCCTCCACGAGGTGAGCTTGGTGAGTGTTTGAAGGTATTTTTCAATACATGTATCCCCATTATGAATAAAGAGAGAGCAATTTTCAACTTAGGTCCGCAGGTACCAAAATGTATGTGGACTACGGAAGCCGTAGGTGAATAAGCCCTGATCTAGAGTGAAATTTTTGACAATCTCATAATGGCCCAAGAATGCTAAAAAACGTGGCTAAGGATCTCCTAAGAACACCTACCAAGTTTTTTGGTGATCCGAAGAGTTTAAGGAAGTGCAGATGCAAAAACAGTTTTCGAAATCCGGCCTCTAGCACACTGAAATTGGGCCTCATAACTACATCCCTATCACCAGAGTGTCAAACAATCATGGGACCACCGCCATTAGATCCAAAACATTTGAAAACCCTCCCCAAATCAAAATTTATGAAATTGTGGACAAGGGGCAAAATCATCATTTTGCCCATATTTTCTTATTTTTAGTTAATTCATTTAAATGCTATTTTTTAACAATTAGGTCAACTATTGGGCATCCACTCATGGTTGGATATCTCCTCTATAAATGCACGTGATGTAAACATGAGAAAGAACCCTTTTTGATGAATTAAAACTTTTGGCTTCTGTTCTATTTTTTGGTCACGTTTTTCCTTCTTGGAGAGAGAAAACTTTGGTTGGTACCCTTGAGGCCCATTGAGGAAATATTCTCTCTCCTCTTCGCTTTCTCTCTCTTCTCTCTTTGTCTTTCTTCTCTCTTTATCTCGTTTTCTCTCACTTCCCTAAGACAGCAGGATCTGCTGCTGTCCCAAACTCTCTCTCCTCTTTCTCTCTCTTCTCTCTTCTTTCTTTCTCTCTCTTTTTTCTTCTTTCCTTTTATCTCTTCTCCTTTCATTTTTATCTTCTCTCTTTCTTATCTCTCTCTTCTTCTTTCCTGTCTCTTTTCTTCTTTCATTTTCTCTCTCTTCTACTTTCCTTTTCTCTCTCTTCTTCTTTCATTCCCTTTTCTCTCTCATAATCGGGATGGCAGCCTGAGCCCTTTCCTGAATGGCAGGTTCAGCTGCTGCCTCGGTTTGTCTTCCTTTCTCTCCCTCCTGTCTTCGCTCACTAATTACAAAGGCAGCCCGAGCCCTTTTCCAAGTGGAGGGCTCAGCCGCCATCTCTGTCATCTCTCTCTTTTCTCTCTAGTCTTCTCTCACTGACCGAGATGACAGCAAGAGCCCTTTCCCAAGTGGCGGGCTTAGCCGCCGTCTTTGTAACCTCTCTTCTTTCTCTCTCCTCTTCCTGACGGCAGTCTCACCTGTCGTCCCCGACCTTCTTTCTCTCACCTCTGGGATGATAGTCTTACTCGCCATCCCAAGCTCTCTCTATTCCTTTCTTCTCTCATCTCACTGAGACAGCAGTCTTACCCGCCGTCCCAAACTCTTTCTCTCCATTTCTTCCCTCATCTCACTAGGACGACAGTCTTATCCACCATCCCAAACTCTCTCTCTCTCTTTTCTTCTTACCCCTCTGGGATGACAGCTTACCCGCCATTCCAAATGCTTTCCCTTTCTTCTCCCCACCTCTCTGGGATGGCAAGTTCAACTGTCGTCCCTGCTTTCTTTTCTCTCTCTTCTCTTCTTCTTTCTTCCCTTCTCGCTTCATCTCTTTCTTCATTCTTCTCTCTCTTCTTTTCTCTTTCTTCCTCTTTCTCTTCTCTATTTTCCTTCTTCTCTCTTATTTCACCCTCTCTAAAGGACTAGGTGAAAACCAAATTAGCCTTCATTCTCTTCTTTTCTCTCTTTTGAAAGATTAGCGAAAGCCAAGCTAACCTTCATCCTCCTTCTCTCTCTAGCCAAGCTAACCTTCATCCTCCTTCTCTCTCTAGCCAAGCTAACCTTCATCCTCCTTCTCTCTCTTATTCATTCTCTTTTCTTTTCTCTCTTTGAAGAGCAAGGTAAAAACCAAACTAGCATTCATCTCTATTTTCTCTCTCTACTTTCTTTTCTTTTCTCTCTGAAGAGCTAGGTGAAATCAAACTAGCATTCGTCACTCTTTTCTCTCTCTACTTTTTTTTCTCTTTATCTGAAGATCTAGGTGAAAACCAAAGTAGCCTTCATCTCTCTTTTCTAGCTCTACTTTCTTTTATTCTCTGAAGGACTAGGTGAAAAGCAAACGAGCCTTCGTTCTCTTTTCTCTCTCTCATTCTTTCTTCCAATTGGCACAGACTCAATGACACCATTCCCCCATTTTCCCTTTGAAAGTACACACGTGTGCATTCACCCAAAGACAAGGTGGGGTCTTCTGACCCACTTGTCTGTACCTTTAACATGTGTGTGTGGATGCAGGAGGGAAGAAACAGGTCAAGGGAGGTGATTCTGAACCGGCCTCAGGCCAGGAGGCATTTTTCATGATCTAAGAGGGCACCCACACGAGTAGCCCGAGCGTGTCATGAACCCACGTGAGGTAAGTCTTGCCTCACGACCAAATTCCTCTCTCACCGATTGGTATTCCTGTCCACATCTTATTTACACAGTTCTCAAGAGAGTGATCTCTGATCACAAGCTCAACGCAAACCCGAAGCTACGCCACCAGGTCATTCCAACCCGGAGGGCAAGATCAAGGCACCCAACGAGCTTGGCGACCTTCCTGGGACATGCTACCCCATTGTCGGATCATTCTTGCTTCACCTTCCTTTCTTTTATTCTTGCTTTCTAACACACACACACATTTCATTGGGTTGTTCAACCCCTTTATCTGAGTCGGCGATTTTCTAATCCCTGCACTCGTGAGTCTTCCTCGGGAACAAGTTCCTCGAACCTCGTTCTCAACCTTCTTTCTGAGTGTTGACCCGGTGTCACACTCCTAGGTCGCATTGCAAGGGACCTTAAAGTCCCTCACTCACCATCTCCTAGCATTGATGGACCCTCCATCAATGCACCTTGCATGGGTGGCGCAGTAGCCACCACACACCGTATGTACCATGTTACCGGCAAGTCACTTGCCTGTCCCACTGCTCAAGGCAGCCGAAAGGTCGTCCCTTCCTTTCATGCAACTGGCAAACCATCTGCCATTGCTCATGCGAATCACTGTAAGGCCACGCCCCACTCTCCATCACATCGGGCCCCTGTAACAAGAGGCTCGACACACCGAGGAGAAGGCCTTATGGCCACCACCTCCCGCACACCCACCAAAGCTCGTGGTTTATCTACTCGAGCCACACCTTGAGGCAACTTTCAGGCTGCCTTGAACCACTGTCAGGGTTCAGGTCTTCTTAGACCCAGCCTTATACACCTTTTACATAAGCATCGCACTGCTCGGGGCAGCCCAATTGCTGTGCTTACCCGAGCACATGAGAGACGTCTCCCTCGTCGTCCCTCTCTGCACATATCTGCGCACCCCGTGAGAGGTGGTCATAAGGTCATTCCCTCACGCATACATGCCCACAGTACTTAGCTTCCTAAGGCCAGACCTGCTACTCGAGCCTAGATCGACCCTCAAGTCACCCGGTATCCTTCTTCGTGGGGTGCACACACAACCCCCACAGGTTATCCCGAGCTCATGACCGAAAGGTCATTGGTGGTCGTCTCCTCCCCCATTCATCCTTTCTCCTCCGGTCGAACCACTCAAGACCTGGTACTCGAAGGTCTTTCGTAAGCGTACCCTCTTGCAGTCCCCTCTTCAGACCCGTCTTGCCTTTGGAGCTCACAAAAGAGCTCAGAGCAAGACTCCCTCTGGTGATGAGGTCCTCCATCCCCCGTCTCTCCTTAAGCTAAGACAGAAGCTCAAACTGACTACTATTCCTGGCTCACATCCCTTGCCTCACCTCATGGAGACGGCTCTGACATGCTTGAAGAAGGCTGACTGTTCACAATCACGGTCCCAATCTTGGTTCTGAAGGGAAGTATACCAAGACCTGAGAGCCAAGCATGATAAAGGTGTGTGAATCATGCCAAGGGAAAGACCCAGCACATTCGGGGCAAGTACTGGCCGAGAACCCCTTCTACCCACTACAGGCAGCAACAGAGCTTGAGATGGGAAAGCCAAAATCTTGCATGATTGTCAGTGTCGTAGGAGATGACCAAACCCTGCAGCCCCTGCGGTCCCAAGACCATCACGAACCAATCCTCTCCCAGTCTGCATACAAGGCTCGAGCGCAGTCGGGGCATGTCGAACCCCTACTGATCGACTTACCGCACTCAGTCCGGTGGGTACGCAAGATCCTGACTGCGCAAGAGACCGACCTCACCGAGGAGATAGTCAGCTGGATGGTCGTCGAGCAATCTAATGACGAGCAGAAAGATCATCTGACTCAGCTTGAGAGTATGATAGCCCGAGCAATGGAGAAGCTTGAATTGATGGAAAGTGGTTGAACCCTTGAGAATTCATCTCATCATGGGGCCAATTCTCCACAGCTCCCCCATCCGGCTGAGGAAGCACCAAGGTAACCGCCTCCTCCCTGCTCTCATAGCCACTCTTCCCCTGATCAAGTCTCATAGGCTGACATCGATGCCATGGTCATTCATAGCTTGCGGGGCTAATAGATCCCAGGCATGCAAGATACAGCCCTATACCGAATGCCCTATCCCTCCTACATTGACCAGATCCCATTTCCCCTCAATTACCAAAAGGGGTGACTCCCTGTCTTTAACGACACGAGTTCCCCTCACTAGCGTATCGCTCATTTTATTTTGGCATTTCAAGAGACAACTACTGATGGGAGACTCCTTTGTCAGTTTATTGAAACTCTCGATGGGCCAGCGTTCAAGTGGTATAACCGATTCCCTTGAACTCAGTGCAAACTTGGGAAGAGATGGAGCACTTGTTCTATAAGCGCTTCTATGAAGTCGAAAGAGAAGTGCAATCCATTGAGCTTCTCACAATGACCCAGGGCCCAGATGAGCCGGTTAATCAATCATTGCGAGATGGAGAGACCTGGCTGCACACCAGACCACCCCTACACCTGAGATTGATGTTGTTTATACATGTGTACGCAACATGCGGCTGGAGATCACCCTGCATGTCGAGGCTTCAAACCATACTTGTATATCAAACCTGATCTCTAAAGTAGCCCACACAGAAAGCCTCTTTAAGCATCATGGGGGCCCCAAGCGTAATCATCAAGCGGGGGAAACAGTTGAAACTCCGGTAGTGTTCACCCCAATTCTCGGGGCAATCAACAGAGTGGGATGATGAACGCTGTTGTCACCATATCTGATCCCAAGAAGGCCTCTCCCCAAACCCCGGATTTCTCCAAAGGGGTGAACCCTGTGAATACTTGAGGGACACCTCAGGCAAGTCAACAACAACCCTAGTCCTACAATAGGGTGCCTCTGCCTCCGAACCTTTATGGAAAGGTCTATTAGGCAGAGAAGAGAAACAAGGTTTATAGTTTCGATAAGGAGTGGGTCCCGAGCTGCTCCGAATGTTGCTAGAACAACAAATGATAGCCTTGATTGAGATGAAGAAGCCAAAAGAAGCTAATCTTGTTACCCATAGGAATTATTGCGCCTGTCTTAGAATGTTGGGGCACCATGTTCAAGAGTGCTTCACCCTCAAAGACCACAATGACGCCTTTCTCCAAAAGGGGAAAATACAGCTCGACAGTCTCAAGAAAGCATTCGGAGCAGCTAAGGCATCTCACATGGTGACGGTTCAAGAAGAAGACAAGCAAAAAGATTATCTTGATGAACTACCACCAGACCTTCTTCAGGCAATGTTCTGTATGATGATTCAAGTAGGGGTCATCGCACTGTGGCCATTGAGACAGCCTAGATGCATTGCTCGAGGGACCGAGCGTCTCTGATGCCCGTACCACCAGATACGTGGCCATGATCTGGATATGTGCTTCGCCTTCCAAGCCTTAGTGACAGAGAAAGTGCGAAGAGGGTACTTCACCGCCTACATCCCAAAAGATAATGCTCAAGAGGTCACTCTGACGCAGAGCTCCTATGACGGCGTGCTGCTTGGACTTTCTGGTTAGGGTGAACCCTCCACTTCCCAACCATGGTAAATCTATCGAGGGCGGAATAGGATGAAATCCATGAGAAGGGTGGCGATTCGCCATGGAAGGCAAGCTCGAAAGCCTCGTGAACCCGGTGACCCTACGCCGACCAAGTAAAGGGGTAAGAAAAGACAAGTACCAAGGGCTGCTCGTCGAAGGAGGAGAACCCTTCAACCCCCAACTGAGGTGGAGTTCCTCGAGCCCATTCCTCCATCATTGACATTGTGGGATTTCTTGCCTGAGTAAGTCGTTTCCGACGACCAAGACCAAGCCCGGTCAAGAGGGCATTCCTAAGCATTCCTCTGCTCAGGTTCCCAATTCATCCGACAAGGGTGACGACATTAAAAGCACCCTTCAATGGTTCAATTAGGGTAAAGACCTTAAAGATCCCTTGCACACCTCCGACAAGGGTGACGACATTAAAAGCACCCCTCAATGGTCTAGCAGGGTTAAGACCTTAAAGATCCTGCACACGTCCGACAAGGGTGACGACATTAAAAGCATCCCTCAAAGGTCAAAGCAGGGTAAAGGCCGTATAGATCCCCTGCACTCGTCCGACAAGGGTGACGACATTAAAAGCACCCCTCAACTGTCCAAGTAGGGTAAAGACCTTAAAGATCCCCTGCACACGTCCGATAAGGGTGACGACATTAGAAGCACCCCTCAAAGGTCCAAGCAGGGTAAAAACCTTAAAGATCCCCTGCACACGTCCGACAAGGGTGATGACATTAAAAACACCCCTCAACGGTCCAAGATAGGTAAATATCTTAACGATCCCTTGCACACGTCCTACAAGGTGATGACATTAAAAGCACCCCTCAACAGTCCAAGTAGGGTAAAGACCTAAACCATCCTCTGTGCATGTCTAAGTCCGGTGACGACGTTAAAAGCTACCTAGTTTGGTCCAACTAGAGTGATGACCCTAAAAACTCTCTCCCTTCTTCTTCTATCCCTGACCCTTCTACCCCTTCTTCTTCTTCTTCTAACACGTCTTTTGCAGGTCTAACTTTTGAATGCCCAGACTTTGAGGCTCTTGACAAAGAACTAAAAAGCTATGACATTAACAGGCAGCATAAAAAACAACAGAACAAGACGGTGGCCCAAACCACTGGGTTCCTAACAGTTGTCAACGCCTTCGCGTCTAGAGCTAACGAGAAGTCTCCTCCCATCTTATCAAGCAACACAGGGACTTTAAGCCCCAGAAATCCCGATGGTCTCCTGAGCTTGAGCTCGAGTATCGGCTGAAAGAGTCGAAAGAGCAAAGCTTCCATTCTCACGAAACATGTCACATGGTGCAGATCTCTAAAACGATGACCAATGCTGACCAAATCGGTCTAAGGTATGGGCGGAGGTTACAACCGCTCATGCAAAAACCAAAACACTTGAAGTATCCTAGTCTGCCACTCATCCCATACCAAAATACCCCAATCAATCCACCACCACTCCTTAAATACCCCAGACCACCATTGGTTCCATACACCAAACCATCTTCAGACCCTCAACCTCCATCAACCTCCACTCCACCAACACATACTCTTACTACCCGATCTAACTAATCCATACTGGACTCCGCCTCACGACCTAGCCAGTAGGCACCAAATCCGGTTGCACAACCTTTCCCTACCCAACCCATACAACCTCTCCAATCCATGCCAGTTGCACAAGAAAGTCAACCGGTACTCTAGAATAGCTTTCCACCACTTAAGCCTACCCCAAAACCTTCCATCTCACTAAAGCCTATGGATGATCTAGGAGTACTACGAAATGGTGATCCTAAAGCCAGGGATTATGTGGTGGTAGTCTCTATGATCAGTGAATCACATAACTCTCTTGTTGCACTCCCTGGGCCCTACTCTCCCCAACTGACCCAGGTCCTTCAAAATCCACTCTTTCAACCTTATTCATTCCCTCCCCCTCCTTGAGCAGACAAGCAGTTGAAGTAGCCAACATGCTCCACACCGTCAAAGCCCAATTTGAGGTGGAGATGTCAAAAGCATGGGTACTTACAAAATTAAAGGTCGAGGTATTCGTGGTCAATGAATAACCCTTGGGGTTTCCAACCGCCGATGAAGGAGAAGTTCAGGAAGCCCCTGAAGTGTGGGAAGAAGGCATACATGCAATGACCGATGATTTGGAGGAGATAAACTTGAGAGATCAGACCGACGTAAGGTCGACTTTCAACTCGGCCAACATGTCATTAGATGAAAAAGAAAACTACATCACCTCCCTGCAAGCAAACCGAGATGTTTTCGCCTGACACTATCATGAGAAGCCCGGTCTCGATCCCCAAGTCATGGTACATTGGCTCGGTATTGACCCATCCTTCAAGCCTGTAAAGCAGAAATCGAGAAGGTTCTGGTCGGATCTTGAAATGCAGATCGATGCTGAAGTGAGTAGACTCAGGGAAGCATGATTTATCCGAGAGGACAAGTACCCGAAATGGCTCGCCAACATCGTGCCGGTTAAGAAGAAGAATGTGCAAATCAGGGTTTGCATTGATTTCCAAGATTTGAATGCTGCCTACCCAAATGATGATTTCCACTACCATTCACCGAAATTATTATTTATTCCACAGCCCATTGTCAAATCTTCTCCTTCATGGACGTGTATTCAGGGTACAATTAGATAAGAATGGCATCAGAGGATGAGGAGGCCACATCTTTCTTGACTCCAAAAGGGGTACAATGATGTCGTTCGGATTGAGGAATGTAGGTGCTACCTATCAACGAGCCATGACTATCATCTTTAAAGATATGCTGCATAAGGAGGTGGAATGTTATGTAGATGACTTGGTGGTCAAATCAGAAGAAAAGGATGTCCATATGCATGACCTAGAATGAGTGTTCGAGCGACTCCGCCAGCACCAGCTCAAAATGAACCCCTTGAAATGCACCTTCGGTATGCGTTCAGGGAATTTTCTAGGGTTCATTGTCAGGTATCAAGGATTGGAGATTGAGCTTATCAAAATCAAGGCAATTCAAGAAATGCCACCACCGACGACCCTTCGAGAACTCCGGTCTCTTCAGGGTTAGCTCGCTTATTTTCAAAGGTTCATCTCTAATCTCTCAGGTCATTGTAAACCCTTTACACACCTGTTAAAGAAAGACTCACCTTTCATATGGGATGAGACATGTCAGACAGCCTTGGATGATATCAAAGAGTACCTACTAAGCTCGCTCGTACTCTCCACGCTAGTGCAAGGGAAGCCCCTCATTTTGTACGTGACCGCCCTTGATGAATCACTTGGTGCGCTCCTAGCATAAAACAATGAAGAAGGGAAAGAAACTGCCCTATATTATCTCAGTCATAGAATGCAGGGAGCTGAGAAGAACTACCCACCAATCGAGAAGATGTGCATGGCTTTGATCTTTGCCATCCAGAAGCTCCACCATTACTTGCTCGATCACGAAGTCCAGCTCATCTCAAAAGTTGATCCTGTTTAGTTCCTCATGATGCATCCTTGCTTATCGGAGCGCCTGGCAAAATGGTCACTATTACTGATGGAATTCAACATCATGTATGTACTACAGAAAGCCATCGAAGGCCAAGCTTTGGCTAATTTCCTAGTAGCACACCCCTACTGGCAGAATCTCCCGTGTCGAGTGATCTCCCTGATGAGGAGGTATTTTGTGCTGAGCCAGCTTATGATTGGAAGATGTATTTTGAAAAGGCCTTTCAGTCTGAACGAGGTGGTGATGGCATGGTGTTTTCGACCCCTCAAGATGGCGTCCCCTAGTCTTTCTCTCTTACAAAGATTGGCTTGCACAATGAGGCTGAATATCAGGGGCTCATAACAGGACTCGAGATTGCCTTAGACTTGGATTTGGAACGGCTAGTTGTTTTCGACGATTCTGAGTTGGTGATATGACAGCTCAAATGGATATACGATGTAAGAAAAGACAGCCTCAAGCCCTATCATGGCATTGCTAAGACCTTGATGGTGAACCTCGATGACCTTTCCTTAGGGCACATCCCTAGAAGGGTGAATTCCCAAGCTGATGCCCTTGCAGAGCTCGGTGCCACTATCCAAGTCTCCTCAAAAGAACCTATGCATATATGAGTAACAGACTGGAGGCACATCAAGCTGGTTAAAAAGCTAGATGGGGATGATGAGAGGATTCTTTTCCCAGAATGCCCTCCTTACCCATTCGAGGCACTCCTCGCTACCAAGGATGCCCTCGAAGCTAAAAGAGACGCAAAGCAGGTCCAAGGCTATACGTCCGAGAAACAAGAGGTGGAAATCTTTGATCCGATATGCGTTGAGATTGAGCATGTTGAGGATTGGAGGGAACCCATAATCAACTTTATTAAACACGGTCGGCTACTAAATGGTCGCATTGAGCGTAAAAATATACGAAGAATGTCTGTCAAGTACACTCTTCTTGAAGGTGATGCTCTCTTCTGACATTCCTTTGACAGAATCCTTCTCAGATGTGTCGACCCAAAGGGGGCAGGGCACGTACTAAAAGAGGTGCACGCTAGGATTTGCGGACTACACCAATCTGGCCCCAAGCTCTATGAGCAGATACATAGGTTGGGGTATTACTGGCCATCAATGGTCGCAGACTCATTGCCATACGCGAAGAGATGCCAAGTGTGCCTAATACACTTGAACCTTATTCACCAGCCACCAGAACTTCTACATCCTACGGTGATGTCATGGCCCTTCTCACATTAAGGCATGGACATTGTGGGACCGATCGACCCTCCCTAGGCATTGGGCCACACCTTAATCTTAGCTACCATGGATTACTTCTCCAAATGGGCTGAAGCGATCCCCCTCAGACATGTCCCCGAGGCATCAGTGGCCAACTTAGTGCGACATCACATCATTTACCGATTCGGTGTGCCTGACCGGATCACATTTTATAATGGTCCTCAGTTCAAAATCTAGCACATCGACCGCTTGGTTAACCAGTTTGGTTTCGAGTGGAAGTACTCTACTATGTACCACCCTTGGGCAAATGGTTTGACCGAAGGCTTCAACAAGACCCTTTGCAGTGTTCCGATGAAATCGGTGTCGAAGACGAGAAAAATTGGCATAAGAAGCTTCCGGAGGCCTTATGGGCTTATTGCACCACCACCTGGAGTGCCACCGGCTCTACTTCCTATTCATTAGTTTATGGGGGTGAAGCGGAAGTACCCCTCGAGATCAAACTTCCTTCGCTTCGCATTGTCATACATCATGATATGACCGAAGATGAACAGGTTAAGCTTTGCTACCAAGAATTAGATGCACTCGATGAGAAGAGATTTGTAGCCCAACAGAACCTTGAACTCCATCGGGGGAGAATGAAAAGGGTCTTTGAGAAGTCAGTCAAAGTCCGCTCATTCACTCGTGGTGACTTGGTCCTAGTAGTAAAACGACCGATCGTTATGCATGGGCAACGTAAGGGGAAGTTTAAACCAAAGGGGGAAGGTCCTTTCATAATCAAGAAGGTTTCTCCAAATGAAGGTGTTATATATCATTTTTGACGTACCTTAGTCCCTCAAGCAAATAATGAAGAGAGCCAGCTACAACCTAGTCACGCCGACATGTAAATGCATGGTTGTGCAGGGGTAGTACCCAAGAATAAGCGTCAAATAAGAACGACCAACGGAAAACCACTTGCTTGCCCAAAAGACAAACACTTATGCCATCACCGTGTAAACTGAAACTTGATAAATGCGCCAAACGACCATTTCCATCACCTTCCAAGAGGAACGGGCCAAGCCTCAATCGGGTCAACCCAGCAGCGTTAAGCGGGAACCATCGCGAAGTATGGCAGAGGCATGCTTTTGTCATACGACCTCACTAAACTAGTCGACGGCCATGGATATTTTTGACCACCCTTCGAACAAGCTTGCAACTCCTTCCCTGCAATAGAAGAATGGCCAAGGCTTTAGATGCTGGCAAAGCCTCAAAGGCATCGTCCCTCTAACGTGCAAACGAGAAGACAATTTTGCCCTGCGATGGAAGAAAGATGGCCTGAATCCATGGACGCTGAAATCTTCAGAAGGACATCGAGACCCTCACAGAGAACTTGGCTGCGTGGAAACTAATACCATAAGAACAGTTTCAGAAAGAAACTCAAGTCAACGCGACAAGCAGCATTTAAACAAGGTAGAAAAGGCACGAAACCCAAGTTCGTAGAAGAAAACAAAATCCCTTGTCGCCGGAGTTCCTTTTCCAATGATCTCCCGAAGACCCAAAGCATTTCACAGAACAAAAGACTAAAAAGAAAACTAAACTTGTTGCAAAAGCGTCTGGAAAAGCCTTCCCCAGGCTTGCATTCAACACAAAAACACCACAATATAAAAAAACAAACCACCGAAGAGTTCATAAAACTAACCGGACTGCTTCTCTCACGAAAGAAACTGCCACAACACTATCACACGAGATCAAAACCATCACAAGAACAAACTTCAAGGATATAATAATAGATTGACTGAACTCACACTGCAAGTACCAGGAAAGAGCTCTCGAAGTTTGACAATGGCTGTGGGCTCCTCAAGAAAGGACAAGTCTGTCATTTACGTAAAAGAGTTTTAAGTGTATTTTTGTCATTATACCCAATTTCAGGATTTTATTTTAATAAAATTTTATTTTTTTGAGGCTTAGTTGTTGAGTATCCACTCCTGTTTGGCGAAAACTCTATATAAACAAGCTTAAGTTAATTGTAAAAAAGGGGGATTACAATTCAATAAAGAAGAGGCATTACGCTTGCTCTTGCTTGTCTTTTCTTCTAACCCTAAGGTCCCACGAAGAGGAGAGAGAAAACTTTTCCAAGAGTGAGAAATACCCCTGACTGCGTGGGCACGCACTCCCTTCTCTTGAAAATACGAAACGTTCTAGAAACCTTCTCTCTCTTCTCTCAAACACGTGATCCCGCGCCTGCGTAGAACCGCACGGGCGTGAACAAACCAAATGGTCTCAAACCACGCGTGCCATTGCTAACCCCTCTTTTCCCAGATAGTCTGACCAAATCAAAGAAACCCCTCGCTCGTCCACTCAATCATCCGAAAAAACATCGTTGGAAGAGAACCAACCCGGGAGAGAAGAACTGAGACATCCATTGAAGATTCAAACGTGAGAAAGGAGAAGAGAGTCAATAACGTCTGAAGAGAGTCCCTGGCCAAACTGTGTTGGTGAACAGTCGGAGGGCTTTCGTAGTTGATCTAATAGAGCAGGCGCCCGGACATATCCTACGAACCCCTAGCGACGAGGTGAGTGAACCAATCTTCTCTTGTCGTAAAATCTCTCGATTTGTTGGTAGCCTATCCACATTCGAGAAAGCATGTGTGCTCGCATCACCCAATGTGTCACACGCACGAGGCTTCAGCGGTTGTTTGAGAGAGGATCTTCTCCTCGTGCCCCACGCGAGGACCCCAGAGAAGATCAAGCCCCAACCAAGGAGCCACCTGATACCTACAAATAAACAAGTTGAAAATCATTGGGAGAATCATGATATTTGAGAAACATGTTGCTTATACACTCAATTAGTAAAAATCAGGTAAGAAGACCCTTCATACGTGAAGGACCTATCTTGTGTAGTATTTATGCCCTTTTTAGTGATCCATCTATAACACATTAAGTAGAGGTTTTTCACTCCTTGAAACTTATAGACCAAGAATAAAATAAATCTTTGCACACGGATATACCCTTGAGAGTGTTGTTTGAATTCTCCTTAACGTATTTGCGTGTCTATTTATGCATTCGACTTTAGGTGACCACAAACATGCGATGAATAATCAATTCGACTTTAGGTGACGGCAAATATGCGGTGAATAATCAAAAGAAAGCTATATGACCTAAAAAGTGATATTTATTTACCATAAGCATCATGAATTGAGTAAAAAAATAATAATAAGAAGGAAAAAAAAAAAACTTTATTTCCTCTACACTAGAATGGTTGTGTAGGACATAGCAAGAAAAGAAGAAAACCAAATGGAAAAAGTAAGTCTAGAGCAGAGACTGCTCCTTCACGAGCTTCTTCACGTATTGGCAAACCGAAGGTTCATGTGAGCTAGGAGATTTCTTGGTCTTTGTTGATGAGCTTCCTATTTTTTTATAGTATTCCATAATATTTCTGGTCAAACTATGCCTTAAGGCATTCAATGGTCTTGAATTTATAGAGAAGCAAATCTTTGACATTGAAATGACTGACAGCTTGAATGGTGATGAATGATTCAATCTCATAACCCTCATCTTCAAAACTAGGCTCTATTCTCCAAGAAACATAAGGGGAAGAGAGGGTGTCATAAGTCAGATCATTAGAGACGTTTTCTTCGAGCTCAGAGGAAGGAAGATTTGCTTCTTCCCCATCATTAATTCCCTCATGAAGATTTAAATTCTCTAGCTCCCAAACATCTAAAGCATTATTAAAAATTAAAGGGTTAACATGATTCATGATTCTTATCCTATGTATGCTTGTGGTTGTGAGAGTTTGAGGAATGCTATGAGGACGTCATGGTTAGAGAAGAATAAAGACGTTAAACTGGGGGTTATCAGAAGAAGAAGTTCACGCAACACATAAGTACTAAGTACTAAGCCAAATGTCCAACTCACGTGATCCTTGGAGTTCCGGCAAAATTCATACACACGTGTGCCAGAGGGTGGGATACGTTCGTGTGTATTTTTGTGACACCAGAGAAATCTCACCTGAGTATGGGGTGTATAAAGTCCCGAGGAGGTGATCCCAGACAATCTAAGGTAAAATCGGCTTCCCATGGTCCATAACATTTTCTTTGCATTGTATTTTACGTTGTAAATGTGGAGATTGCTTTGATTGGAGTCTACATGTATTTTTATTTTGTTTGATGTAATTTATTCACAAGCGTATGTGGTTGAAATTGGACTAAATGTAGAATTGTCTTGTACTAAAGCTATCTGTTCGTGTCTTTGATTGAAAATTGTACTAAGGCATGACAAGGTGGTTTTCATATGCTTTTCAAGTCTTATAATAAAGTGCAAAGTTTAATGTATGCAATTTGACTATATATGTTTATGTGAAATGTGCACCCACGTGGCTTAAGTGAATTTTTTCAAGGATAGTGTACATTGAGATCGGTCTTTCTATCCAACAAGAACTACTTTTTGATATCATAAATTTAAGGGAAATTATCACAAATATACCTAAAGTTTTGACTATTTAGAAAAAAACCCCAATTTTCATAAACCTCACGCACACATTTTTTCTTCAATTTTGGGCATTTTCTTACCAAAATGACCTTTAGGGTACTCGTATTACCGTGAAGCCAATTACGGTACTTTAATTACCATAAAAACTAATCCATGTTATATGGCATTTTAAGTACCATAAAAACTAATCCATGTCATACGGCATTTTAAGTACCGTAAAAATTAATCTATGTTATACGGCATTTTAAGTACCGTAAAAACTAACCCATGTTATACGACACTCAAAATGCCGTAAACCCTTTTCTTCTGTTCATGTTTATCTCTTTCATTTCTCTAATTTTTTTTATGCTTATTTATTCTTTCTCTCTCTAATTTTTTTTAATATTCATCTTTTCTTTCTCTCTCAAATTTTTTATCTCTTCTTTTTCTCTCTAAATCTTTTCTCTCACTAACTCTCTTTCTATTTCTACTTACTTCATCAACTCAACAAACACGATTCCAATGCGATACAAATCTAATTCCATCTAATTTTCATAGGGGATGGGGTAGAAGGGGAGTTTTTATAGGGGAAAGTAAGGTACGCACATGTTGTTATACAAATGGAGAGAGAAAGAGAGTTAGAGAGAGAAGAAGAGATAAATATTAAAAAGAATTAGAGAGAGACAGAAGAGATAAATATTAAAAATAATTAGAGAGAGAAAGAAGAGACAAACGTAAAAAAAATTAGAGAGATGAAAGATATAAATATAAACATGATGAAATAAATCAATATAAACAATAGAAAAGGGTTTACGACATTTCAAGTGTCGTATAACATGTGTTAGTTTTTACGGTACTTAAAATACCGTATAATATGAGTTAATTTTTATGGTACTTAAAATGCTGCATAACATTTTTAGTTTTTACGTAATTTAAGTACCGTAATTGTGCTTCATGGTAATACGACTACCGTAAAGGTTATTTTGATAAAAAAAGCCCAAAATTGAAGATAAGGGTGTGGGCAAGGCTTATGAAAGTTAAAGGTTTTTTTCTAAATAGACACAAATTAAGGTATATTTGTGATAATTTCTCTAAATTTAAAAAAAATAATAAACTAAGACAATAAAAAATAGGAAACTGTAAAATTTTAACACACTACAAACAATAATCCAATCACCACAAAAATACAAATATACGTGATTCACATTAATTAGGCTATATCCACATACAGCAGAAAAGAAAACGATTCATTATTATGGAAGAATTACAAGATTAAGTAAATAAATAGTTCGCAATAGGTAAACCATTACCAATTTTCTTTATCCACTAACACAAAGTAACTCTCGAAATAACATCAATTGTCAACTCTAACACTGTCGTTATGTATGTCTAAGGCATAGTAGTAGTTGATTTTGTCCTAAACCCCAATCTTAACCTTAGTAATAGTCTCGCTCATAAGATCTGTACTTTCTATACAAATAACTCATAAAACCTCTACCGAAAGTGATTTTTCACTGTGACCAGAACTACCATTGAATAATAAAAAACCCATTTGCTGGGGAGGGAGGGGGAAGGTGATTTTAAATCACTAACCTAACAATCTACCTTATATTTTGGCAAAGAAAAGAGAAGTCCTGGCCAGTATTGAGACAAAAGGTATCACAACATCATTTAATTGTAGTCAAGGTTTAAAAAATGGATTGGTGACTCGAATCGGTCACATCCATACTTGTCTCGGATCGGAGAATCGGTGTATTAGATCGGAGAATAAATGGAATTGCCAATTTTTATCTCAGAGTTTTTTTAAAAAACCACTATAAATCTCTAAACATAGTGTTCTTTTAGTTTCTAAAAGAATTTAGAAGTGATGCATTATGTATTTTAATTACTTTATTAAACCAAGTGAATACGGAAACATTATTTTCATGTTTGGGTGTTTGTATAATTAATCTTAATATAATATTATAATATTGCATCAAAATAATTTAAAAATATTAGAAAACACTTTCATATTATCAGATTAAAAAAATTAATTACTCACATAAAATGAAATTAGTATCATATCAAAGTAATAAATATTCGTTTTTATTAATCCAAAATTATTATAACCTAACTAATTATAAAATTATATATTGAAATTGAAATTATTGGTTTACATTTTTATAATTATTTTACTATATAAATAATAAGTAAAAACAAATCTAAAATATCTAATAATATCATCTAATGAATCGAGTCACTGATTTTTTAAACACTGGCTGTAGTAAATCTATACCTAAGTATCGCATCGTCAAATCAATGAACGAATGGTCCTTGAGTAGTTGCGGCATTGTGAACCATCATATGACCCACGTGGTAAGGTCACGCCGCATCAATTGATTCACATTTTGTATAGAGCTGAGGTTCTGAACAATCAAAATAGAGAACACCTTCAAATAGAATTGAGAAATGTGGTTTCAATACTAGAAATCTTTGTAATAGCCTTAAACTATATTTTCATATCTAATTATAAATTTAAAGCTTAAAAAATAGTGTATATTGAGTAGATCTATAAAAACTTGAAAATCTTGAAAATTGACTATCAAAAAATACATTATAAGATGCCTTATTTTTAAAACTTCAAATCTATTTTGTTCTCATGTCTATGCATCTTGATGTCGACATGATTAATATCAATTTGAAAATATTTGGATGTACAAATAATTTCTTCTAGTAAAATTTTTGAGGTGCCCTCTAATTTGATTGTTTAGAGCGGAGGCTATCATTGATCCAAATTGATTATTTAGCCCACTCATTTGATCATTCAACCAAAGAATCCCAATACAGTGAACAGGAGTGTCCAGGTTCATCCTTTCTTTTCCTCGTATAAGAGGGGGGTGGGCCCTGTCCGATCACGCTGTCTCTCTCTACTCAACCGTCAAAAGCGGCGGCGTGATACGCGCTTCTTGTTTTTTTTCGAACTCCCCTCTCTCGACCGGGAAGAAAATGTTTTCTCCCTGTCGAATAAAAATCAGATCACTGGTGAAGAAGATGGAAAAGAGAGAGCGATGGGGTTTCACGCTTTGGATGAGAAGTCTCTTGTTCGGTACATTGAGTCGACTCCTTCTCTCTCTTCTCTTCTTGGCCACCGGCTCCATGAAGGGCTGAGTGTGAAGGAAGTTGGCGATGGCAACCTCAATTTCGTCTACATAGTTGTTGGGGATCAAGGGGGTTCCTTTGTCATCAAACAGGTTTTTTCTTTGTTCATTCATTATTTTCTTATAAGCATTTATTTATGCTCTGCGGAGTTTGTGAAGTAGGTTACATGGTAGATTTTAGCCATGTTTTGAATTGTTTGGATGTTTCAACCTGTTTTAAATAGTTTGGAGCTGCTTGAAATCAAGAAGCATACACTTTTTAAATTAGTTTTGAGTCTTGTGGTGGAGAGAAGTACGGTAAATGAACTAATGATGAATCGATGATTTAAGTTTAACTGATATTAATGGTTTTTCCTGATCTAATGTGCAAAGAATACTAAAGCTGTAATGTGGTTTTATGCACGACACACCGGCTAATGGTTCATGGATTGTTTATGAAATTCTCTTCAACTGGTCATGAATTATTCGTTGGCTCAAATGGATATAATATTAGTGTTGTGAATGTTCGTGGTGTCATGGATGCTTTTATTTCAAAATATGGAAATGGAATAACCTCTTGTATATTACAAATGCAAGGTTCGAAGTTCCTTATCCGAAATTTAAGGTCCTTTAGTAATTCTCAGCACTGAAACCAATTGGGGATATATATAATACTTCTTAATTTGGGACTCATTTACAGATATGGAATTAATGCAAAAAAAAAAAAAAAAAAAAAAAACGAAAATTCTTCACATATGGCCAATTCCCAAATATTTGGATTATTCCTCTAAGAACTCAATCCTAGATATCAACCATTGTTATGGGCTTATGCCGAGTAACTTGGTCAAGGCTGAGTTGGTGCGAAGGCCACGGCAAGTATCCCACCCAATAAATAAAGGAAAAATGCAAAAAAATTGGAAAACACTACTCTATTAGTTAGAATCAAGTTTTTAGATGATATTGACAGTCTTTAAGATGATTTGAGAGCTTCATATCTTTTGCCTTTCCCAAATTTTTCTAAAATATTCAAGTTCTAGATCAAGTTTTTCAATAACCGTCTTTTATAGATTTTGCATTTCATCTTTTTAGTCTCCTATGACTTTTATTACCTATTGTCTTTTTTTCTTATTTTTTTATTATTTTAAAGATTTTTTATTTTCATTTTCTTTTTTCACTTTTCCTCCTTTTCTAGAGTTGTACACAAGATGGTTGAGAGGTGATTTCCAAAACATTAATATCAACAAATGGTAATTTGTTCACTAAGAATTGGTGCTGGTTGAACGTCATATATTTATTGAACAAGTTTTCACTAAACTAAGGATATGTACAGTTAGTTGACAGTTCTGGCCAGAAAATATTTGCATATGATGGAGAAATGTGCTTCGGTAATTACTCCGCTCATCAACAGCGTTGATTGTATGTGATCTTTGTAGAAACTCGGGCAAATCCCACTCAGGGCTGACCCAAATCACTTAGGCTTGGCACACTGCTAAGCCTGGAACCAAATACATTTGAACTGGCCGAGTTTGGATTGTTCTTAATATTTTATTATCTTTTTGTATAGATTCATCCTAATATTTGACTGACTCGACTGAGTCCATGAACCTTTTAGATAAGCAGCTGGCAACTTAGGGGACCTTGAGTCACTAGGTTGCTAAATGTAATGATTGGTGAACTGGAGAAACTGTGCATACTATTACATAGACTGTCCACGTTTTAACCATAGATTGTTGCCCTAGGCAAACACATCCTGATGAGTGAGCTTCATGTTTAACTCAAATGTAGAGTCCATGATCTTCAAATCATGGTTGAGGCACATGATTTTCTTGTTTTTGTGTCCTCCATTTGAAGAAGATTTGAACTCAATTCCCAAAATACTCATAGCTGCCAATTATATTTTAGCGTGAACATGGTAAGAATTTGGTTGCTTTGATTTGGTTATCAATAGCGCAATATGAATGCCATGTATGCCACTCACGTATTCTAGATCAGGGGGAGTGTGTTATAGCACTCTTGCACACTGTTTGTTCTATGATATATTACTTTCCCCTTGCTCTAGTTGACGAAGAGGTTTAACAACATTGGACTATTAGATAACCTTCTTGACATAACTCCTTATTCCATAGAAAAGAAAAATTGCATCAGTTCATCTAAATTTTATCATCAATAGGGTTCAGTATTGAAGTCTTATTAGTGTGGCCCATGTCTCTTCTCCGTCGACATATTTTAAGACAAAAGGGTTAGATGTAATATTCTTGTGTAAGTTGGTGGAAATAACTATACTAGTATCCTCATATAGTTTGGCATTCATCATGCTATGTAAAAACATCAAACACAACTAAAGTCTTCCAAACAGGACATAAATAATCTTCTGAACTAGTTTTTTTTTTTGCATAAATATGAGTGGATCTCTGAAAGTAGATGTTTGCTATCAAATTATTGTGCCCTGAAAAGCAGCCCACAGATTGGAAAAATGTTACTCTAAAGTTTTGCCATAGGCACATGAACACCCATGGAATCAATAGGCTTAGATTGGCAATTGAAAGCAAAGTTTGGTGTGGCTTCAATAGGCGATAAAATGAGGGAAGGTAGACTGAAAAAATGTCACTCAAGTTTTGCTGCAGGTACAAGACTAAATACTCGTAAAATTAATAGTCTCTAAAGTTTTGCTCAGATTGGAAAAATGTCACTCTAAAGGTTTGCTGCAGGAATACGATTGAATACCCATAAAATAATAGGCTCAGATTGACAAAAGAAAGCAAAGTTAGGTGTGGCTTCAATAGACGACAAGGTATAAAAAAACGCTAGGCGGCCAGCGTCTAGGCGGGTGCCTAGATCCTCGTGCGTCCTGTAGTGGAAAATCATCCATTTTTAGGCCTGTAGTGGAAAATCATAGTATTTTTAAAAATATTTGCTATCCTAATGTACATATATGCATATATTTGTGTCAATTTTTTTAATTTATTCCATTTCGCAACATGCGTTTTACTTTAGGGGTTCAAAAATAAACCCCATTACTTTTTTAAACAAACTTGGTAGTGATTCAAAAAGCTGACCGTCCAGTGCCTAAGCGCCACCTAGGCTGTTCAGAAAGCCTGGGCGCATCACCCAGGCCTAGGCGGCCACCTAGGCGGTATGGGACCCGCTTAGGCAGGCGCCTAGCGCCCAGGGCTTGCGCCCCCCCTAGAGGAGGAAATGTTTTGTTTTTTGTATTGATTTTTTTTTAAAATATAAATGGTTAGAATGATGGTTTTAAGTTCATTTGAAACCTAAAACTTATTGGAGCCCATTTTAGAGAGAGAGCCTCCAAAAAACTAGTTTTTGGTGATTTTCTTTAGGATCGAAGGTTGGCAAAAATTGATCAAAACAACACCCATTGATATTAGATTTAATTTTTGATGTTTTATAAATCTATTGGGGGGTTTTTTAGAAGATTTTGAGTCATTTGAAGCATCTTTGTGGTAGAAGTTTTAAGATTGAGCAATCAAACGCAAAGTAAGTGCCCTAAATACCTAATTTTAATTTTTTAATACTATATATCATTTTTTTATTCAAATGGGCATCCTTTTTGGATTTGACTGGGCCGCCCAGGTTCTGGGCGCCGCCTAGGCACTGAGCGGCCTGGACCCCCCAGGCCGCTTAGGACTCGCCTAGTGCTTTTTGAAACACTGAAACTTGGGGGTCAAAAGGACCCATTCTGCCCTTTTGGGTGAATTTAAAAAGCAATTTCCGCCTGACTTCACTGGGCGCCCGCCTAGGTAAAAATGCCCGTTTCGGGCGCCTTTTCATGAGCATGCGTTTTTTTTTAAATAATGCCTAGGCGCCGGGTGATAGGCCATAAGATGAGGGAAAGTAGACTTAGGTGGCTGGTGGAGGAGACCTGGTGTGGGGTTGTACAAAGTCCATTAGAGGTAATATTTTGGCACATAGCTTGTTTTATGCTTTCTTGTTCCCAATCTCCTTTAATCTCCTTTAATGTAATTTTGCTTATGTAATGAAGAAGTTTTGAAGTGAGAATCCAAATTTATTTTTGCTTATTTATTTGAGTTATTGATTGTAAATCTTGGACATATGTAAGTGGTAAAGCCAATATCGCGAAAGAAAATTTTAAACTTTATATACTGTGCTAGTTCACGTCGTCCACTTTCATTATTTTCATTAAAAAATGTTGAATTTGGTTTGCAACTTGGAACAATTGTGACCTTTTAGTAATTTGGCTCCACTTAAGTTACTTGAACTAAACGTGCTATACCCCCATATTTGTTCCGGGTTTGAAACCTGCAACATAATTTTGGAAATTAAACAAAAAGTTTAGGGTTTGGCTTGGACAAGCCATGATATTTAGGTCATTTTGCTCAAGTAACTTAAGTGTCCAAATTACCAAAATGGCTTCATTTGGTCACATAGTTTTAAAAAATGGACCGTCCAGCGCCTAGGCGGTCTAGAAGGCTTGGGTGCATTGCCCAGACCTAGGTGGCCAAACTAGGCGGATATCCCTGGGCGCCCGGGAACCCGCCTAGGCGCCCGCTTGAACTCGTCTAGGTGGCTGCTCAGGGCCTGCATCCCACGTTGGGCTGGAAATACGGTTCTTTGAGGGTATTTTTGGGTCATTTTTTTAATACTAAAGGGGAAAAATTATGGGTTTTAGGTTTAGTTGAAACCTAAAACCCATTAGAGGCTATTTTATAGAGAGAAAACCCAAAAGAAAAAATTTCTACTAGGCACCTGCCTGGGTGCTCGCCTAGGCGTTGGGCGGCCTGGAGCCCCCCGACCGCCTAGGTGCCGCCTATTGCTTTTTGAA
The DNA here is from genome assembly GCF_000471905.2 of Amborella trichopoda. The sequence continues at coordinate 3,603,714 of NW_006499207.1, read as the reverse complement.
ACATTGTTTGGTCAAGGTTTCAAACTTGGAATCAGGGCAGTTTGGGTATTTTGTTATAAAATACTTGATTAAGTACCCAAGTGATATGAGTTTTGAAAAGTAACCACATTGTTGATATATTAGTTAATTTAACACTGATTTTTTGATATGGTTTTACCATTTTGTTGATAGTTTTCCTAGATATATGAATGAGAATGGCATCAATATCGTTGAGTGCAAGCTAAGACCCTTGGGCTCTATAAGTGACAGGATTAAAGTCACTGTCACCCTGTCACGTTTTGGGCAAGAAACTGAAAATAGTTCTTTGGCTGATTCGCATTAGGCTTTACATTAAACTTGGGTCGTGTCCTAAATACCTGAATTATGGAGATGTCAAGATCCAATTGTTTGTTGTCTCCAATCAAGCTTAATTTTGATGGTTGTTCCCTCGAAATCGTATTCTAGTGGGCATTAGTTGGATGGTTAGATTCTATGCACCCAAGCATTTTCCATCTGTGTCGGGATCCATTGGCATGGCAAACACCCCAAAGGGTGATGCTACGACTTTCTTAGAAGGCCTTAAATTGTAAGATCATCTTGGACTCCTCCCTGCAAGTGGGAGGCTATTTTATGAGCGTTATCAGGGAGACCTCAAAAGATTCCCTCTTCATCACATAGAACAACTGTTTGACCAAGTTTTTGAGATTTGTGGCATTCTACAAATCTTCTTAAGTATGTGTGGCATGAGGCAAACATGGTCGCCACTGTATTTACAAATGATGGTGCAGCCAGCAGTGGTTTCAATGTAATCAGGTCTTAGTTCTGAACTGGACAGTTTGTGCAGTTCATTGTATAAATTTTGTTGCAGGCTTTGCTCATGTTTGGATAGCTGTTGCTTATCCCAGCCATATGAATCCTTGCAAGACAATAATACATAGTTGAATCTATCAAAAAAGAAAAGGGATAAAAAAGAGCGCAATTGTCTCTTGAAATGGATGTAATTCTTTGTTAATTGTGATAGAATTATGGATAGGAAGTAATTCTTTATTAATTGTGCTAGAATTACCTAAATTGCATACTTCATGTATGGGCACTCATATATGCATATTGCTATGTTGTATGCACAATCACTTGTATCTTAACTTGTATGTTTCTTCTCTTTTAGCATATTTATCTTGAATCTATCAAAAAAGAAAGATAAAAAAGAGTGCGAATGTCTTGTGAAATGGATGCAGGAAGTTATGGATTGGACATATTTCTTTGTTAATTGTAACGGAATTACCTAATTCTTTTGGATAATCTTTTGGTAACGCTTATGTTGCCTGTTCTGAAATCTTCATGACAGGTTCTATAAAAAATCATGCTACATATGTTCAACCTTTTCCCCTTGTTATTACTGGAGTTATTGTCCTATTTGCATTTTTCTATTTTTGATAGTAAGCCATTATGATTATTCTCAACTTCAAAGTGCATTGACCAAACAGGCTCTTCCATACATTCGTTGCATAGGGGAGTCATGGCCAATGACAAAGGAACGGGCATATTTTGAGGCAATGACCTTAATGAAACATGGTCAATTATGTCCTGAGCATGTTCCAGAAGTATATCATTTTGATAGGCCCATGGCTTTGATTGCCATGCGTTATCTCAAACCTCCACATATTATTCTACGAAAAGGATTAGTAGCTGGAGTTGAATATCCATTGCTTGCTGAGCACATGTCTACTTATATGGCAAAAACTCTATTCTACACATCCCTTTTGTATCTGTCTACAACTGATCACAAATCTGCAGGTTGGAATTGCTTATCTTTTGTTTTTTGCTTACGTTCTCTTTTGATGTTTGGGAATTACGTTATTTTTACATTAGCTTCTTTTAGTAATGGGTTATGGCAATTTCTTATATTCCATCAATCTCGTATGGATTACTGCAAATGTATTGAGTTGCTGTTGATCAAAGGTTTCAAATTAAATATGTTGAACCGTGGTTTCCCATGTATTCAACTTTAGGATAGTTTGGTCCTACTCTTCTAGACATCATTTCACTCTGGCAGAAGATACAAGATTGCATAATCTGTTCTAGACTCTCCAGTCATTTATATTTTTCGGGGGACATTATTTAAATAAATTATTATAGGTTGTAACGACGTCAATCTCCTAATATTTAATACTCAAATGGAGTTGTATCAAAATATTAAAATGTCCACAGTATTGACCCATATTTTTGTCAAGCGTATAATAAATTTAATTTTCTTATTTTAATTTAATCCATAGAGCATTACAAGCTACTTCTCTTAGATATCTTAAAATCTTGTAATTTTTTTAACTTTTTATAGATTGGAACCATAGAAATATCATCAGTATAGGACATTTTATCCCTTCTAATATGATTTACAGTATATTTTATCTTTCTACTATGATACAATATATTTTATCCCTTCTGACCTCTAATACATAAGGAAAATTTTATTGTGTTGGTTTTCCATAGATCTAGGATCTCAAACACATCTTAAGAAACTACAAGTCATAGGTTTTGGAATTGGGGTGTGGAAGCGGGAGTGAGGGATTGTCACAATCTAGCGGCTCCACAATTATTTAATCAATGCATAAAAATCAAAAACGAAAATTATATTAAAAAGTTGTCCAATCATCGCACAAAATATAGTAAACTGTGAGCACAAAAAATGGGTTATAAAGAAATAGCTATTTATTAATTAAATATATTTGTAATTCATAAGTAATATTTTTAGGGTCCTTTCAAGGTTTGTTTATGTAACAATCATCTCCCGAAATACATCAAAAAAATATTATGATGAGGCACATGGGGATAAATGATAGTGATACACGGGAGCTGATTTCCATTAATATGCTTTATTTACAATTTCTCACTTTTCGGCCTCCAAATGTATATAAAGCTGCTTTATTTACGAGTTTACACTTTACTACTTCCTAAGGAATTAGAGAGAAGGATGTTAAAATATCACCTTGAATATTTGAGCAGGAAGAACAAGTTGTGGTGTAGGTAGACATGGATAGAGAGGAAGCCAAAGTAGAGTGTCTTGACCCCCAATGCACTCTTGATTGAGGGGCTGCACTCAAAGTATTAATTGAGGGTTAGATTAGGGTACAAATAAATCCAAAAATTATATATTTGTCCTTTATAATGAGCATGAACTGCAAATACAAGAATGAGTTGCATCAATACACAAAATTATCAACATACCCTTGACCAATTATAATGAGTACTTCCCCTCAAGTTTTACATGAAATTTTAACATGTACACCTTGTCCTTCAAATATTGATGTCATTCCTTTGATAACCTGTTGTTGGTATTTCTGCTATTTGATCTTTTGTGCCTTTCATCATTGCTTTTTTCGGTTTCAATCCTCTCCAACACGAAGTGATAATCAATCGGTCAATGTTTGGATCAATTTCTTTAGTTTCAAGATAGCCCTCCCTCTCACAAGCCTACAACCGTACATTGGAGCCCATGAAGCTCTCTTGGCCTACAAACCATCCCTTGGCATCTCTTCAACCTAAACCTGGGTTGTCCTTCGTGAAACCTTTAACTTTAGTGCCTATGCCCAAGAGAAAGGGTTTTGGACATATGACCCTAGGGCCATAAATCGCCGAACCTTAGGTCAGTCAACTAACGTACTCCCACTTGAAGTGTATAATCCACTATAATTTTACATTTACATGTTCTCATGGGCTTTAAAGTTTTCAAACCCAACATTTAATTGTACTACTCACTTCTGATATGCACTCCAATGATAATAAAAAATTCAAAATATATCAAAAAGATAATTGTTTGTAATTAATGATACTTTGGTTTTTGAATTTAGAAAAATTGGTAATCATATCATTCAATGGACTTTGATCCATATACTTTATTGTTCGATATTAAACAAATTTGGATCATGCTCCCTTTATATTGGGATTACGATCCCTTTAACTCATGGTGTGTGGGTCATGATCCCTATCCCACAGATCTTCAAGCATCTATTGATCCCAATGTCAGATCCCCAAGGACAAATGGTTGATTTGCCCATTCAAACTAATTTGATGAAAACCCGGGCATCAGTTTATAGAGTTTTTTTTGGAAATTTTTGTAGCTAGTCTTGGCTGAGCTCACTTTCTGTTGCTTTTTTTTTTAATAAATATATTCTGTTGGAATTGCTTCTTGTCCATGATTCATAGTCCAATGTTCAATGGCAAAGAGATGTTTGAGAATCCTAAGTCAGCATATGAAGAAAACCCTCCTCAAAAAAAAAAAAAAAGAATCCTAAGTCAGCATGGGTAGAAACTGGGGTTTCCTCAGGGGCAACATATTACATAATCTGTGTCCCCACTGTTTCTTTATGGGTATTGTTATTTTCAGCTATTCAAATTGTTGTTATTTCAATAGAGAATGAGCAATTCAAGAACTTGAATGAGGAGATTTCCAAGAACTGATATGTAATAATTAATGTTATAGAAATGTTCTTTTAGATGTTCATCCCTCTCTTTAGTTTCTGTGCTGTAAAGTGAGTTCCTCATATTTGGCTTATGTAACTTATTGCTGCTTTTAAATGTTACTTAGTTATTCATGCTTTCTCTTGCCCATTGTCTACCCATTCTCGGTATTCTTTTATATGCTCTCCAAGTTCTTTTGTCTTGTTTTCTTTTACATTTGTTCTGATGTAGTACTGTCCGCAAAACTGCAGTTGCTGATTTTTGCGGAAATGTAGAGATGTGCAGACACACTGAGCAAGTTGTTTTTTCTGACCCATATAAGATAGCCAAATATAATCATTGGACCTCTCCCTACTTGGACTGGGATGCTGAAGCTATTCGAGAGGACTATCAATTGAAACAGGAAATTGCAGAATTAAAATCGATGTACTGTTACTAACTACTGTATCTTATTGCATAAATTATGAATGAGTAATATACTCCCTGTTTCCCCTTGTTCCTTGGGTATTCTGTTCCTATAGTTTCACATTTTTCAACAGGTTTTGTGCGAGAGCTCAGGCGTTAATACATGGTGATCTTCACACTGGTTCTGTGATGGCGACTGCTAATTCTACTCAAGTTATCGATCCAGAATTTGCATTTTATGGACCCATGGGATTTGATGTAGGAGCATTTCTGGGGAACTTGATTTTGGCTTTCTATGCTCAAGATGGACATGCCAATACAAGGATTGAACGCCATGTAAGTATCTGATTGTTTTTGCTCCTCTCTTGGTGGTGTTTTTGACTTTATAGTTCTATCCCTGTGCTCTCTTTGTTTTTCTCCCCTTTTTCTCCTTCTTCTCCTTCCCATTGCATGAGTTTGTGAAGATAAATTTTCTGGTCCAACAGCATAATGTAGGGACTTTTGACGTGATGAAGTCTACGGTTTCATCTCCACATTTTTAGATGCTTAATCAACGGAAGAATCAGATGAAATCTGGTAGTATCTTAATTTCACATCCCAAGTTATACTGCCAAAATTCCTGAATGTGACAGTCTATCCTAAAAAAATAAAATAAATTAAAACAAATTCAAAATTTTGTTTCTATATATGGCCTCAAAACAAATGGTTCCATTCAAAAGCTTTTTGTGTACAAAATACGTAACATATGTATACAACCTTGGTTGTACAAAAGTTGCAAAATAAAAAGAAAAACGAATTTATTCATGACTATAAACTCCTTCCAAGCCACTCCTGCTGTACAATGAACAATACTGCTGCGACTACTCTGAAAAATTTCATAATAGCTTGATGAGTATGGCTACTCAGTCAGTGACCAGCATTATCCTTACAAATTATGGCTAGACCTGCAAATATTTCCTTAAACAATACACATGAAGTAGAATTTCAGAGTATCGATTTTATTCTAATGCATGCCATTAATAAACTCATTTCTAATCTCACACATATCATGTATTCCTTATTGGACAAATAAAATAGGTATGATACATAACTAAATGCACGTAATTCATATTAGGATCCATTATAATCTAATTGGAGTAGTTTTAAAATATTACTGTATTGAGCATCAGGCATGATCAACATGCATTCACAACAACAAAAATCAAATCAACGTGCATTCACGACAATAAAAATCCTGTAATAAAAGCATTAACCTCAGGTCTCAGGCCTTGGGTCCAAGGTTAGAACTTCTACTATCCCACAGGAAGAAGCACCACCAACGGGAAAATCCGTTGCGTAGTGCCTCACACACGCACACAGTCCCCAACGCGTTTTGGGGCTTTGATAGGTAGGGACCTTGCAAGACACGACCCTCTCATGTGCCCTTCTGGCGAGAGAGCGTTATACTACCAAAGGGGTCCCAATGAGTAGTGCCATCACGTAAAGTTTGGGGGCCGACCGTCCAAACACACATACTCCTAACTCTCCTCCTATCATAGAGAGTTAGGGAAAATCACAGTTATCGGCACAATATCGCATCATATCATAACAGGGGCATGTTTCCGTGCATTCATATCTTATCAAAAGTATGTTACCATACACACATATCTCATAAGAAGCATGTTGTTATGCACATATATCTCATCAAAAGCATGTTTCCATGCACATATATAGCATGTCTCATATGTAATCACAAGAAACATAACCACGTCTATGTTACACATATAGTCACGAGTGACATCACTATATTGTATTATTATGCATATAAATCAAAGACATCATTATGTCAATTGCAGGCTATATATCAATTAGTAGATGTCAGGAAACATTAATATTATTTTTTCAAAATATCCTTTAAATCACTTGCTTTAATAATCCTAAAATTTCAGGAAAACGAAGAAAAAAAAGAAGAAAAAAAAAAAAAGAAAAAAAAAAAGAAAAAAAGAGAAACTTTTAATAAGCAATGGTCCATATGAGCATGATGGTCCTTAGGGACCATCACTATTTTCAAAAGCTTTTGGTTTAAGTTTTTGCTGCCTTGCCACGTCCTTTAGTGGACGTGGGCTTTAAACGTTCAGGTGTAATATAATTGTTACACCTCATGTAGGAGGTGTAACTTAATAAGATAATATAATAAGGTATCTTAAGAATTTAAATAGGAGAGGCGAGGACTCCCACCTTAGAAAATTTTTGAGATCGTTCTCTCTCTAGTTGAAACGCAGTGAGCTTTCTCTTTTTTTGGCCGAATTTTTATCGAAAACTCCCTCTCAAATATTTTAGGTAAGTGACTTCATTATCTTGAAAAATAATCCGTTCTTTTTAAAAATGAAATGAAATAATTATTTCTGCTTATTATCATGAATTTTAGGCGCGATAAATTTTATGTGCAAGCAATCTCATTATTTTGAAAAATAATATTTTTAATAAAATTGTGATATTTTATTTCTATAAGAAATTTC
>NW_006499207.1:3564146-3590665 GCF_000471905.2 Amborella trichopoda | reverse complement strand
AAATTTAGAGGACTAAATTCTTACAAGGAAAAACAAAAAAGAAAAAAAAAGAAAGAAACTTTTAATAAGTGATGGTCCATATGAGCATGATGGTCCTTAAGGACCATCACTACTTTTAAAAGCTTTTGGTTTAAGTTTTTGCTGCCTTTCCACGTTCTTTAGTGGACGTGGGCTTTAAACGTTCAAGTGTAATATAATTGTTACACCTCATGTATGAGGTGTAACTTAATAAGATAATATAATAAGGTATCTTAAGAATTTAAATAGAAGAGGCGAGGACTGCGACGCTAGAAAATTTTTGAGATCTTTCTCTCGCTAATGCTGTGAGCTCTCTTTCTCTTTAGCCGAATTTTTATCGGAAGCTCCCTCTCAAATATTTTAGGTAAGTGACTCCATTATCTTGAAAAATAATCTGTTCTTTTTAAAAATGAAATGAAATAATTACTTCTGCTTATTATCATGAATTTTAGGCGCGATAAATTTTATGCACAAGTGATCTCATTATTTTGAAAAATAATATTTTTAATAAAATTGTGATATTTTATCTGTATTAGAAATTTTAAATGCTGTAAATTCTTAGAAATAAATTTGTGTATTTTTTTTTTTGTCTATTGATAGAAAATTTTAGAAATAAAATTATTAGAAATAAATTTGATAGTTCTACTTTTACTAAAATTGTGGGATTTTTTTCTAATGTTTTTGAATATTTAGACATTGTAAAATTCATGTGTAAATGACTGCCTTATTATCTGAAAACTGATATTTTTTCATTTGATTATAGCATTGTCTGTGAAATGTTTATTTGTAAATTGACATCCCATAAATTGTGATGATTCCGTATTCTTGAACTCTTATAAGAGTTTTTCTATACATATTAGATTGGCAATTATGCTAGAATGTCTTTACAAACTGCTACCTTTCTAAATTTGAGCCCAAAATATTTGACTGGTTATTTTTGAAATGTTATTGAAAGTGACTGTTATTTCAGTGAAATTCATATTAATAATTTCAGTGATATGTTGAGTACATGATATTGCTGCTTTCGATTGTTTAAAGAGATTTAGAAATACTTTAAGTATGCAAGTGGACTCATCCGGTTCGCCGGTGAGGTACAAGTGGACCTATCCGGTATGTCAGTAGGGATTAACTGGATTCATCCGGTACGCCGGTGAGGTATAAGTGGACCTGCATGGATTAAGTGGACCTATCAGGGATGCCGATAGGGATTAAGTGGACCCATCAGGACGCTAATGGGGTATTTAGGTGACCTACTTTGGACGACGGTAGGGTAATTTGTGAAATCCTTTGAATTATGCACTGCCGTTAAAATGTTATTTGCTTTTCAATTATTCGGATTATACTTAGTTATGCATTTTTGAAAGTGAAATTGTTAATGCATTTCTGTTAATAGATTTCCTTTTTGAAAATATTGATATCTTTCAACCATGATTATTTTTAGGATTATGATGATCACTTACTGAGTAGCCTAACTCATCAAATTATGGTAAACATTTTATTCAGGATAATTGCGGTTTCATTTTGAGTACTCGTCAGGATCAACTCTGGAAGATATTGTAGTTGTGCTTAAACTTTGTTTTGTTATTTTGTAAGAATTCGCGATTGTAAATTTGTCCTATCAAGAGATGTATATATATTTTGACTGTCACATCTCAGGAATATCAGTATTGTAAATTCTTGGGGCGTGACACTTGCACATAACACTTGCACATAATAATTGTGCATCACATTTGCAGCTAACAATTATGCATAACTACTGCCCATCACAATTGCGCTTAACACTGGCGCATAACACTCACACATAACACTTACCGTATTTCGAAAATAAATACAGAAATACGTAAAACTTACAGTACCAAAACTGCTACCATTAAATGCAGAATTATTTTTTAGAATATTCTAGAAATATAAAGAAAATGAAGCCACTTACAATACTCAACATTTAGGTGTAAAACTTATTGTTCGGAAATCTTACAATTATATGCAGAAATATCAAGTTTATTTCTAATAATTTACAGTATCTCAAATTCTCAACCATGGACATGAGTAATAAATTTATTTCTAATAATGTACGGTATTTAAAATTCCTAACAATAAACAAAGATAATAATTTTATTTCTAATATTTTTCGGTGTCTAAAATTCTGAACAATAGACAAGGACAATAAATTTATTTATGATAATTTCCAGTGCCTAAAATTTCTAGCAATCGATAAAAATATCACAATTTTACTATAAAAGGATTTTTTCTCCGGAGAATGAGGTCACTCAACTATATGTCACTTTTAATTATTTTTCAATATTTTAATTAGTGCAAATATTATTATTTTGAACAATGCATAACCTTCAATATTTTTAAGCAGTTATAGTATATATAAGCAGTTACAATAGCAAAATTTTAATATTACGAATAGTATAATTGAACCAGTTACAGTTTTAGAAGTTTCAAGTAGTGCAAATACAAGTAGTCACTGTTTCAAAAAGCGAACCGCCTAGCGCCTGGGCGGATATCTCTGGGCGCCCGACTGAACCTGCCTAGGTGGCCGACCAGGGCTTGCATCCCACCCAGGGGTAGAAATGCAGCTCCTTAAGGGTATTTTTGGGTCTTTTTTTAATATTAAATGAGCAAAATTGTGGGTTTTAGGTCCATTTGAAACCTAAAACCCATTAGAAGCTATTCTAGGGAGAGAAAACCCAAAAAAAATTAATTTTCTACTGGGCCGCCCAGGTTCAGGGTGCCCTTCTAGGCGTTGAGAGGCCTGGACCCCCCGACCACATAGGTGCCGCCTAGCGCCTTTTGCAACACTGCGAGTAGTATATTTGGAGCAGTTTTAAAAGTTACAGTGATATTTGGAGCGATTTTAAAATTTACAGTGATGTTTGGAGCAAATACGATTAGCATATTAAGAGCAGTTTTAAAAGTTACAGTGATAAAATTTTTAAGCAGTGCATGTAATATGCACACAAAATATTATGAACATAGATTGGAATTTACATAACATAATGTTGTAATGATGGCATAATTTATTACTTGTTATTGTGAGAACAATAATAGCATCCTTATAAAGGAACAAAGAGAATATTATGAGTATATGATTGCAAGAATATTATTAAGAGAGACATGGAGTAATGAAAATAAGAGAAGGAAAAAAAGACAAATTAAATAAGGGGTGCAGTTGGCATACGGACGACTCTGTCGGTGTAGAGGTACGGTGCCCTTCAAATTTATCATGGTATATAATTTTGTTGTAAAATGTTATTAGGATTATCTCAAAATCTATTTTTATATCTAATTATAAAATTTTAAATTTAAACAATGGTTAAAATCAAGTAGATCTATAAACATATGAAAATCTTGAAAATGGATGGTGTAGATAATATGTTGTAAAATGCACTATTTTTGAGACTTAAATCTTTTTATTTTTCATAGTCATATATCTCGATGTCGAGATGATCAATCAAAGGGTTTTTCAACATTAAAACTACTTTTTTCGATGGAGTTTTGAGGAGCATCCGTAGTTCTACATTATAAGGTAGCATCCTTATATAATCCTTTTCCTTAAATAAGATACAATGATGGAGAGAGAGAGGAAACTTATGTGGAGAGAGCAGAGGTGAAACCCTTAATGAGCCCTATCATTAGCCCATGAGGAGGGGAAGGAATGTTTTTAAGGTGAGGGAGGACATTCCTCAACTTGACACTTGTCAAGTCATGTGTCCTCCCTTAGTAATTTCTTTTTTTTTGTTAATTGTTTTCCTAATGCCACATGACTTTGTCTTGTTTTGCCACCTTGCTTCTTATTATTAGGTCATGATGCCACATAATCTTAATTAAATGTTTCCTTAAACAATTCGGTGGGAAAGGAAGGTATTGAGAAAGGGTCGTCTCAAGGTGAACTCTCAACATAATGGTCCTTCACTTAAAATTTATTATTACTTTTATTATTATTATTATTATTATTATTATTATTATATATATTTCTTATATTACGATTATAACTATTATTATTTATTTATTTATAATTATTATATTTTTCAAAAATTCGAAAAAATTTGATTTGTAATGCATTTTTAAATATTCTTTTCAGTATGGTGAAGATTAGAAATTGTTTTGGTCATTAATACTCACTTTTATATTTTTCCATTTTTTTAGAAAATTTAAAAAATAGCCCTTGGGAAATATAAAATGGGTTAAAATCCATTTTTTTCATTATTTTTCAACTTCATTTGAATGTGTTTTATTTTAATCACTCTTTATATGCTTTTCATATTTTAGTAGATTTTTTTTTTGTACTTTTTTTTTTTTTTTCACGACTTTTTTGTCCACCCAAGACTTTCCGGGTTAGAGCAGTTGAATCGGCCGGCTTACCGGTTAGGCTGGTTAAACCGCTTCCATGCCCATCTTCGGTTAACCATTCCGGTTCGATTTTGCAAACATTGGTTGGGGTCAATCGTTCATATTTTGGTGACTTCTTCCTTGACATGGTTTGCAAAGAGAATTTTAAAGGATTAGAGCTTGGCAAACCTCTCCAAATACTCGGACAATAGCATAATGTTGTTAAAAGGAGTTTAGATAGCAAAAGTAGCTCAATAGGTGCATTAGATATTCAGCACCAAAAACTTGGACAATAGCAGAGTTGGTCCTTCAACCCCTTTACCATTGCTACGCCCTCTTCCCAAGGGTTCTCAACCCTTACCTCCTCACTAACCATAGCGTTTAGTGAATGCAACCCGCAAAGCACCACTCATTGAGATATTCGCCCCAGTCTTGGCTTTCTCTCTTGCCGCCTCCTTTGCATCCTACCCTTCAACTCTAGATCAGAAGTGTGAGAAGAATAACTTTCAGCCCAAAAAACCTTTCCACATGGTCCTCCTACTCTTCTTTCTTTCCTACCTCTTCTTCTTCCCTTTGGCTAGTGAACCACCCTATGTCTGTGGAAGAAATGCCACGTATAGCTGCTGGCATACTTGCAATTGTTCATCTTGCAAGGGTTGCTTTGATTTTGTGTTTTTGTTTCATAGTGACAAGTTAGGCGACATATGGGGTTACAGAGGGGTATGTTCTTTCTTCACTTTCATAGAAAGGGACCCATTATGAAAACCATTAACCCAATAGCCTGTTGAACCTTTTCAGTCCTTAGGATGAGGTGCGTGATTGGATGCCGGCCTCCTATATCTTTCGAATTGTTTGATACTCTCTTCTTCAGGGGCTTATATGCTTTCCTCAACTTTTATAGTTCTCTTACATAGGCTATTTATGGAGGAAATTATTCCTTTATAAGCAGAAAAGGAAGGTACCCTTTTCATCTTAGGCCTATAGGATTGCTTTTTGAAAACAACTGGCTTTCTAGAAGCTTTAGGGAGGTTGCGGGCATGAGGAACTCACTGGTTTTGGGAAGTGGTCAGGTCTTAGGAAGAGGAAAAACAGTCTTATATGCTTGAAGAGGATGAGAGAGCAGAGGGGCATCACAATTGTCAAGAGAGAGGGACGGAGGTAGTGAGAGGCAACGACCAACACCTTGGGTGGGGATTCCACTTCGAAGTCTCGATTCGGTGATCTGGTCACTGAATCTTGGTGGAACCCAATTCTTTAATGCTAGGAATCTCGCTTCCAATTTTTTGGATTCCAGGTTCCATAGCATCAAATATACAGTTCATAGGTGGACAATACTGTGAATCGATCAACATGGATTTTTGAGGTGCTTTTTTAATTCTATATTTTAAGATTGCAATCGTATATAAATGTTTTTCTTTAAAATACAAATCGAGCAGAACAACTAACATTTAGCAAATCTGGAAAACGGACAGTCCATATAACTTGTTACTAGATGCACTATGTTTTGGGCTTGAAATTGTTATTTTTCTTCATGTCCATACATCTCGTGGTCGAGATGATCAATTGGATGGTTCTCCAATGTTGGACATTCGCGTCTGTAGGATGTTTAACGTGCACCTTACTTCATTAGTATATGTGTTTTTTTTTATAATGTTAACATTGTATTACTATATAAAGAGAAGGAATATAGCAGATTGAGAGAGGAGAGGACCGAGAATACCCACGAGACAGGTGTCTCAGTCAAAAAATTAAGCCATTAACCCTATACAACCCATATCCTTTTGAAGTGGCTGTAACCAAAAGATTGAGGTCTCAAAAAATTGGGCTTATAAGCATGCCCTGTTACAAAAAGCAACAACCCAAAAATCTAGTGTCCTAGAAGACTTCGATGGTCCAGTGCAAAAAGGAGGTGGACCATTCATTGTCTTCCATGTGTGGTCGTCGTTGCACACCATCTTTAGTGAGAAGGTCGGCGGTCTCGTTCGACGTCCGCCATGTATGCCTCCAACAGATGTTGGTATCCTGTATAAGTGGTAGATTTCATCAAAAATTCTAGAAAGATACCAAGGAGGGGTAGTGGTGCCTGCTGCCAATGATAGAATGTTTTTTGCGTCTCCTTCCACCACTAAGGATTGGCCCCAAGATGGATTAAAAAATTTTAGACCCGTTAGGAGTGCCAATGCTTCGGCAAATTGTGAATCTCCATGTTTGACATCTTCTGAGTATGTCATGAGAACATTTCCATTGTGGTTGCGGAAAACTCTCGCTACTCCTGAAGGGCCTAGGTTTCCCAGGGAATAGCCATTGAAGTTAAGCTTTATGCGATTTTCTGGAGGAGGTAACCAGTTGTGAGGTCGCTGTAGCTTGAAAGGCTGGAGTCGGATAATATTGTCCCATTGTCTGAGGCAAGAACTCATAGGAATCCCACCAAAGATACTGTGGGTGGAAGCCCAAAAAGTTACGAGTGATGTAACCTTATGAAACAGCCCGGAAACTTTATTTCTGTGTCCTTGAAAGACCCTCTCATTTCTTTCTAGCCATAAAACCCATATGGTAGTAGGGATTGCTGCCCTCCACAAGGTTCTACCTGCTTTGGGCCAAAGACCACCTGAATAATGAAGAAATAAATCTTTTGCCGAATAAGGGAGGACCCATTTGAGACTAAATAAGTGTAGAATCAGTGTCCAAAGCTCAAAAGCCACATTGCAATGTAGAAAGAGGTGGGGGTTGGACTTCTCCTCTTTCAGGCACATTACACATCTGCTGGGGAGTGGCATGCCTTTTTTGGAGCTGATCAAGTGTGAGGGCTAGTTGACAGCCGACAATCCAATTGAAAGACTGAACTTTTGGAGGAGATATTGTGTTCCACACTTTGGAGAGAGGAGAGATGGGATTTAAAGGGAAAGTAGGAGGTTGGATAAGTTTCTTATAGAAAGATGCTACTGAAAACTTACTAGATGGAGATAGTGTCCAAACCAAAGAATTGCTCTGGTAAGAACACCGGGTGAAGAGCAGCCGATAGAGTGGTGAAAGCTAATGTTTCCTCTTCAGTAAGATTCCTTCGAAAATAAGGGTTCGAAGTTCTACGCACCCCTGCCAAGACCATTTCATTTGCAATACTGGATTCTTTGTTGGAAGCAAGGTGAAACAGTTTAGGAATCAGGTGCCTAAGGGGAGCATGTCCAAACCACAAATCATACCAAAAGCGAACTCTGTTTCTTTGTTTTGGATGGAAACAAAGCGCTTTCTTGAACTGAGCAAGAGAAGAGGCGAGAGATTTTCAAACTCCTGAAGCCTTACTACGTGGGGGCCTTCAAGTACCCAATTGTGATCCGGAATGTTATATTTATTCCGAATAACCTGTGCCCAGAAAGAGTTTGGTTGGGTGGTCAATCTCCACCACCACTTCCCCAACAGAGCCAGATTATGTTTTCTTAGATCTCTGATGCTTAAACCAACTTGGGCTTTGGGCAGTTGGACTCTATCCCAAGAGTGATGTCTAGCTTGTCCGGACCACAGAAAGTTCCTCATCAGTGGATCCAATCTATTAGCCACTGATGCTGACATATGGAAAAATGGACATTAAGTAAATAGGGGAGTTTGCCAGTGTAGCCGTAACCAAAGTAGAACGACCGGCCAGGGAAAGAAATCTTCCTTCCATCCAGCTAGACGCCTATCAACTCTATCAATCACTTGGGCCCAATGTCTCTTTTTAGGTTTCCCTAAGCCTAAAGGGATCCCGAAATAAGTGGTAGGGAGGTCCTCTACTTTACAATCCCAAGAAGGAATCAAGGATCTGATTTCTTGAAGTGAGAGGCCCACTCCCATCGTCTTTGATTTTTCCATATTTACTTTGAAGCCAGTGGCATTCTCAAAGCATTTGAGAAAGATTATGAGGTTCTCGATTTGCTGAGGGACCACATCTAGAAAGACTAGGGTAGCATCTGCGTATTGCAAGTGTGATACCGAAGGACCTTGTGAGTTACAGAGGCAAGCTGAAAGTAGTCCTTCTTGGTAGAGATGAGAGATAGACCTGCTGAAAACCTCGGCAACTATTGTAAAAAGACTGGGAGATAGAGGGTCCCCTTGACGGAGCCCCTCGAAGCAGCAAAGAACCCTTTAGGACTTCCATTTATAAGGACCGCAAAAATGGGGGGGAGAAATATAGTCTTTTATCCATTTTCTCCATCGAGGACCAAACTTTATTTTAGCCATCGTCTCATCCAGTAATGACCAGTCCACGTGGTCATATGCTTTCTCCCAATCGATTTTGAAAATCAAGCCTGGTTTCTTGGATAGGTGCCTAGAGTGGATACACTCATGAGCAACCAACGCACCATCTAGGATCAGCCTTTCTTGGATGAAGGCTGATTGGGACTGCAAGGTGATGAAAGGGAGGACCTACTTAAGTCTTGAAGCCAATACCTTGGCCAGATTTTTATATGTAGAGTTGAGTAAGCTAATTGGACGGAAGTCCTTGAGCTCTTCTGCACCTTCTTTCTTGGGGATCAAGGCTATGAAGGTGGCATTGATAGCTTTGTTGAGGATCCCCCTATGATAGAATTCCTCAAAGAAGCTCTTAATATCAGGTAGGAAAGTACCCAAGAATGATGTAAAGGGGGCCAAGGGAGAACCATCCGGCCCCGGAGCTTTGTCTTTAGCTAATTGGTCAATGGCGATTGAGATGTCATCAACTGTAAAAGGTCTTTCCAACTCGCTGGACCAATGATCAGGAACAGTAAGGAAATCCAAAGTGGTCATCCTTGGCCTGAGTCCCACAGGGGCAGTATAGAGGGACTTGAAGTAATTTAGGATGGCAGTTTCGATTTCATCTGGCTTAGTAAGAAAACTGTTATCCACCTTTATTATGGATCTACTTCAATAGTATATGTTTGCGACATATAAACTTTTTATGAATTTCCTAGTGGACTAGTGAAACATTATGTTATCTAAAATTTATTAATTGATATATGATCAGTGCTTAAAAACTCATTTGGTGTTTACAAACTAACATCATTCCTATATTCCGATCAGCCAGAATAAATTTATATTTTATTGGCAATATATCAAGTATTTTTACTTTCCTTATGCAATTTGGAACGTCAGTAAACCTCAATTCTAGTTCTAAGGGCACTCTACCGTACGTCATACATCTTTGAGTGCCCAAAGAACCTTTGTTCAGGTCTTTAGGACTGTTGAGGACCTTGATTCCAACACGAGGGAACCTTGGCGAAGTGTACTCAATATATTAATTCCAATACTAGGGGGTTTTTGGTTGAGGGTAATCTAGAACCTCAAACCGTTTACCCTATGAAACTCATTTCTTGATGCTGTTCCAATTAATTGGCGGTGTGATTCCTGAAAGTAGGAATCTCTATTCCATGTGGGTTAGAGCGCTGTCCCCAAAATATATGAATCTAGATTTCTGCGATATGCTTTGTATGGGGGGGATTTCCTACCATAGGATTCTACTAGTTGCTTGTTATTCCATGATTCTGATTCCTAAATGATTTTACGAATTTCTCTCACTGCCATCAACTATGGGCCAACGTTACTAGTAATGAGAAATGAGCAGCACATTGTTATATATTTATTACCATAATAATGTTTGGCCTTTTGGCGGGACCAAAATTTGTCCTCAAGGAAGTGAGCATCTTGGCTAATATTCTGTCTGTTAGTCTCTAGATCTAGAAATCTGTAAACCATGTTTCCTTTTCATGCTGACTTTGTTAGAGTTCTTTTGAGGACCAAAAGGGGATGGTACTCAAGTACTTGTTTGTGAACTGATCCTACTTATTGTTGGTAGGAATTTAATGTTGGATTTATGTCCTTTCAAGGCCTTAAATTCCGACATTTTCAAATGGCTCGTCTTCAGTGGGAGTATGAGAGTGACATGATTCTAGGATCTTGATGCATTGGGACCAAGACTCGTAAAACCCCGATTATGTCATGAGGAGGATTTGTATATGGGAGGTACTGTGTGGGTTGAGGGTTACCTCTAAGTCAAGGTCGAATTGTTATGTTTGTGCCTCATGACTAAGTGATGGGCTAGGGCAATGACGATTTCGGTATGAGTTTGATGACTTAATAAGGTTAGGGTAACTACTATAAACCTTCTTGTAGCTTGTGCATTTACAATCGCAATACATGGGAAGTCGCTCTTCCAAGGATCCACATATTAGAGCTATACACATGTCCCAAGAGAGGAACCCCCGCACCTAACGTATGTATGCCCTCTAAGGGGTGCACTTAAAATCTGCTCTAACTAAGGCATTCGCAGTCACACATCGGTTTGGCTTTGATAAACTAAGATCATGAGCCCTTGATTATGCATTGCGGGTCATGAGTCTGTTGAGTCATTCCGAGAAGGTGGCTTTGGATTCTGGGTCTAGCTGAGTGGAGTGTTCTGTTTTGTAATTCGACTCCTAGGATCCTAATTTCCTTTGTAAATATTTTTAATCAATGCCAAAATGATTTGTTTTGATGGAAACTCATTAAAATGATTTTATGGATTTATAAAAAAAAATTTGGATTTTTCTGAGGAATAAAATCCATTTTCTGAAGTTGTTTCAAAGAAATTACAATCAAGGACAGTCCCCCTGGGACCCACATGGGACACCCAAATAGCCATTGGATGTCTCCCCATGGAGTCCCACGTTCCCCCATGTGGAGATGTTGTGGGGGTGACGTCAACTCTATGAGGGGATCCCCTTGTCATTTTATTTATTAATATTAAGTGTTGTATAGTGTTAAATTTTGATTTTTCACTTATGTGGAGAGTTCTAGAAGGGGCATATGGTTTATAATTGTAAACCTAATACTAAGCGTATATAGTAATACGTTGCATATAACCATTTAGCTTATGTGATATGTTTTCATTAGCCCTACATGCTTCTGTAAAAGGAGGGAATTTTCAAAGATTTGCTTTCGCTGGAAATTTTGTTAAATGACCATAGGGGCATACCCTTCATCTTGGTTTTAAGGTTTATTAAATGTGAAGAGCAATGGGCTTTTTGATAACAAGAGAAATTGAAGTGAATTAAAGGAGGATAAATGTGTTTAAATTCATACCATGCATCTTGATGACATGATGGTGGATGTTGGGCTAGGATCATGCCTCTCTATAGATTTTGATAGATGACATGAATGGTCGAGATTCATCATTTAGAAACATCTCCACATTTGAGGTTTGAAAAGCTATAAATACTCCCCTTGAGTCATTTTTTCTCTCATATGAGTTCATATCACAAGTTTTTCTTCCAAAAGTGGCATGCCCCTCTCTCTTCACTCTTTTTTTGGTTGGTACGCCCAAAGCCTTCATCTTCTTCCATTCTCTCTCTAAAAAGTTTTTGCATATTATGACAGAGAAGAGCTCATTTTAAGGTCTCATATTACTCAATTAATGGCGATCCAAATCTCAAAATTCAAACTATAGATGATTTAGTCTTCAAGTCTTCTTTAATTGAGTAAGGTCTTTTAATTTTCATTGATTTTCTTACTTTCCCTTTGTTGTGAATTCTCAATTACAACAACTTTTCTTCCCCCTTTGATGTTTAGATCTTTGCTTCCTTGAATCTTCATTGATCTCACTTGATCCATGTGGTTTAAGGCTTCATCCATGCACAATTTGAGATAGTTTTCCATGAGCTCTTTCCTTTGGTTTTTAGAGTATTTTTGGCTGATATTTCTCTAAATTTTCATGTTCATATCGGTCACTTAGATCACCTTCTAGTTTTCTTAAATTGTTGATTTTACAAAGAGAGACTGTACCGATATTTTGTGAACCACTTTGTGAACAAACGAACCGGTTTTGCTTTTAAAGAGCTGGATTTCTCCACGTATTTCCCACTTGTTTTCGATCTTTAAATCTTTGCAAATCCTTCCATATTTGAAGTGTGTATCAATAGAGGCTGGGCTTCCCATTTTATCAGATGATGAACTAGTTTGGATTTGTGATATGCCATCACATGTCACCCATTTGCACATTTGCTAGGACCCAATGACATAAACCGGGCATCCGAGAACTCCAATTGGCTTCACATGGTCATGATGCACTTTTTACTTGAGCAATTGTATGTTAATGTAATGGAGATCATGTTGCGATATGTTTTCAAGTGTCCCTTGACGTATAATTTTGCTTTGTAAGTTTAAGTGGTGCTGAATTTTCAAGAATATACTATTTATATGTAGTTTGATGATATATCTCTTTATGTGTATAAGGGACCTCAGTAGAGTTGTAACCTCTATTTTTTAGTGTATTTTGAAGTCATTAAATCACTATAGTTACAATGGCCTTGCTGTAATTTCATTTTGGAAGTTGTAATTCAAGTGTATTGAAGAAATTTTAAAGTTATATTTGCTAGTTCCTTTCTACATTCTAGCCCATTGCAAGAGACTTGGTTTCTTATACACTCCCTAGTGGCATCAGAGCCACAAAACTCTAAGAGAGGTCCTTTGAGTATTTTTGTGAGTCCTAGATTGTATTCGGACATTGCTCAAATGTGTGCACATGGCCACCAAATTGATAGTCACCGAATTGATCAAAGAAGAGAAGTTCAGTGGGTCAAACTTCCTTGAATGGATGAGGAAAGTGGACAATGTACTCCATGAGGAGGGTCTCATCCCCATGATCACTCAAGACCCTGCAAGTGTGCCTAGATCTATGCTGCCCATGCCACACATGATGCCTATGAGACATGGAGCACGAAAACTCAAAGTGCTCCAAATGTGCTCCTAACCACAATGTCCTACACTTGTGCAAGAGAGTATGAAGAGTGTAGGACAGCCAAAGAAATCATTAAAAAGGATGTAGAAAGCCTTTGATACTCCATTTTATTCTCACAAGGTGATGAGCATGAAGAAGCTCATCGATTGCTGGCTGCCGGATCCCTTGAAAATTTGTGATCATGTGAGAAATTTCTGCCATATGGTGAATGACATTGAGTTGGCCAGCATGACATTTGATATGCCAACTCAAGTGACCCTTTCTCCCCTTCATGGGAGAATTTTACAGCCAACCTAGTGGTTCGGGACACCCCCTTGACTCTTGACAGTCTCACATTCTTCCTTGAAGCCTAGGAGGAGTGCTGGACCGTGAACATGCATCGACCTAAGACAATGGTCTATATGGTAAACACAAACCCTTCCTCTTCTTCTTTCCTTTTTCATGGTTTGTATGTGAATGTATGTGGGAATGCTCCTAATCATCAAAATAAAGATGGTAACAATAATAAAAAGAAAAAAGAAAAAAGGAAAGGGTAAATGGAATAGGTCAAAGGGGAAAGGCAATGCCAAAGTGGGTAGTTATTTCATGCCACCACCACCTTATAATCCAAGGAATGAGAGAACAACCATATGCACCTAAGGATTTCTCTAATGTGCAATGCCATAAATGTAAGAGATTCGGGCACATTGCTAGGTATTGTCGTGCACCTCCCCTCTGTCACTTAGCGCTTCCGCTACTGCATAATGAAACCGGTAGGGCAAGGTCTAACACTGGTCCCATAAATAAGAGACAAGAGAGGGTTTTTGTGGTGTTTGAGGTCATGGTAGGCGGTGATGGGATCCACACATGGTGTCTTGATTCTGGAGCCACGATTCATGTGGCAAACACCATGTATGGATTCTGGTCTTTTAAAGAAGTGAAACTGAGCACTCAATACATCTACATGTGTAGAAACCAAAAGGAGCAAGTATTAGGTTGTGGAGACAATGTCCTTGATCTTGTAAATGGAGAGGTTGTGGTCTTAAAGACACTCCTATGCTCTGGGCATGAGAAAGAATTTGATCTCGGTTTTCAAATGAGTAGTGCCGATTATATGCTTGTTTTCAAGGAGAACAAGCTGTTAGTCTATGAGGTAAGTGTGAATGGTGAACTCGTTTTTATAGCCAAATATCACAATGGGCTTTCTCAATTGGAAATAAAGAATAAGTTTGCTTATGTGTTGGATCATGTGAATAATTTTCTATTATGACATTTATGGCCTTGGGTCTTAGTTATGTGCCAATGGGTGACATGTGGCATATGATAAATCCGGGCCACTTCATCATTAAATAAAATGGGAAGCCAAGCGTCTACTAATACACACCTCCAGTATAAAAGGATTTGCAGAGATTCAAATATCTAAATACGTGGAAATTCATGGGAGATATCTGGCACTTTAAAAGACAAAACTGGCTCAAATTTCTTCACAAAGTGGTTCATGAAAATTTGCCATTGTCTCTTTGTAAAAGAAAAAATTTTAGAAGATTAGGAGGTGATCTAAGTGACTAATATGAACATAAAAAACTCAGAGAAATATCAAGCAAAAATACACAAAAAATCAAAGGGGAAAGCTCATGGAAAACAATATCAAATTGTGCATGGATGAAGCCCTAAACTACATGGATTAAGAGAGATCTATAATGATTCAAAAAGGCAAAGATCTAATAATTAAAAGAGAAAGGAAGGTTGCTGTAATTGAGAATTTACATCAAAGTAAAAGTAATCAAATCAATGGAAATTGAAACACCTTACTCAATTGTTGAAGGCTTGAAGAATAGATCTTCTGTGGCTTGAGTTTTCCGCTTTGGATAACCATTAATGGAGTAGTATGAGACCTTGAAGGAGTTCTGCTCTCTCACAACGCGAAGAAACCTTTTAGAGAGAAAGGAAGAAAAGATGGGTTTGGGTGTGCGAACCAAGGAGGGAATGAAGAGAGAGGTGTATGCAACTTTGGATTGAAAATTTGTGATGTGAATTCATATGTGGGAAAAATTGATTAAATGGGGTATTTATAGCTGTTCAAGTATCAAGTGTGGAGATGCTTCTAGATGATGAATCATGGCCCTTCATGTCATCTACCAAAGGCTACAAAGAAAGATATGATCCTACCCACCATCCACTATCATGCCATCAAGATGTGTGGTATGGATTTAAACACCTTTATTCTCCTTTAATTCACTCAAATTTCTCTTGTTATCAAAAAGCCTATCTCTTCACATTTAATAAACCTTAAAACCAAGATAGAGGGCCCTTATGGTCATTTAACAAACTTTTCAGCAAAAATAAATCTTTGAAAATTCCTTCCTTTTGTGAGAGCATGTGGGTCTAATGAAACATGCTACATAAGCTAAGTGATTATTTGCACAATTACCACATGCACTTACGGTTAGCTTTATAATTACAAACCTTATATCCCTTCTAGAACTCTCTACACATGTGCATAAACCGCTTGCTTTAGGAATTTAATATGTGCTCAAATAAGTTTCCCAAAAATCCAATATTTATGAAAAATCAAAATTCAACACAACACAACACTTTATATTAATAAATGAAATGACAAGGGGGTCCCCACATGGGGTTGACGTCTCCCACAAGTCATCTCCACATGGGGGGATGTGGGTCCCCATGGGGTTGGCACGTGGACAGCCATTGGCCATTTAGATTGCCCATGTGGGTCTCGGGACTGTCCTTAATTGTCATTACTTTGAAACAATTCTGAAAAACGATTTTCTTGTTCAGAAAAATCCAGAAAAATTCCCTTAATTACACAAAACTCATTTTAATAATTTTTAATTAAACAAAACATTTTGATATTGATTAAAAACATTTACAAGGAAAATTAGGCTCTTTGGACTTGAATTACAAAACAGAGCACTCCACTCGTCTACCCTCGGAATCCAAAGCCACCTTCTTGGAATGACTCAACAGACTCATGGCCCACAATGTAGCATCAGGGCTCATGGTATTAGCCTATCAAAGTCAAGCCGGTGTAACTCTTCGTTCCTAAGTTTAAGCGGATTTCAGGTGTACCCCCTAGAGGACATGCACACAAGATGCGAGGGTTTCTGTCTTGGCACATATGTAGGGGCTCCACTCTTGGCACATAGGTAGCTCTATCAGTGGATCCCTGGGAGGGCGGTTTCCCTTGCATTGCGACCATATATACACATGTTACGAGAAGGTTTGTAGTTGTCAGGGATTTAAGCCAATGCCCTCTAGTAGCCCTAATCTTCTTGTACAAGACTTTTAGTCATCAAGCTCATATATAAATCGTATTGCCCTGGCCCATCATACAGTCATTAGGCACAAACATAACAATCGACCCTGACTTAGAGGTAACTCTTAACCCTCTTGGTACCTCCCATATATAAATCCTCCTCATGACTAAATCTGGGTTCATGACTCTTTGTCCCAGTGCGCCAAAATCCTAAAGTCCTATCACTCTCATACTCTCACTAAAGTAAAGAATCATTGAAAATGAAAGAATTTAAGGCCTTGAAAGGATATAATTCCAACAATACCTACCTCATTCAATTCAAAAGTGAAGCTCTAAGCACGTTTATGGAAAATATAGCCAAAGTAGAAAACCTAGCCGGAACCAAAATTAAGAACCTTAGGTTGGACCGGGTCGGCAAGTATACATTCCATTCCTTCCATGATTTCTGTAAATGGTATCATACCCCAAACCACCAACGGTCAAAGATCTACTGTCTTCAAATTACGCCTCACACTGCCTGAAAGCGGGAAGAATTCTATGGAAGGCAACAGTGGCAGCAACCATTTGGATGCTTTGGAAAGAAAGAAACACCATAATATGTCAAGGAAAGGTCAGCTTGGCCCCAGCTCTCTTTCAAAAGGTTACATCCTTAGTAACCTTTTGGGTGTCAAACCACCCCCTCTTCAAGTGTATTCCAACGAATTCTTTCCTAATTCATTGGGAGAATATTCTTTTACATAGACCAAAGAAAGAGAAATATCAAGCGTCTGGAAACCTCCCCCTCAAGGAGCAATCAACTTTGATGGGTGCTCCTTGGGAAACCCTGGCTATGCAGGTGCAGGTGGTGTCTTTAGAGACCACCAACACAACATCCTTTTCACCTACTCAGAATACCTTGGCGTCCAAGATTCACAGTATGTTGAATCATTGGCCCTCCTTAAAGGTGCGAAGCTTCGATCAATCTTGGGGACAAAACCTATTAGTGGAGGGTGATGCTCGAAATATCATTACTTGTCCTCCAGGAATGCTACTCCTTATTGGTATCTTGCACCTCTTTATGACGAGATTGTACACTTTTGCAGATATATGCCCGTCTCATGGATGCATACATCGAGAAGGTCAAACGAGCTTGCGGATCTGCTGGCTAACGACGGAGCCAAGGCTCATGAAGGTGACTAGCCCTTAACTTTTTTACATTGGGCCGGTCACAAAGAATCTTGCTGGGAGAACACTTGTCTGTATTTTTTGAGCTTCTTTGTAAACTAATTGTATACTCTGTAAGGGGACTTACTTATAACCCCATTTTGTATAGGGTCTGTTGACCTATTCTTTTTGCCGAGAGTCCCATCTAGTAAGGTACTCTTGGACTAACCTAAACTTGTACATTCTCTCATACAGCAATACAAAAGTTAACATTTAAAAAAAAAAAAAAAATTGAAATGGTTCGGAGTATGATGGGAACTGCGAAGCTTGAATTTTTAAGTTTGGGGTGAAGCGGTTCTAACCACAACTTATGTCCTTAACCGGACTCCCACCAAGGGCAGTTGCATCAACTCCTTACCAAATGTACATGGTGTGTCTACCTTCTATTAAGCACCTCAAAGTTTGGGGATCAGCCAGTGTTTTAATACCCTCTCTATGTAGAACCAAACTTGAACTCAAAACCATCAAATATGTTTCATTGGTTATCCCTCACATGGTAAAGATTACTAGTTTTATGATTTGTCCAATGACAATGTGATTAAAAGTTGTGGTGCACATTTCCTTGAGGATGAATTTCTTAAAGGGTGACTCATAAACGAGTAAATCTTTATGAAATTAGAAGGGACAAACAAGTTGAGAGAACCATAACACCCATAAACTTACCTAGAAGAAGTCAAAGAATGGGAATAGCACCCGAGTTTTTCACTTACCTTGCAGAGGTTTATGATGAACCCGATCATGAACCCGTTTCATACCTAGAAGCCATTAATTGTCTCAAAAGAAAACAATGGAATGAAGACATGGATGATGAAATGAAATTTATTGAGAAAACACCAAGTATGGGAGCTTGTTCCATTACCACCTAATTGGAGACCTATAGGATGTAAGTGGGTTTTCAAGAAGAAACTAAACTCGGAGGGGCAATTAGAGAAGTATAAGGCTAGATTAGTAGCTAAAGGCTTCACTCAAAAAGAAGTGGTTGATTATCAAGATACTTTCTCACCCATTGCTAAAATGCCGTCCATTAGAATCCTACTTGCCATAACTGTCCATTTAGACCTTGAGGTTCACAAAATGGATGTCAAAACCACCTTCCTTAATGGAGAGTTAGAAAAAAGATATTTATATGTTGCAACCGATGGTTACATAATAAAAGGGAAAGAATAACATGTGTATAGGCTTGTCAAGTCTTTGTATGGCTTGAAACAGAGTTCAAGGAGGTGGTTCATAAAGTTTCATCAAACCTTAGTTAAAAATGGTTTCAAATCCAATGAGGAGGATAATTGAATATATTCTAACGTTAGTACGAGTGACATCATTTTCATAACCTTGTATGTGGATGATATTCTTTTCGCTAGTAGTTCCTTAAACTTATAAGGGAAATAAAGTCCTTGTTATCAGAGAGTTTTGGTATGAAAGACTTGGCAGAAGCATCTTTTGTGATGGGAATCAAGATAATAAGAGATAGAACTCGTATTCTTCAATTGTCTCAAGCTACTCATTGTAAGGAAATCCTCAAGAAGTTTAGTATGAGTGAATGCAAGCCCATTAATGCACCCCCGTGTCCACCTCTCTCCCTAAAACCCATACGCATTCCCCCAGCCCACCTTTCTTTGTAAAAACCCGTTCTCTCTCTTTAAAAACCAATTTTCTTGAATTTTCTCTAAAGGTCCCCTTTTTCTCTCACTAGTTTTCTTCTCTACACACTTGCAGAGAAAGCTAACCATTTCTCTGAGCCCTACCTCCATGGATCAATAGTTAAGCCTATTGTGCACATTAACTTTCTGATGCCGAAGCTTGTTCACCTCTCTGCTCTAGCATACATCTGAAAAGAGAAAATAGCACCCATCATCATTTTAAAGAATTTCAACGTGGCTTCTTCACTTACTGGATGTGGCTTTCCTTAAAAAGTTAACAATACAAGTGTAGTGTCTATAGGTTTGGAGATTAGAGTGTTTCTCTGTCATGCTTTTGAAAAGCTACATGCCTAACTTAGCCATGCTTGACCTACAAGAAGCACAAATAAAGCCCACAAAGATCACTTCATGAGCCCTCAGTCCTACCCTCCCTGTCAACAGTGAGAGGGCTTGACTTCGCTCTCTTGTAATGGGGGAAAGGAGAAAGTCCCAGAGATTGGCTAGTGCAGGCTCCAATGGCTTGAAGATTGAAGAGAACAATGTGAACTTCTTTCCCCTACATGAAAACGAAAGGGGAGGAGAGAGAGAGAGAGAGATTGGTTTCACAAAGAGAGAGATGGGGTTTTGAGCACACCCATAGAGAGAGTGATTAGGTTTTGCAGGGAGAATGGGTTTTGCAGAGAGAGTAGGTTTCTAGATGAACATAAAAGAGGCGGTTTAAGAGGGCTAGAGAGGGATTTGATTTTAGGCTGAAAG
Source organism: Amborella trichopoda (assembly GCF_000471905.2). Next base: position 3,570,735 of record NW_006499207.1, on the reverse strand, counting down.
AAAAGAGGAGGTTAAAGAGGCTAGGGTTTGGGCTAGCCACTGGCCTATTTTGCCAATCCCTACTCAACCTGAAATAAAAATAGGCCTTAGCGGGTCGCCCAAGACACTGCTCGAAGGCCCCGAGTATAGCCCGAACGACCGATAACGTGCCCGGCCCACAAGCCCGATGCCTAGCCCGGACCATTTGCACTCCTAATTAGAACGATGGAAGGAGCTCTTTTAAATTTTCATTTACAAATTTGGAATATTTATGTAAAGATGAAATTCTCAAAAAAAAGTATTTATGTGAAGATGTTTTAGAATTGTTTCTCTCTTTAAATAAGGAAGCATCTAAGTACGATTATATCATATACTTTCATGTACAACTAAAATAAATTGGCAACCAAGCTCTTGAGAAAATGCTAAGTGCCTTTAGTTACGGGAATGTATGTCCAAATAGGAATAAAGAACTGATTCTTGTCATATGTCCTATTTTCATATTTATTTTCTGGGTTAATCTAAAATGCTTCCAGCTATAGGTCAATTTTTTTAAATCAATGTTTTATATATTTTTACTACCTTATTTAGACTTCTAATGTTGTTTTTAGTTTATTTTACTATTTTATTTCATTTTTAATAAATTTATTTATTAGGTTGTTTTTCCCTTTATGTACACTACTCAAATAAGTCCACCCAGACTCTCGCGAGTTACTATGTTCGGTCAAAATTGAGTCCTATGCCCAAGCTCAGTTCCTGAACATTGTTTACTAGATTGTGGAAAAAATCCCAAGATACAACTGATGGGGGTACAATTGTATACAAAGGAAGAAAATTGCACAACTTCGTAAAGAATAAGTGCACCTTGGGCAATGGACAACATATAGATAGACTTGCAAGTATAACATACATATCAAAACCCTCCCTCAGATAGGTGTATGAACATGGCAACAACGGTGGCTTGGTAACAACTTTTCAATAGACTGACGACCTGATCTTCAGAGGGAATACAAGAGAGTATGCTATCAGCAAATATCTCCCAAATGGTTTCGTAGTCCACTTCAATGTGCTTGATCAGATCATGAATCATGATTTGTGGCAATCCTTATAACACCGATATTATCCCCATACAGGGGAGTAAGGGACAAACTAGGGTTCCCCAGATCAAAATCATCAAATATTGACACCCAATGCTAAAGAATTCTATCAAAATTGGAAGATATGGCTCAGTACTTAGGATCAACCTTGGATTGGATTTGGCAAATGTCATGCTTCTTGCTATGGTAAGAAACAAAAAATCTGCATGTGCAGTATTGACAATATAAAATAAAGGACTAGGAAATATGTAGAAAACTCTACACATTGAAATGTATACATGCATGTTGTAGACCTCAAGGGTATTTTCATTGCCGCCTACTATCCTGTGCACTTTCAACAATACTTGTTCTTATGAGATTTTCACAAGTTCTCAATTTCAATGTTCGCTTCAATGGTTAGGTTGCCGAAATGAGTCATTTCACATTCTCATGTGTACATGAAGGGGATGGTTTGAGAAAGTTCAGAATTCTAGAAACTTGAATTCTGCACATTACAAGATTTAATTGGATGTGCTAGACTTAGAATCTTTGAACCGGTTGGAATCTCCCAACCTTGGTGGCTATCCTGCTTCAAAATCGTGCTCCAGCATTTAGGGAATGGGGATCTTTGAAGGATCTCTATTTTTAAGTTTTGGAATCTTGATCACACAACACATTTATGTTACATAATCTCCCGCTCCCTCTCTCTCTACCACACAATACGAGATGCACACACTCATATGCATCCAAAGCATCCAAGTGGGCTCCTTGGCCTATGCACTAGATTCCTGCCTCAATAGCCTAGAGGGGCCGTACCGAGGGTTGCCTCCCTAGGCATCCAAGACAGGTGCCTTTTTGATATTGATAGGTCAACATGACTATTATTTGGATCCGCATTTGAAAAAAAATTCATGTTCAAGGCCTTACTATAGATATCTTACTTGTTGAACTAGAAATTTAGATTGGCATATCTCAATGCTTTAAAATAATTGGGTTGCAAGTTAACACTTTCAAAAAATAAAATAATAATAATTGAGTTGCATAATCCATATAATTTATTGATTTTGCATTATATAGTGTAATATGCATTATCCATTGAATGTTTTGTGTTCTTTTGAATTGGTCAATTTGCTTTTCTTTCCCTCTTATCTCTTGGAAGTTATCAAATCTTTGTACATTCTTAGTTGTTCCAAATTTTTATACTTTTTGGAAGATTTAATTTATAGGAGGAACTTAGTTTTATTCATCTCTCTAATGAGTCAAACCAAACATATCTTAATTCAAGTCAATCATGCTCGCCGTCAAACTCCTAGTTTGCCAAATAGTGTGTATGTTTTCTTCATTTAAAATCAAGGACAATTAACATGAAGTAGTGCTCATCAGTGTTTTAAAATGTGGGATGCAGCTGTATGTGTTGGGGGGGCTGATGCAGGTGCATAGCTGCGATGCAATCAATAAATATAAAAAAGTCTAAAAAAATCCAAAAAAATAAGTTAATGCATAGAAAAAATATGGAGGTGATATATGTGATAGTAGATATTTAGTTTATTTATTAACTCTAAAAGTATTAGTTGTCGGAGATTCTGTATCTACTATCCCTTGATAGAAACTATAAACTTGAAACTAGCTTCAGAAAACATTCAACAATCAACAACCATAAGCACAAATTTGCAACCACAAACTTTAAAATTACAAAATACTACAAACTAAAAGTCTATGAAGATTAAAGAGTTCAAAAGTCAAGCTCAAGAAGAGTCAATACAACACCCTCAATTTGTTGTCACATGTTGGCCTAAACTTCCTCAAATTAACACCCAAAAGATACAAATCAACAAATATGAATCAACCAATATACAAATCGAAGACCTTCACAAAATAAAATTTCCGCCAAAACCTTTTTTATTAATGCAATCCAAAAAAAAGCCACGGATGTGGCTGAAAGTTGATGTTTGGAGTATAATAACCTCCCAAACCCCTTCCCTCCTTTTTTGGGGGTCAAAAATTCCTAAATACCCCTGTCCGAGGGGTTCATTTTTGTAAAATTGGCCTCATATGCGGGATTATGCACCCAATAAGGGATGCAGCCGCATATGCGGAGAGATGCGGCGCATATGCGGGTGCATCTCCCTAGAGCGCATATGCAGGCATTTGCGATGCATTGCCAGTGCATAACGCCTGATGCGGCGATGCGGCTGCATTTTAGAACACTAGTGCTCATACTATATGTTCCATGATTTTTATATCCGTTTTTTATTTTTACCTTAGAGGGGTTTTTACTGAGTTACCACCTTGTATAAATATGAAAAAGATAGATATGGTGAAATGCATGCGTAACAGTTATCTAGAAGTAGTTATGTTAATGTATTAGGATGGAAAGTTATGACCATCCTCGTAGCCCTCAGAAACGAATGTTGCATGCGATGCATTATTTTATTAGGAAAGAGAATCCTCATGGTTTCAAGTATGAATTTTGTTCCCTCTGTTTTAGCTCTTGATTTCTAATGAAATTTTTATTCTTGAGTGAAGTTTTTGTGCTTATTCCCTTTTCTTTGATCTTGTTATTGAGAATTTCCCATATCTCATACTCCTCACATTCAGTTTCTTTAAGATACTGCCCAGGGGAATTTGTGGTTGTTATGTGGTAGTATCTTATAAATTTGTTAATTGGTAGCACATTTGTGTTGCTGCATGTAGCATGTTATGTGATGCTACATGTAGTACCGCATATTCTGAATGCTATTTCGTTGTGGAGCTCCTTCATTCCAGGTTTGGATTCTATTTTCCCTCTCCAAGTTAGGATCTCTTTCACATTTTCTGTGGATAGAGCCCTTGAGAATTTAAATTTTGGGAGTGTTGGGCACCATGTTCCAAATTTAAAGGGGAGAATGACCTTTTTGAGCCATTATCCATCAGGATTAGAAGCCTTGAATCGACTTTTTTCCCCCCAATGGAATGTTTAGATCACATTTATATCTATGCTTACCTAATGAAGAGGTTTGACTTTCCAGCAATTATTTTCTGTGAGACTGTTTTGTTATTGCTTGGCAATATTTTGCTCAAATGTTTTCATCAAATAAAATATTTTCCCCAAATATTCCCGCTTTTCTAGCTTCAAGAAATTCTCTAATACCTTATTGTCCCAAATGTTTTCATCAAAAAAAATATTTTCCCCAAATATTCCTGTTCTTCCAGCTTCAAGAAATCCTCTAATACCTTATTGTAATCTGGCAAACTTCCATCCTTGACTTCAATGTCCTACTGGCGGAAAGCTTTTGGTTGTGTTTTTCTTTGTTGTCCTGGTTTCCTCCATCATTCCACCAACTTGCATCAAGTTCTCTTCATTGAGGATTATGTATCTGCTCTTGATAGGTTGAAGTAGATGAGCCGTTAGGGCTGCAAACTCTGCACCTTTCCTTGACTTGCATGTTTTCCCCTTTTTTTCCACTACTAGCCATTCTTGATGGCTAGTTTGCATCGTGGTTTCTTTAGTTTGGCTTCACCCACATCCAAATAGTTCAGCTGAGGGCATTTTAGTGAGTTGAGGTCCAGTAATTAACAATGTGTGCAAGGTTTAGATATATATTCATACTGTTTTTGTTGAAGAAAGGGCTTGCCAGTCATCTTGTATAACCCACACATCTTTGGGTAGTTTTAAATCTGGTGCAACTTCCTCTCATAGCTTGTGCAGTCTAGTTGTTTGCTCTTTTTTTCTGGCTCTGTCCACTGAAAATAAGCTTTCCGATAGACATCACAATGATAGATCCCACAATGTAGTCCAATAGCTCTGGTTTCCATAGATTGTGGGGAATCTTTGGCAGCCTGATCCAGATTGGACAGGAGTTCATGCCATTTGTTGACAGCCTGTTTTGGGGTTTGGATTCAGTGAGATCCATTTAACATCCTCCAACAGATCCAGGTCTGCACTCATCACCTCTGTCAGGTCTTCAATGAACTTAAATCTATGCGGCATATGGTGGCTTGATTTTGATGTGATGTCAAGTGCCCATAGACCCTTCCATATACTTTTATCATCTCTACCTAGATTATCCATTGTAGCTGTTTTTCTTGAAAATAACCATTGTGTACTTAACATTGAAAAGAAAAAAAAAACCTTTGAGCACTTCTATTGTGGCTGCTTTTCTATTGTATGTGGGTAATCGCGGGTGGATAAGTTTGCAGTAGTCCTGTATGACCACCAAAAACATATGAATGTACACCCCTATCCAGCATCAACACAGTGTGTGTATATGTGTGTGTGTGTGTGTGTGTGAGAGAGAGAGAGAGAGAGCACCACAACGGTACCACCACAAGCACTGCCATATCTTCGTTTGGTTATCGGAAGATTTCAATGCTTTCTTAGTTTAGGAGTGGTGCTCATTTGTGTTTTGTGCTTTATGTACACAAGTAAAATTTCTTGGAATTCTCATTTCATTTAAATAATTGCGATGATGCAGGAATTCAAGAAGTGGATTCTGAAAACAATCAAAGAAACTTGGAACCTTTTTCAAGACAAGTTTATAGACCTTTGGAAAGAAAACTGGGATCGTTGTGGTGACGTGTATCCAGCTGAAATATATAGCAAACCCGAGCTTCGGCAGCAAGTGCAACAAAAGTATATGCAAGATTTGTTTCACGATACCCTTGGATTCGGGGGGGCCAAGATGATAAGGTAAATGGAAGTCATCATATTGATGGTCAATTTTGGTACCATTTCTTCAAATTTGAGGTATAGATGCTATGGCAACATGGCCTCGTTAGTGTTAGCAAACCTGGACAACTCTGATTCCTACTTGATGTGGTGAGCACCCCACAGCAACAAACCTAACACTTCAAAAAGCGACTTATCAATCACCAGTAGTCCGATTTCATGGAAACTAGAAGCCCAAGAACAATGATATGTGCAATAAATTGAGAAAAATAAAAGAACCAAAAGGAAATGGAATAGAAATCCTATAACCACAAGCATAAAGGAAAGGCGCACACCTAATTTACGTGGTTCACCCAAAATGGGCAAGGACGAATTTACTATCAAGGGAGAAATTACAAGTTTTGTAGGTTTTATACAGGTCACATAAATATGGTAAAGAAACCTCATATTAATTTTTCCTACCACAACACCACCATCAATGGACTCCAATGTTAAAATGGCTCGCCTAGCGGCCAAGGGGGCCTGGGCTACGGCCCTCTTGGGAACTGGGTCCCTAAGCGCCTGCCCAAGGACTAATGCCTAGCCCTGGGCAGGTGTCCAAGAACTCTGCCTTCTTAGGGGACAAAACACCCCTCATGGAGTGGCTTTTTTGTACTTTCCCCCCTAAATACGGGGGAAAGCGGGGGGTGATGAGGGTTGGATTTTTATGCGTTCTAAACCTTTTTTTCTTTTACAATATATATATATATATATATATATATATATATATATATATATACTTATTATTTATTATATTCTCTATTAATTAATTAAAGTTTAAAATTAAGTATACTACTACTACTACTACTTTACGTTTAGTTTAGTTAGTTAGTTAGTTAAGTTAGTTAAG
>NW_006499207.1:3481906-3564126 GCF_000471905.2 Amborella trichopoda | reverse complement strand
TTTACCCGTTAACCGTAACGGGTAAGGACGGGGTGGAGTGAGGTAGTGTTATTGTCGTCTTACTTTTTACTTTTACTTAATATATATATATATATATATATATATATATATATATATATATCTTTACTATTTTATTAGATTTCTCAGTTAATTCAAAGTTTTAAAAAATTGATCCAAGCATCATCCTTTTAGTTTGAATTTGATTTTAGAGATTAGTTAATAAGAAGTATCTTCTATGGTGTTTGGGTTGGGCTTTGGACTATGGAGTATGGATTAATTGAATTATAATTTATGATTTGTGAATTGTGACTTGTGAGTTTGTGACTACATCATTGTGTTATTACTTAGTACTAGTAGTCTACTAGTAATTCTAATACTAAATTTGAATGTTGAATGATATTTTTCTACTTTTCTTAATGTGTTCTAACAAATTGTCCAAATCTGAAATACTTTGGTTTGTCTTTGGAGTTTGGATTGATTGAACATAAAAAATACATTAAAATGCCTCAATATTCATTTTTTACACACAATTGTCACAAAGTTCTGTGGGCTTGCACATAATACCCTTCTCACCCATTGACTCTCTGTGCCACACTACTTCTTTTGATGCCTTTGCTTGATAGTGCTCCTATGTCTAGGAGCCTCGACATCCAACTTAGTAGTCCATTGAGAAACTGAAAAACAAATACGGTAGTTGTCCTGCTTCTATCATGATCATTGAGGACTTGCTGACTTCTGATGTAGGCCTTTTATCATTGAAAACTCACTTGTCTCTCCTCTAGTTGTTCGCACACTAGTTAGCGCTCCCTCATACGTACCTTTCATTTTGTCAATATAGCATTTATCGACTCCGTTCTTGCCCAACATTCACCAAGTTAAATTCTGTAGGTACCCTATCATGGGCTTTCTTTGAATTAATAAAGATCATGTGAAGGTCTTTTCCCTTCTTCGTGAATTTTTTAGTCAGTTGCTTAAGTAGTAAATGGCCTCAATTATCATCCTCCTTGGCATAAATTCGAATTTATTTTTTGAGATTCATTTTATACGTCGTTGCTCAATCAATCGCTCCCACAACTTTATAGTATGGCTCATAAGTTTGATCTTGCGATAGTTTGTACAATTCTATAGGTCTCCTTTGTTCTTGTATATAGGTACCACAATATTTTTCCACTATTTTCTTTATTCTCACCACCTTGTTGAACATCTTGTCAGCCAGCATATGCCAATCTTCTCCATGCACTTTCAAATTTCTATCGGGATACCATCTGGTCTTATAATCTTTCCTTTCGTCATCCTCCTCAGAGTTTCTTTCACTTCTGATATCTAAATCTTGCGTATATATCGATTACCTCTGCCCTCATTAATGACAAAAGTTCCTCTTAGCTCTTTATTCTCATTGTGTTCACCATATAACAATTTTTTGAAATAAACTTTCCACCTTTTGTTGACTTCGTCATCCTTCACCAAGACTTTGACCCTCATCCTTGATGCATTTAATATGGCCTAGATCCCTACACTTCTTCTCTCTCATTTTTGGTTACATGAGCCCTTGATAAATTTGATTGCATCATTAATAGTCTCGTAAATACCAAAGCACCCATTTTGTTGTTTACCAGTCCAAAATCCTTCTCAAATCGTTGGCTTGAGGCTGTTTTGAGTTCATTATTCCTAGCATTATCCTAGCGCACAGATGGCATGTCATACATGTAAGACTATAGTCAAGTATCCACTATCATCAAAGAACCTTAAGTAATTATAATTGTTATTCTCCTAGTGTTAACCAATACTCCTGATAACATATCAAATATATTTGACTATTGCCTCAATGCTTGCTTAAATCCATACTAGTATTTTTTATTTGCACACAAATTCTTCTTTTCCTTTCTCAATAATGCCTTCCGCATGTAATATATACACTTCATCTCAAGGGAGTGTTCTTAGTGGTTCTCAATAAAGCCTTTGGGATGAATTCACTATTCAAGGAAGAAATTACAAGTTTTATGAGTTTTATAGAGCTTATAGTGGTGAATAAACCTGTAATTAATTTTTGGCCATAGCACCATCAATTGGTAATTTTTGGCCATAACACCATCAATTGGTAATTTTTGGCCATAACACCATCAGTTGGTTCCTTTAATGCTGTTGATCGACACTGTAACTGAAAGAAACACCAATAAATCTGCCCCAGTATGAGGGTGCAAAAATTGCTAGGGTTTGGCATTAGATAAGCAAAATCCCCAATCTCTCTTCCCCCAAAACTTCTCACTATTCCCCTACATAATTGTCATTTTGCATTGAACAAAGCACCCTCACATATAACAGAATGCCAATGGGAGGTGATTTTGTATCATTGTCCCAACATTTATAATATTCATGCAGTAATTTGTTGCATACTTCTCTTTAATGTGTCCTTTATGGGTTGTTGTTTACTGCTGTTTATGTGCATGCTCTAGGAGGATAGTGGGTGTAGCTCATGTTGAGGATTTGGAATCGATTCAAGATGCAGCAAAACGTGCGGATTGTGAGCACCAAGCTCTGGAGTTGGCGAAGATGATTGTTAAGGAGAGACGTAACTTCCAAACCATTGATGAGCTTCTGGCAGTCATCATCGAAAAGAATGTTCCAACATCTTTGGAGTGAGTAGTTGCTGCTCCTAGCTCTGATGACTTGCAGAGTTGCAGACGAGCCTGTTGGGAGTTTCCTTTCCCTTTATTATGTGTGGCTAACTCTTTGTGCTTTCCAAGCATGTATCCATGACTCAGCTTTGATCTTAAAATCGTTCAGTGAGATTGACTTGATAGTACAATAAAAGGACCTTTCATATATGGAAAAGGTGAAATTTATGTAAGGTGCCTTATACCGTAGAAGTAAGGTACACATACCCAAAAATAAAAGTAAGGTGCACCCAAAAAACCCCATCGAAAAAGGTTATTTCATCACTAGAAAATTCTCCAATCGATCGTCCCGACCTCTATATATATGGATATGAAAAAAAAAAGAATTTTAAGTCCTAAAAATGGCGTATCTTGTAATAAATTATCTAGACAGTCTATTTTCAAGATTTTCGAATGTTCATTCCATTTTTAAAGCTTTTAATTTTATTGAAGGGGTGAAAAATAGACTTTTGAGGCCATGATGAGAGTTTTGGCATCGAAAATACATATTCTAATGTGATTTTGAGGTGTTCATTACCGTGATTGTTTAGATTTTGAGGTGTTCATTACTGTGATTGTTAAGGTTGACATCTTAAACAAATCTCACCCTTCATGTATTGCTTGGGCAGAAATTATTTGTTTCAACTAGTGTTTTAAAAAACGGATCAGTGGTCCGGATCGGGCATCCCAAAAATCCATCCGGATCGGTGGATCGGCAATTTGGATCGGGAATTGGCCGAATCGGTTAGATAAAGCTGTAAAAACAAATTTTAAAAAATTATTAAAATTCATTATAAATGTACTTTTTTAGGAATCCAATAAGAAATCGAAGTACTACATCATTAATTTTCATTTTTTTCACTAATATGTGAATATTGAGATATTTTTTCTCTGTATGAACTTATTTTAATCATTAAATTACATCACACAAAATAAAAATCATGGAACTATCATAGATGAAGTATATAATCATACATGTTTACAATAAGGAATGGTTTTTTTATAAGAACATTTTAGTTTTTTTGACAAAAACTTTTTTATTTTTTTACAAAAAATGTTTGTCGTATTGCATTTTTTTTGTTTTTAGCAAGAACTTTTTTTTTTGACAAAAAATACTTCTTGTATTATTTTTTTGTTATAAGAACTTTTTTTTTTTGACAATGACTTTTGATTACTTTTTATTTTTTTAACAAAAACCTTTTATTTTTTTGACTAAAGAAAGAAAGTTGACAAGAAAAATAATTGATAAGAACCTTTCATTTTTTTTTATAAGGAACTTTTTATTTTATTTATAAGAAAAAACTTTGACAAAAAGCAAAATTGATAAAAAAAAACCTTTTATTTTTTTGATAAGAAAAAAATTTGACAGAAAATGAAATTGATAAAAAAACCTTTCATTTTTTCTTATGACAAAAAATAGTTGTATTATTATTTTTTTATAAGAATTTTTTTTTTTTGACAATAACTTTTATTACTTTTTATTTTTTTTGACAAACAAAAGAAATTTGGCAAGAAAAATAATTGATAAGAACCTTTCATTTTTTTTTATAAGGAACTTTTTATTTTATTGATAAGAAAAAAATTTGATAAAAGCGAAATTGATAAAAAAACCTTTCGTTAAAAATTTTTATAAAAAGCGAAATTGATAAAAAAACCTTTCATTTTTTTTATAAGAACAAAATTTGACATCAAAAAAATAAATTTGACAAGAAAAATAATTGATAAAAGAACGTTTCCAAAGGCAAGAGAACCTTTCTTCCCAAAGGGATTCGAAATGATGCCAACATCCTCCACATGCAAAAAGCTCTTGATAACCAATAAGCCACATGCTATTTAATCGTATTAAAAGCGCAAACAAAATATATAATATATTAATGTTTTAAGCTAATATCTTCATATTATCCCATATCGAAGAGGTAGAAGGAAGTTGCAGTGAATAAATACCTTTGTAGCCAATGAGTATAACGCATGTGCAGTGAGGAGCGACACATGGTGCGGGTCATGACGTTATGAATCGAAGAATCGAGAGATTCATGATGTCACATGGCGATTTTACGGCATGAAATCGCTGGTTCTTCTCTAAAACTGAGCGATTTCTGGTATTTCACTGGAACCGGTGAGTCCGATTCAACTTGCCGACTTCGCGGACTTTTGAATCATCAGTTTATGGTGTCGTTTTCGGCGATTTCCGATATTTCACTGGAACTGGCATCGAGTCGAGGACTCGCCGACTTTTGGATCATCAGTTTATGGTGTCATCTTCAGCTTGTCCCGAAAGGCCAAGATTTCAGAGGGTGTAATTCTATAAATAAGTATTAAAAAATAAATAATTAGTCTTCAGCTTGGCCTGAAAGGCCAACTCGGAGAAGACTTCAGATGGTCTAATTCTATAAATATGTATTAAAAAATAAATAATTAACATAAGAAATAGTGTATGAGTTTTGACAAATTTGGGAAATTTGATACATGAGTAATATTAAGGAGTTATTTTTTCCCATACGTTAAGAGTTTATTTCTAGTTAACACGAGAGGAAGGCACTTTAATTTGTTTATTAAATATAATTAAAGTTATATTCCAAAAATGAGAAAATTGTCTAGGGATGATTAAACTTGAGGGCTACAGGCCAAAATTCAACCCCCTCCAAATGTCACTTATAAATATTTACTAGGGAAAATTACAGAAAACACCCTCAAATGGACTATTTATGTAACTTATCGCCACCCTAATCTTTTCTCTCACTTTTTTCCCCAAAACAACCTTTCCTCATAAAAACCTCCCCAAGATAAAAAGTCGTTATTTTTTAGAGGAAAATGCCCTTCCCGTACAAACCAAATCAATTCGTGGGTCCCAAGTAGCGTATTGCAGGAGTGCGTCTTTGCACTGTCGGCGTGCATTCTCATAATGCTGGAGCACTGTGGCTCAAACCTGCATTGCCGAAGCGCACATTCAAAATGCCGGAGCGTTTGTTTATACTGCTGGAGCACGGTCCTCCATTTCCGGAGCGTAGTGGCTCCAGAAACTTCATTGCCGGAGCGAAATGCCGGAGCGCATCTTTGCACTACCGGAGCGAGTTCTGATAATGTCGGAGTGCTGCGGATCAGACCTGCGTTGCCGGAGCGCACATTCAGAATGCCAGAGCGTGTGTTTGTACTGCGGGAGCACGTGTGAAAACAGGAGAGAGAAGGCCGTCTGAAAATAAACAAGGGTAGTTTAGTCTTATTTCACGGTACTTTTGGGTTGGGGGGTTATTTGCGAGGAAATGTTGTTTGGGGGAAAAACGTGAGAGAAAAGATTGATGTGGGGGTAAGTTACATAGATAGTTCATTTTAGGGGGTGTTTTTTTATAATTTTCCCTATTTAGTATGTCAAGAATATAACGTTTAAATGCTATATTGATGTTAAAGGTATTTCAATATGTAAAGGCTTTAAAACATTGAGATAAAATATATTAATAATGAGGGCGAGTTTGAACATTCGAAAAAAAAAAAAAAAATGCAGTTGAGTTTTCTTTTTGCGAATATAATATAAGGAAAATTACAAAACCCCCTCAAATCATATCTTCTAGAAAAACTTCCTCCCAATCAAAATTTTTTTGAAGCAACTTTTGCCCTAAATTTAACTTTCTTAGTGAAGAACCCCCTAGTAAAAAACATTATTTTTTTTTACAAAAATGTTCATACCCTTACAGCCAGACATTGACGTGGACTCGCTCACTTCCAAAGTGCCAGAGGACTTATGCAACAACTGCCGGACCCCCTATCAATCCAGAGTCAAAGTGCTGGACACCCCTATTTTGTGTCGGACTGCATGCTTTCCAAATGCCCAAAGTGTTGGACCGCCCCTATGTTGTTTCGGACCGCATGCTTTTTAGAAGCCCAAAGTGTCGGACCGTCCCTATTTTGTATCGGACCCATGCTTTCCAAAAGCCCGAAGTGCGAGAGCACCCCTATTTTGTGTCGGAGCACAGGCTTTCCGGAAGCCACAAGTGCCGGACCGCCAGACTCACGCTTTTCAAAAGACCAAAGTGTCGGACCGCCCCTATTTGTGTCAGATCCACACTTTCTAACATCGCAAAGTGTCAGACTGCTCTTATTTTGTATTGGACCACATGCTTTCTACGTTAATGTCAGGTTTTACGGGAATGTACATTTTCGTCAAAAAAATATGACTTTTCGACTTGGGAGTATTTGCTAGGAAAATTAAATTCGAGGCAAAATTTGCTAAAATAAACTTAGTTGGGGGTAAGTTGTTTAGAAAGTCTGATTTTAGGGGGGGCGGGGGGGGGGGGTTTGTAATTTCTCCATTTTATGTGGCACTAAAGCTGCCGCCTAGGGATGAGTCTGTAATCCCTTGGTTAGAACATATATTTAGGGATATCTTTGGTTTAAAATTTTGGGATCCACTTTAAAATTATTATTCGAGTATTTTCAAAACTAAAAAGAAAAAAATGAAAAAACTTAGATTTTTGAGTTTCTTAGATTTTATAGTTCAAAAATTATACGTTCGTTGTTCAATCTTAAGATGCCACATTTTAAGAAACAAATAAATGAGATAATATTTTTGTTTCACATTCCCAAAATTTTGAGTCCTGAAAATGCCCCTAGATAACTTGAAACGACGTGGTAGTAGGGCATAAACTGGACATTTAAGGGGTTCTACTCCTTACTTGGCTTCAACCTGGTCAGAAAAATGAAGTGTTGTGCTTATTTGTTCCTAGGCAATTGGATTCATACTTTTTATTTAGACCTCGTGCCTGGGCTCAAAACAAATTCTCAAAGATCTATGGAACTATTATTTTTCTGTTTTTGTTTAGCATCATGCTTATATCAACAAAGGGACAAATATTTCTTAGGAGTTTTAGGCATTATATCTTTGAATAAATGATTATCAAACAGCTCCTCCTCAGAGAACCTTTTGGTTTTGTAGGACTTTGGTGAATCTGCCTTCTTTCTTCTTCTATTATTTCACCAAGACTTGCCTTTCATTGGTAAGGAAGAAGGGGGGAACAAGTCACACTTGGAGAGCGCAGTTCAACATAGAGTTGTATGTTGTGTTCGGGAAGGATGAATCGCTCTCGAAAAATAATCTATTGATTCTCTCCCAATTGGTTGGATAGTAGGTGCGATGATTTACTTCACAAGCAAGGTCTCTGGTTCTAATCTTGAATGGCCTAGTTGTGCATATAACAACAATGTCAACACACGTACCACATTGCACCAATAGTTAGGACTCTCCTGTGTACTAAATAGATTTGGGGAAAAGAGTTCCATTTTTTTTGAGGGCCTGGTATGATGCCTTTCAAGAAAGTAGGGTAAGCAAACGTGCACTAACTCATTTGACTGAAGCATTCTTATTTAGTTTTAAATGAGTGGGGTTTGTATAAGGTGCCTACCTTACACTATACAAGTGGGGCGTAAATCTAAATTTTATCGGAAGATGTAAATTTTATCGGAAGATGTAGTTCAGGTATCAGAAGTCTTATGTTGGCTTGAACATTCATGTTCAACCCTAATTGTAAAATTTAAAATTTTGAAAACAGTGTAGATTGAGCAGATATATAAGCGTTTGAAAATATTGAAAATAGATGGTTCATATAACTTACTAGAAGATGCATTATTTCTTGGACTTGAAATTCAAAATAGACGGTCTATATAACTTACTAGAAGATGCAATATTTCTAGGACTTGAAATTCATTTGTCTTTTATATCCATGCATCTCGAGATCGAGATGATCAATTGGAAGGTTTTCCAACTTTGTTCTACTAGATTTTTTTTATATGCACCTTACTTCAATATTGTAAGATTGCAACCTCATACAAACTTTTCAAATTTTTTTTTTTCTTGACAAATGTTACGAGCTTTTATTAAAACAATGCTTCAAAAGCATGAGATTACAAAGATTGGATCAAATCGTTAGAAACTTACAAAAAGGGAAGAGAAACACCATGTTTAGCTCGTCCATCAACAACATAATTGGCTTCGAGCATGGTGTAGCCGAAACTTATCCTCGAATTAGGCTAGGCACATAGGTCTTGAATTTTTAACCAAAGAGTAAATAGCAACTAGGAGATCCTTTGCTCTTTTCTACACCACTTGATAACATTCAGATAATCTCTTTCAATTACAATATCACCGATGAAAGCCTTGAAGGACAGCGATCAATTCAGCATGATTGGCTGCTGTAGACCCACAAGGACCTGAATAAGAAAAAAAAACCGATCCAAAATTGTTGCGAAGAAGCCCACCAACACCTGCAGGCCCTAGATTTCCAAATGAGCTGCCATCAAAATTAAGTTTGAGGCAAGCTTCTAGAGGTGCCTTCCAAGTTCTAAGCGCTAGAGTGAGAAGATGAATGAGTAAAAAATTTCAAATCGATATAAACATCAGTCCTTCAGGCGTGGAGGAAAACCAATTTTAAAGGGATTGTAAAATGATATCTTTTACCCTTTCAATACTCTGAGACACCTCTTCAAAGGCTGTCCTATTACGTTCGAACCAAATCTACCATAAGATTGTACTTCTAAAAATTTTCCAAATCACAAGTACTTTTTTAGGTAATCCAATGGAAAAAAGATGGTTAATAACAATGATGAGATTCAAAGGTATCATAAGAAAAAAACCCAATAAAGAGAAGACCCAGAGCCATAAGCTAGAGGCAAAAGGACAGTGAAGGAAAAGATGACAGCAAGATTCTTCATCAATTTCGCACATTAAGCAAATGTTTGGACGAATTTTACCCATTTTACAGATTGTCTATTGTTAAACATTTCCTTTGACAAGCGATCCATAGGAAGACTTGGATTTTAATTGGAACTGACCATTTTCAAATAGAACCCAAAGAGGTGTCATCAATACGGAGTCGATCTATAAAAAGGAGCCTATATATTGATTTGATAGAAAAAGTCTGTCAGTTTCTGATTCCCATATGACCAAGTCTTCGGCATTAGAAGAGATGTAAACTTGTTCAAGTTGTTGGAGGAGATTATGAAACTGTAAAATAACCATGTCTGGTAGCCTATTATAGCGACATCCAATGTTCCAGACCATACAATTAGCGGGGGAGAGAGAAAACAACTCTGAAAGTTTTGCATCAAGTTGAGCAACTGTAACAAAGAGGTCAGCATAAGTAGAAGAGAGAGAGATGTGCATCACGAAGCCATTTGTTTAACCAAAAGAGAGTATTATCTCTGTTGCCAATAAACTATATGATGTTGTTGAAAACAATATTTCTGTAGCTCTAAATATCCTTTAGAATATGTGAGGTGAATTCGCCTCCTCTACCCTTTTTAATCAAGTAGGTGAGATGATCAAAACCATATTTAGTAATTAACACATCCTTCTAGAGATGAGAAGATCCTTGAAAGATTCTCCACCACCATTTGGATATAAGTGCTAAGTGTACAGGTTTAATCTTTATGATACCCAAACTCCCTTGCTTTGAAGGCATACAAATCTGGTCCCAATTCACCAAATGAAACATTATGTACTTATCCTCCATATTACCCCAAATGAAGTTTCGCATATATTTTTTAATAAGCTTGATAACTTTACTAGGTATTTGTTGGACTGACATCAAAAAAATAGGAAGATGTGCATAGGTGGATTTAACCAAAGTGATATGCCCACCAAAGGATAAAGTCTTGGTCTTCCATCGGTCTAATTCAACTTGATACCTGTGAATAAGAGTGTCCCAAGCTACACGAGTGAGCTTACGATCAGAGATAGAACCCTTAAATATTTAAGGGGAAACTTCTCAACTCTGCAATCCAAAATTGAACCAAGAGAATCCAAACGGCTGTTAGAACAAGAGATGCCTACAAACGAAGTCTTATGGTAATTTACGTTGATGCCCAAAGTTAGCTGGCAACATAGAAGGAATGTTCTCAGATTCTGCATTTGCTCTTCACTGGCATTACAAACAAATGTAAAATAGTTAGCCTAAATGAGGAAACTTGAAAACCTGTAAGAAGACCTGCATTTATAACATTCTTAACCATTAGGATAAAACCTTTTGCTACTAAGGTAAAAAGAAAAGGAGATAGAGGGTCTCCTTGTCTAATGCCCTTCGAAGCAAGAAGAACCCCTTAAGAGATCCGTTAATAAGAATCGAGAAATGAGCCGAAGAAATGTACCCCATAATCCAAGAAATCCATACGACACCAAAACCCATTCTTCTGATAATCTCATTAAGCACTTACCATTCAACTCTGTCAAAAGCCTTCTCCATATCCAATTTAATAACCAATCCCAACTGTTCAGAAAGATTTCTATAATGAATGCATTCCTGAGCAATAAGAATGCAATCCGTGATCACGTGTTCTCTAATGAAGGCCGATTGTTCATCAGAGATCACAAAAGAGAGAACCAACTTAAGTCTCTTCGTTAAAACTTTTACAATAATTTTGTAAAGACTAGATAAGAGACTAATCCACCTAATATCTCCAATATCAGCAATGCTATGTTTTTTTTTTGAAATTAATGAAATATAAGTAGAATTAATGCTCTTGAGAACACTCCGAATGGATATAAATTCCTTAACCATTAAATAAACATCATCGTGTAGCAAATCCAAAAAAAGCTTAAAGAAGATAAGAGGAAAACCATCAGGGCCAGGGGCTTTATCCCCAAGAAGAGAAAAAATTGTAAGTCTAACTTCTTCCATTGTAACATCCCTTTCCAGATCATAAACCAAGAAAGGTGGCAGATATTTAAAAGGATCAGCATCTAAGATGTTGAACAATCGCCTCATCACGAGTTGAAACGTCGCATTCCGATACACCAGGTAGAGAAATAAAGGAAATATAATTTTGCCTTCTATGCACATTCGCGATAGTATGAAAAAATTTGGTATTTCTATCACCATCCTTAAGCCATTTAACGCTTTATCTCTATTTTCAATAAATCTCTTCCATCCTAAAGAGATCATGTAGCTTATTAAGCATATAATTTTTATTAACAATCATCTCATCAGATAAAACTTAGTTTTCCTAAATATTTCAATCATCTATAAGTCCATCAAAGCGGTATCAATTTTGCCTTTAAGTTGATATTGGTTGGCTTTTTTTTTCCAAGAGATGAGTTTGTGCTTCAAGCAGATTAGCTTCTTATGAAGACAGAAGCCAAAACTACCCAAAACATAACAACTACCCCAAGTATGATTGATAATATCTATAACCTCAGGTTCATCTAGCCAGTGAACATCAAAACGAAGAGGTCTAGGCCCAGATAAGACCTCCTCAATATGAAGACAGATGGGGATGTGATCAGAGGAAAGTTTCGTAAGTGTATTTACCTTGACCAAAGGGAATAATCTTTCACAAGCCTTTGAGATAAGAAAGCGATCAATCTTAGACATAGTCAAATTGAAGGAACAATTATTGGACCAAGTAAATTGAGCTCCAGTAGTAGGAAGATCTAAGAAATCATTTTCCATGATGAAGTCATTAAATAGATGTATATGAGAATTAACGGGGAAAAGTAGAAATTTCATTTGGGTGACGATTAAGGTTAAAATCCTCTCCGATGCAAACATGAAGTCCTGAAGAGGACATAAAAGATTTCAAATCATCCAAAAAGACACATTTAAGGGTAGTAATATTAGGTCCATACACATTAATAAGCACCCAATGGAAACCCCTGACAAGACATTCAAAAGTAATTGCCAAGAACCTATCGAATTTAAAAACATCCAAGCAAAGTAAAGCTGTTGGGTCCCAAAGAATCCATAGACCCCCAGAAAATCCATTGGCATCTAAACCCTCAAAGCACATAGAATCATTACCCCACAGAGTCTTGACATCCAAAAGAGAGGGCAAAACACACTTAGTTTCTTGCATAATAAAAGCAAAAAGTTTAAATTTAGAAGTCAAAAAATTGACCTCCTTCTTGTATCGATCAGCACAGAGACCAAGTACGTTCCAATTGATAATCTTCATGGGCGAGATGAAGGTTCACCGGGTCCCTCGAAGCTACCATCTTTATAGGGACGAAAAGAGCTAGATGAGCAAGTGTTGCTGCTGCAATAAGAAGAGGACTAATTCTTCGAAGTCGCATGGCCTATCCTGAAAATCACTCCATCTGAAGGAGGAGCTGAAGAGCCTCGAGAGCCACGAGCAGTCAGTCTAGCCAAAGAGCACACAAGTTTAGAGTCTGCCTTTAAATTGGGTTTTAGTATCACCTTAGAGGCAGGTGAGGAGACCTCCAGGACATCTGTCAGACCAGAATAATGGTGAACAGGGAGCTTGGCTAGGTCTGTCCGAGTCTCATCCTTCAATTTTTTGGACATTTCTTGGACCATCTTGACCGCTGCATCCATGGTTGCAAGTATCTCCTCTGGAAGAGCAACGAAAGTAGCGCCCATGTCTTTGAACATACGATTGAAAATTACATGGCTGTGATTGCTTAGTAGAGTCTTAGAATGATGCTCAGTCACGTGAATAGGCTTGGAATCAGTCTTAGCATCTAGCTGAATTTCAGGGGCTGAGCCTGAAGAGATATAGGACGATGAATTTGAAGCTTCTACAAAGTGTTCCGCAACCATCTCCTCGGGGATACCTTCATCAGCGAAAGGCTCACCAATAGTTTCTACCGAAAGTGGTGGTACATTCGGTTCAACCATAACTAGAGGGACCGCAACAAACTCAGTGTTATCCGCCACAATTATGGCTTTAGAAGCGACATCATAAATAGGATTGGCGTATATAACCTCATCTTCATCAAAATCAATGATATCAACAACCACAACCAGCCAATTGGCAGCAGGCGACGGTGTCAAAATCAGGACCCTAGAACACGTCACGAACAAACTAAAAGGAAGATTCCTCTGATTGAACATGGTGAAGAGAAGAAAGATGATAACCAAGAGAGAAAATGGAGCAAATGAAGAGAAGCAAGTCCCAAGATTGAAAGGGCTTGAAAGGGGTAAGGAGTCTAGTGGGAGAGGCTGACGTCACTAGGAGAGAAAAAGGGTGAGAAGAGGATGAGGAGACAGATGTGGTGGAAACATACGTGAAAGAAAGGGCAAGATGAACGGTGGAGGCAGTATTGGGAAAAGATGCAAGATGGGTAGGGAGTGGAGAGAGAGGAGGGGCAAGATGGGCGGTGGAGGCAGAATTGAGGAGAGGTGTGGGATGGGTAGGGAGAAGCGGTGACAGAACAAAGAGAGGAAGCTAAGTTGAATACAGGGGATAAGAGTCCGAAAGATGGGCTTTGGACGAAGAAGCAGGCCCATAACAAGGAGGTTTAAGTGCGGCACCCAAAAAAGCAGGTAAAGAGGGGTCAGAAGAAAGGCTTCTTTCCTTTATTTTTCAAATTAGCTAACGGTTTCAAGGAATGAAAGCCCAAAAAATCCTCCACAAAATAACGGTCAGTAAGCTTCCAAATTTAACTTTTTTGGAGGAGGTGGAAGAAGATCCAAGAAATTCAACCTCAAATATATTGTCACGTGGCCTTGCCAATCTAGGGTTTAATCGAGGAGGACCTTGTTTCGCCAAAGGAGGTCGGGCCCTAGCATGTCCAAGAATGGCTCCAGGAGGTTGAACATGGGGTTTAACTTTAGGCTTTCTACGAACCTCAACTTAGGAATGGTCTTCTTTATCAGTAGAAACTTCAAGTAGGGCCAGAGCCAGAGGGTTGGCATTCTTCAAACCTTCAATGGTGACATCAATGATAAAAAGGTCTAAACCAATAAAAAGGTTGATCGTTGACGGAGTTAGGGCCTTGGTACAACTAAAAATATTGACTCCAATAAAAGAGAGATCAGGACCCACCATACATTCCTTGTCAACATCAACAAAAACCCCTATCAAATTGGCTAGACATTGAAAGACTCCCATAGTTCAAGCATGGAGAGGGATACCTCTGGAGCAAACCCAGCAAGGAGAGCATGAAGTGAGATTAGTGTGATCTCACGGTTTCCAAGAATCTGCCGATAAGAGTATATTCCGGACACACCATGTGTTGCGACTAAGGAGGACTTAACGAGCACCATCATCAGAGGAAAGAGAGAAAATGATCATGTTATTGTTGAAAGAACGGACCGCAGGCGAGTAAGGTAGATTTCAAGCTCTCTTAGCCCGGGTAAAAAGAACCAATAACAAGAAGAGTAGTGGCTTTAAGAAATTCAGAAAGAAAGGAGGGAGCAATAGAAAGGCTTGGGGGATGAAGATCCATCTAGAGTCCAGGAGCTTTACGGATCATCCATAGATAGCCAACTTCCTTTGAGCATCACTCCTCTCACTTTCTCTCTCTACACCCATTGATACTAGATCTGGCTTTTGGCCCAAAATAAGATCTTGGTCTTCATCCCTTACTCCATTGGAAAGCTAACAAATCCTTACTCTACTGGAAATCCATCAAATCTTCTAAATTTCGCCCTCACTTTAAACTCTGGTTCTCTCTCTCTCTACAGAAAGTGAAACTAGCATGAAAAAAGAAGGGGATATTATACCCAAGACCTCTCTCGCGCTCTATGTCCTATGCTAAGAAGAACTCAGACCAGGCCCTCTCTCTCAATTGATCTTAGATAAGGCCCCCTCTCGCTCAATCAAGGTACGTTATCTATGTCATCATTACCATTTCCAAAATCTCTCAAGTAGGGCCTGACTCCAAAATCAATTTTTACTCACCCATTCCATTCAAAGAAAACCCCCAAAAACATCATCAACAACATCGAAACCCTAACACTGAGATTGGTTTTATTCCATCTACACGAAATGTAGTAAATGGGTAAAAACACCGAGTTAATCTTTGTCATACCTGATGATACAAGAGTAAATGAGAGGAAGGGTGAAAGCAAGCTTCTGACACTACAAAAAATCAAGCCTTTACTATGTCGCTTAGAAAATGTATTATCTCTAAAAGGTAGTTCATCTTCTTCTGAGGAAAACCGCGATTTACCCTTTGAGATCTGGTGTAGTGGATCTGGCCATGGCTAAAGATGGAGGAGTAAGTTCCTTCAACCTATTCTCTCGCTAACCCCACAAACCTCTTTCTCTTTTCCATGAAACACCTTGCTCGATGTTATGGTAAGCTATTCCAACATAATAGCATAAACAAACTTTTCAATTTTAAATATGGCCTATTTAGCATATTCTCAAGGGGGTATCCTATGCGCTTGGGAGGATTACCTGGGATGAAATTTTAGCATCCTCTCATGAATCACTAAATGATAATTAAACAAAAAAAAAAAAATTAGATTTTGGGTTTATCGACACTTTAGATGCTCCTTGTTCGATTTTGGGACATTTTTTTAGACACACATGGTTTGAGCCTTTTATTTATTTATTTATGATTGAAGTTAGTAACAAGAGATTATATCCTCAAATTTCGGGGTCCTAAAATTACTCAGCCTAGGTTTTATTCATGAGAGCAAATGGACAATTTGCTCTTGGAGCAAGAAATTGTTTCACTTTGTAATAATGAGAGTGAGGTGGAGAGAGATGGCAATATTTCTAAATAAGAATTAGGCATTTGGGTCCGGTCCCATTGTCTCCTTCTTTGTCATAAATGGATCAGGTTAGCTATAAGAGTCTTGCTGTTGACTGTGATTTGGATATGTTGCAATTCTGGTGGGATGACTGAAGGATTTCCTCACTATGCACTAGCTCTTTTTATATTCCTACTATTACTTTTTCTCCTTTGGACATAAGGCACATTGGAGGATGGTCTTGGGACTCAAGAGGTTTAATAGTATCCTAGTATAACAGTCTTGCTGTCGACTGTGATTTGGATACGTTGTAGTTCTGGTGGGATGACTGAAGGATTTCCTCAGTGCACTAGTTCTTCTTTACACTCATAGTATTACTTTTTGTCCTTTGGACATAAGGCACATTAGAGGATGGTCTCGGGACTCAAAAGGTTTACACTCCTAGTATTACTCTTTCTCCTTTGGGCATTAGGTATGGTGGAGGATGGTCTCGGGACTCAAAAGGTTCCGATGGTCCATTTGCATATGCAAGGTATGAACCAATGTTTGAAAAATCGGTGACCCAATCTGAAATCAGGTGGATTCAAAATTGGGTAGATCCAGATCGAGTATCGGCTTGACCGTTCTGAATCTAGTCATAAAATAGGATCTGAAAAATTTATTAGAGAAAATTGGATTAATCCGAAATCTGGTGGATTCAAAATTGGGTAGATCCAGATTGAGTATCGGCTTGACCGTTCTGAATCTGGTCATAAAATAGGATCCAGAGAATTTATTAAAGAAAATTGGATTAATAACGTCGATTTAATTTACTCATGTGACGTCATGGAGTAGATTTACTCTTGTGACGTCATGAAAAGGCAAATCTCTAACATAATCAGAAATTATGGGCCCCACCAACTGTGCATTTACCTCACACAAGCTCAGCTCAAGTCATCCAAGAACAGACTCCACTTAACATGTAATCCTCATAAACATGCACTCTTTGTTTGTGCCGTTGAACTCTAGAGTGCCCTGCACTCCCCAAATCCGTGGATGTGGGATTAATTTAAGCTGTCTAAGTTTCGAAGCGCCTGTTCTTCATCGCTTCATCGAATCGAAGTGTTATAAAGGTATAAATGGGTAAAAACCAAGGAGGGCCTTTTTTTTTTTTTTAAATATTTGCTCCATTGGGGCTTTTAATAAGCCATTTTGATTTTTGGTTTTTTTTAAAGCCATTTTGATATTTTGATTTTTTAGTGAATAAGCCATTTTGAGGTGGGAAAGCGTAAACACAAAAGCCCTACTTTTTATTAAAAAGCTTGTCTATAGATTGCTTTTGTCTCTCTTACTCATATTCATCTACATTTTCATGATCTACGAAATAAATTTTTTTAGATTAATAATATTTCTTTTCTTTTATAATATAAAAAAAATAAAAGTATATGTAGTTAAGTTTTAATTACATATAATTACATAAAGGAATTCTATTTAATTAATTTACAAAAATTAGTATAATTACAATAAAATTATTATTGTTTATTTATCTTAATAACTTGCTAAATTTATGTCAGTATATTCATATGAATATGATCACATTAAAATTTATAGAGGATTTTTATTTTATTTTAATCAATGATATGGACGCATTTTCTAACATTTTTTCAATCATGTTGATTATGATATTATAATTAATAGTTATACATTGATAATCAAATCTTGTATTTTATTTATTATTTTATTTATTAATTTATTTATATTGTAAATTATGTAATTTAATGTTTTTTCTTATAGTTGTAAATAAGATTTTTTAAAATTAGATGATATTTTAAAACGTTTTAGAAAAAATGCCTAAGTTCCAAGAAATAGCGCAAGTGGGGGGATCGGCGAGAATCCATATTCGACTTCCTCAAGCTCATTCTTCTTCCTGAAGATCGAGTATAACACAACAATTTATGAAGGATATCCATCAAGTATGTGTTGCTCGAAGATGATGTCTTATTCAGGCGCTCCTTCGATGACACCCTTCTCAGGGGTGTTGACTTGAAAGAAGCAAGCCAGGTACTCGAGAAATTCATGCTGGAATCAATGGTTTATATCAATCTGGTCCTAAGCTGAATGATCGGATTCGAAGTTTGGGTTATCATTGGCTGTCCATGATTGTAGATTCACAAGCCTATGCTAAGAAATATCAAATTTGTCAAATACATGCAAGTTTCATCCATCAGGCACTAGAACCCCTTCACCCCACAGTGGCATCATGAACCTTCTCACATTGGAGCATGGACATTGTAGGGCCCATCGACCCGCCTTCCGCCTAGGGCACATCTTTATTCTTTCTACTACCGATCACTTCTCAAAATGGGCCGAAGCAATCCCGCTCAAACAAGTACTAGGAGTTACAGTGGCTAACTTTGTTAGCCACCACATTATCTATTGATTTGGTGTTCCAAACTAGACCATTTCGAACAATGGTCCCCAATTCCGAAGTCATCACATAGAATGATTGGCCAACCAATTTGAGTGGAAGCACTCAACTATGTCTCATGCTCGAGCCAATGGCCCAGCTGAAGCTTTCAATAGGCCCCTCTGTGATGACCTGCGAAAATTGGTCTACAAGACAAAGAGGAATTGGCATGAGAAGCTTCCAGAAGTCCTATGGAATTACCAGACCACTATATATGGCCGACTGAGGCAACTCCTTACTCCTTGATTTATGGCAGTGAAGCAATCCTACCACTTGAGGTCTTGCTTCCTTCACTCCAAATAGTTGTCCATCATGACGTGACTGAAAAGCAACAAGCAACCCTTTGTTACCATGAGCTAGATGCCCTTGACGAGAAGATATTCAAAGCCCAGCAAATCCTTGAAGTTTACCAAGGCCGAATGTGATGAGCCCTTGATAAAGCAATCAAAGTCCATTCATTTACATATGAGGAGTTAGTCCTGGTAGTAAGACAACCCACCATAACCCATGGTCAGCCCAAATTGAAATTCGAGCCAAAATGGGAAGGGCCATTTGTAGTCAAGAAGGCCTTCCCTAATGGGGCTTATATACTGGCTCATCCCAATGGAAACAAAGCCATGCCCCCGATAAATGGGAGACACCTGAAGAAGTACTACCCATGTTCATTGGTCCAAGCTACATGACCTTAAACTATAGCACATGTCCCTGCAGTATGACGTGAAACTACATGGTATTTGGTCTTAGTGTAGGACCTTAAAACATACTAGCACTATGGTCCTAGTGGAATGACCTTAAACATGCCTCTACTATGGTCCCGGTGGTATGACCTTAAACATATCTCCAGTATGGTCCCATTGACATAACCTTAAATTTGCCTCCTTAAAATAACGGGCATGATGAAAACCAACAAGGAAGTCATAAGTAAAAATGTCAAAAGAAAAAAAGTGAAGGACATGGCGAAAACCCGAGAAGAAGTCATGAGTAAAAGTGTTAAAGAAATAAAAGAAAGAAAAGAAAAGGACATGACAAAAACTACAAAGGCATCATGGGAAAAAATGTCAAAAAAACTAGGCACGGTGAAAGTCGCAAGGGCATCGTGAGTAAAAAAGTAAAGGAAAAAAGAAGAAGAAGAAGAAAGCAAACATGGGGTAACAACCATGGGTCTGACAGGGTTTTTTGAAAACAAAAAATGGAACATACTCTAGGAACTTGGATGAAAACCTAAAAAGGCGTTCAAGTCAAGAAGAGTGGAGGTCGAAGACACTTTCATGTGAGGCGACTCTAGAAACCCCTATCCCTCTTGAGGGAGTAAGGGCGAAGCATGCAGGGTCACAAGCAAAAGAGAGAAGCAAAGCAAGAAGCCAAAGAGAAGGCACATTTCTTTCCACTAGCAAAGTTGGGGTTTACAAGTTCTACGGGTCGTAATTTCATGCAAGAGAAAGAGACAAAAAGGAGACTGTTCATTCCATGACAAAATAGAGGTTTCAAGTTGCAGGCTTGCGACTTCAAACTCCAAAGGAAGAAACCCTCCACAAAAGACATAATCACATAACTAGAGCTCAAAGCATTACGTGATAAAAGAAGAAAGGTCATTTTGAGCAAGAGGAGAAACTACATCATTTGGCTCAAAGCCCTAAAACCATGAACGAAAAAGACAATCGATGAATTACTTCTTCTTGCTGCCAATCTCAGCACCAAACTTAGTGTAAACATGCTGCTAAAACGTTGAAAAGACCTGCATGCTTGATTAAAGAGGGGAATGCCCCGAACTACAGATTTGCTGATGGAAGATCCCCCATCTCCTTACGAACCAGGGTTAACAAGGTTTTGGTTTAGTCTATGTGGCGTTCGAGAATGATCATGTTACTCTCGTTCTCAAGGAATGAAATCCTACGAAGTGTCATTTCCATCCTCAGATGAAGGTGCTTGCAGAACCGGGTGAAGGTCCTTTTGATGCTCTAGGTCACCCTTGAGCATTCCCAACAAGCCTTCAACATAGAAAAAAAATGGACGGTTGCTCTGAGCAAAAGTCGAGCAAATTCTCAATAGAGGGATTAGTTTCTAGTGAGACCAGACCCTCTAACTCTAAAATCTCCATTGCTTAACGGGGCCAATTTCCCCTCTTTTGCCTCGAACGATTTGGCGTCAGGAACACCAAAGGTCGCCAAATTCTTCTTTTCTTCTTCCAAGTAGCCCAGAAGCACCACTAGCTCATCAAGGGATGCATGGCCCAAAAGATGGAAGATGGCCTTAAGCATTTCCTGCTCGGTATCCACAACTCGAATGTCGGAGCTAAGATGGTTAAGCCCGTCGATTTTAGTTGGGAAGGAGATCTTCAGCTGTTTGGGATCGAGACCCCCACAAGTAAACCAAGGGGGTATGAAGATCACACGACCCGAGTTAGAGGCGGTAGTAACCCTCTTCTCTAGCTCCTTTGGTGAAACTGGTTGTGGTTCCTTTGGATTAGTGCTGACACTACCCCCTACTTCCTCCTCAACTGCCACTACAGGTGGCTCCTCGAGGTTATCGAAAATGACAATGGAATCCTCTGGGATGGGGTTACCCTCACGATTTCCCATTCGCAAACGGCACATAGCCCTAGCCGCGTGGCGAGTAACCATCCTACGGGGCGCTCCGCCTACAAAAGTGCAAACGAAAGGAAGTTCATAAGTATAATATTCAAAATTGCAAGAAAAGAGGTAAAAACGAGTCTCTGTCTTATTCTGGGCCTTGAAGAGAAAGAACATGGTGTCGGAGCCAAACAAAAATTCGCCAGCATCTCCCTTAAAAATGGAGATGTACAAAAAGGTGATTAGCTAGCCCAAATTACCCCAAGGGATTCATTGGCCACTATAACAGCGGTCGAGCCCAAAAGATGCAACCTAAAAGATCCCCCTTTTTTTGTTATCAAAGTAGCATGCAAAAGGCCTAAAAACATACATGAAAAAGCATGCAAAATGTCTAAAACAATATGAAGAAACATGCAAAATGCTTAAAAAAATATGAAAAGACATGTAAAAGGCCTAAAAAGTATGACAAAGCATGCAAAAAAAGGCCTAAAAAATATAAAAAGCATGCAAAAGTTCTTAAAAATATGAAAAAGCATGCAAAATGCCTAAAAATATGAAAACACATGCAAAAGTCCTAAAAAATATGAAAAAAAACATGCAAAATGCCTAAAAATATGAAAAATCATGCAAAAATAAATTAAATTGCTACCTGAAAAAAAAAAGAGCTAAGTGGCTAGGCTTACCACGCTCAGTCCCTCCATTTAAGCTCGGGAGCCTTAAAACTCTCTCTAAGCCCTCAACCTCCACTTTCTCCCTCTAAAAGGCTCCATTTCACTCTCTATCCAGACAGTAAAAAAAATGAAGTGAATGGTAAGAAATGAAGCCCCTCCCCCCTTTTTATACTTGTGGGAGGGGTAAAAATAGTTCTTTTCCCCACATCCACACAAATGAAAAAAATCTCAACAAAGTCCACAAGAAAAAACAGGTCATTTTACAAAAGAAACAAAGGCTTTCAAGTGAAAGGGATAAGCCAGAAAGACCCTATTTCCCTTCCAACAGGCCCTTAAGCATTAAATACCCTCAGGGACAAAATCATCAAGTAAGGGCAAAAGACGTTGGATCGGCGTGAAACCGGTGGCCACGCGAAACTTGGGTCTGGTCTAGTGAAGAGGGGCCAACTAGGCACCCAAAGTGAGCCCTCGGGCCGGGCCGTCAGGCCCATAAAGTGTCCAATAGACCCTGCCCTCCTTCTCTTTTCTCTTTCTCTCTCCCTCTCATGGGTGGGTCTAGGCCACCGATCAGGACCCAAGCCCCTCTTTCTACCCTCTCGTTTAATCTCTCTCTCTCTCTCTCTCACGCACACACATACACACAAAGGGTACAAGCCACTAACCCGAACCCGAACCAGAACCCCGAACCTCTCTCTCACCTTGCTTTTATTCTACCTCGCCCCCTAACGAGTGGGTCCAGGCCACCAACCAAGACCCGAATCTCCCACTTTCCCTCTCTTTCAGTCTCTCTCTTCCTCACTCTTGTCTCTCTCTCCCATTTTTGTCTCTCTCTACCACTTTCATCTCTACTCTCTTACCTCCCTCTCCCATTTTTGTTTCTCTCTCTCTTTCTCTCTCGTGTCTCTTTTCATCTCTCTGTTATTACCACACTCATTCCCCCATCTCTTTCTTACCCCCACATCTCTCTTACCCCCACCTCTAACTTCTTCATCCCTCCATCTTTCTAACACACACACCCTAATCCCCTAAATCCACATGTAGCCTAAACCCATAAATTCTTCTCCCCTCTAAACCTTCAAAACCCCCTTATGCCCTCAAAATCATCAAGCCTCTAAACTATTCCAACTACTAAACCCTCAAACCCCTCATGTCTTCTAACCTCCAAATCCCACAAACTCTCAAACCCTCAAACCCCTTAAACCTTCAAACCGTTAAACCCCTTAAGCCTTTCAAACCGTCATACTTCTCTAGTTTCAAAGCCATCAAAACTCTCAGAAATACCAAACCCTTTAAAACCCTCGTACTTTTAGAGCTCTCACACCCTCACGACCTTTGTTTTAACCCCAAAACACCTAGACCCTCAAACTCTCATCTAGAACATTTTTTAGCTCTCACACTCTCATATCTTGCATTCTCACCACCCATTTTGAGCCATCACACCATCTTGCTCTCACTCCCCAGTTGAGCTCTATCATCCATGACTCTCGTAAGTCCACCATCCCCATCCAAGTTACACCCCTCACGATCCCTAGTGAGGCTATATCTCACCCATCATCAAACAAACCTTCATTCCCAAATCGAGTCACATCTTCAACAAACTTATGGCACCATCCAAAAACCCCTAAATGTTCACCCCCGTTTCCACCACAAAGGACTCAACGCATTTTTGTCACTTCTAAGCCCCATTCAAGACCATGAATGGGTGCTCCCTCCCAAACCAACTCAATCCTCAGTGAGTCCTCATTACATTCACCATCCAAGGCCTTGAATGGTTATCCAGATAGAGCAGATTGAGTTGATACCTTCACCTATCACTGAGCATCATTTAAGGCCATGAATGAGCGCTCTCACCCTAGCTGCCATTTTCATTAGCAATAAGTCTCACCTAGGACACTTATAACACCAAATGAGCTTAAAAAATGCCACTTCAACTCATTCTTCCACCCCTACCATCTATAAGGGAACTTTCCCATCAGCCATCATGCACTTCATCACCACATACAACAAAAAAGTGAAAAGGAACATATAGGCAGACATGGCCATGAAGCCAAAAGTAAAAGTGTCGAAAAGAAAAAAAGGCGTGGTGAAAACCTGAAAGGGAACCACGAGTAAAAGTGAAAAATACAAAGACGGATGCAGCCATGAAGCTGTGGGTAAAAGAGTCCAAAAACAAAAACCGGACATGATGAAAATGCCATGAAGATTATCATGAGTAAGAATAAGTTTTAAGTGGATATGGGCACAAAGTCACAGGTAAATAGCCTAATAAAAAAGGAGTTGGTGAAAACCGTTTTGCGCCACTACTTCCATCCAGTTCAGGTGAAAATTGAAAGAGCACTTGAACCAATAAACAAGTTGATGCAGTGCTTACCCTCATAGGCGGCTTCAACCAGCCCCTCCTTGAAAAAGTAGTTTGGGAGTCAATAGCCCTGAAAGGGTAACCTACTACAAAAACAAAAAAGAACTTAAGAAAACTCAAACAACTTTGGCCAGCCCCCAAAGGGCCCTTGAAGATAAAAAAAACCATCAAGATGGCAAACCAGGACAACCACGTACCAAAAGGATTTTCCAACCATGAAGTCAACAAAAATAGGAATCACGCTAACACAACAGGTCACATGCCCTCAAAATTCCTATTGACTGTCAAGCCAGGTCAGCACCTCGATAGCTTGGGTAACCGCCTTAATAAGGCTCCCCGCTGTTATAAATGCCTCGACATTCAGGGAGGAAGTTTCTATTTGCCCCCACTAGGCCCTAGCAGATAGGGCACATGCCTCAAAGAATCTTCTAACCATCAAAAGTTCTGAACTGTGGTGTAGCAGTTCATACACCCACAAAGGGCCCTCAACTATCTATTCAAAGCAAACATGTCTCCTGAAGTGGGTTTTGAAGCCCTTTAGCAAGGCCCCCACTAGAAGATAAAAAATGAAGCACAGTGGGATGGGTCTTCAAGCCCTTAAGCAAGGCCCCCAATCACCAGACTTCCTCCAAATTGAAAGTTCTAATGGCTTCAGGAGGAAGCTCCCATTGGCCCCAGCCAGTAGACTTTCTTGAAATCCTGACAGAATGGAAAAGAAGCCCTTAAGCAAGGCCTCTGATTACTAGACAAATCTTGATTATGCTAAGACTAGGTTTTGAAGCCCTTAAGCAAGGCCCCCAATTGTTGGAACAAAAAATATTTGTTGAAGTGGAAAGGAAGCCCTTAAGAAAGGCCCCTAGTCATCAGGTTCCCTCAAAAGCTCCAATGCACTGGGTCTTCAAGCCCTTAAACAAGGTCCCAAGTCATTAGAACTAAAAGCCACCTCAGTCATCCCCCAAGGAAGAAGCTTGGCATGATTTCTTCTTAAAGGTGATGTCGGTGCTATTGATCAAGAAGACAACGATAATTGAGAGACCAATTTAGTTCCAAATGTTACACTTATCGCTTCTCTTGAAGAGAACCATTTGTTAGGGCAAGCTGTTATATGGTATTTTTGATGCACTTGTTTCTCCGATGCAAATAAAAGCGGAGCCAATAGTAACTAGACCCGCAGGTGCCAAAAATACCAATGGAGTACAGAAACCCTAACCAAATAAGCCTTATTTTTTAGAGCCTTGATAATGATGTCAAATCAACCCCAAATCAAGCATATGAGTCTCTTATGATTATCTAAGGATGCCCTCCAAGTTTTGTTCAATTCGGGTGTGAATGGGAGAATCATTTATAAAATCAATTTTCTGATCAGTCTCCTAGCATAACTACGATGCACCATAGCTAGAACTCTACTCTAGAGGCCTCTAGTGACTATGGTACCACCACCAGTGGATTTAGAATTCCAAAAACAATCACCATGCCAGATTTTAGGTCAATCCAACCTTCCTAGATCATAATTTCCATAAATGGTAAGTTTTTACTATTCACTTGAACCCATTTGAACCTGTTACTATTTATAGTAACTAAGTTTTGCAAAAGTGGGAAAACTTGTGAAGCATGGTTCTCCTTCATCTTCAAGTGCATTACCCACAAATTTGAGTATGTTGTTCATCTCACCAAGATATACGTTTTGACGGGTGGCACTCATCATGGGGATGCCCATATGAGAAGAAACCTTAGAAACAAGTTTACAAAAAATGCCCAAATTGCAGAAAATTTTAGCAGCATATATCTTTACTATTTTTGGACTAGAATGTGAAAACTATTTTACTATATTTTTTAAATTCTTGTGAAAATATCATGGTATTTCTATGACCCACTAATGTCCCTTGAGTCAAATGACATCCGTGTTTTGGGCATCAAATCCAGAATAATTTTTTCATTTAAAAGTTATGTTGTCATATAATAATTGTTCTATGTTGAGTCCCATTTCAAGTTCTAGATGACTCTTTCAGCACCAATAGGAGAGATCATGTATTCTTTAAGTTGAGTTTTCATACGTCAATTTTTTTCCAATTTTCCATTTCAAGTTATTTGTTATAAAAATTTATTTATGCAGTGAAGTGAGCACTGCTATGAAGTAAGCATGGAACATCACATTCTTACAAATATCCCCGTCAAGAATAATTTAATAATGCATCATGAACGTATATTTTATTGCCATTAAAAATTGACAATAAAATTAAAAAATACTCGTTATTTTGCATGATAATTATACATTCATGACATAGAAATGGATCATTGATTATAATTACAGGAAAATAGAAAAAAACATATTCTTATACTAAGAGAAACAAGAACATACATACATTTGATGTATGTACATCTGCCTTTTCTTTTCTTGCCTTTTCTTTTCTTTTTCACATTTTTACTGATGATGCCCTTTTGGGTTTTCATCGTACCGTTATTTTGACATTTTTACCCATGACACCCTTGCGAGTTTTTACCATGTATGTTTTCTTTTATTTTCTTTATTTCTTTGACAATCTTGCTCATGACGCCCTTGCGGGTTTTCACCATGCTCGTTATTCTTTTTTTTTTTTTGACACTTTTACTCAGAATAGTGGATGATACTACCATGCCCGTCATTTTTTTTTGGAGGCATCTTTAGGGTCATGCTGCCAAGACCATAGTGGAGGCGTGTTTAAGGTCATGCTACCAAGACCGTAGTGGAGGTGCTTTTAAGGTCATGCCACTAGGATCGTGGTGTTAGTGTGTTTTAAGGTCCTACACCAAGACTAAGTGCCGTGTAGTTTAATGTCGTGTTGTGGGGACATGTGCTATATTTTAGGGTCATATAGCTTAGACCATAGTCATGTAGTTTTAGGGTCTTGCGATATGGATTGATGATCACGGGTAGTACTTCTTCAAATTTCTCCCATTGAACAGGAGCATAGCTTCGTCTCCATTGGGATTAGCCAGTATGTAGGCTCCATTGGGGAAAACCCTCTTGACCATAAATGACCCTTCCCATGTTGGCTCGAACTTCCCTTAGTCTGACCGTGGGTTATAATAGGCCGTCTTACTGCCAAAATGAGCTCGCCAAATGTAAATGAATGGACCTTGACTACTTTATCGAAGGCTCGTTGCATTCAGCCTCGATAAACCTCAAGGCTTTGCTAGGCTTTGAATCTCTTCTTGTCAAGGACATCTAGCTCTTGGTAGTGAAGGGTTGTTGCTGCTCCTCAATCATGCCATGGTGAACGGCTATCCGGACTGAAGGAAGCTGGACTTCAAGTGGCAAGACTTCTTCGCTGCCATGCTGCCATAAACTAAGGAGTAAGGTGTCAGGACCCCACTCCCTGACCCCTACCATACTCGCTAGAGGGCAACAAAATGCGAGACTACGACCAGAGGTAGCGAATGCTACTCAGGAGTGAGTGCGCTCAATGCTTTTAGAAAGACGGAATCAAAGAAAACCACAAAAGAAAACAATGCCCAAGCATAAGGATGCAAAGAACTTGACAAAATAAAACAAATTTATATATATACAACTTCCAAAATTAATACAATCATGTCCAAGGCACTATAGGCCCAACAAAAAAATACAAGACTTCAAACAAAACAACTATATGGCCACCGCCATCAGACACCTATTCTCAAGATAAAGCTTTTCTTGCCAAACCCGGATGTTCAACCGCCAGCCATGAGTGCACAATCACCCCTTCTAAAAAACCGCAGACAATCACTCTACATAGAGAAAGTCAAAGGGATAAGCTATAAAGCCTAGTAAACAGATCAAACATCATGTATTCCTGCCTATACTACGTCATTTATAACCATCCCCAAAAATTCATGCAGGTGTTATAACATGGAGTCATTTAGCACAACTCTTTAGCAATGGTGGAAGAAGTGTAATCAGATGTCAGAATATTTTACATCGCATGCACTAACAGTCTACCACATCTTTTCATCAAAATAACAGATTAGCAATTCAAGAAAAACACATAGTATATATAGGAAATCCTAGTGTCGCCTACTCTTGAAGTAGAAGTCTTATCAATCAGGTCAAGCCAATCCTGTTACTTGAGACTTCTACCTTGACTCAGGAGGGAAGACAATGACAAATAGATGACCCATTTCGTAATTTCTTCACACACACACAATCCCCAACACGCTTTAGGGCTTTTGATAGGCTTTGGCCTTGCAAGACACGACCCTCTCCTTATGCCCTTCTGGCAAAAGAGCGTTACACTACCAATGGGTAATCAAATGTGTAGTGCCCTTAAGGATTTGAGGGGCGCGACCCTCCCAAACATTCATATTCACAGCTTAACTCCCTTCCTATCACCGGGAGTCAGGGAAAGATCTTAACTGCCGACTTAACATTCTTATTATATCACAATAGATTTCACTACCAATAGATGACCCGTTACGTAGTGCCTCATATAGTAGTCTCAGTATCACATACTACACTACCAATGGATATCCCATTGCATAGTGCTCGACATCATATTCTTATCATGTCAGATCCCACCACCAATGGATGTCCCATTGTGTAGTGTTTTGTATCACATTCTTATCATATAAGATCCCATTACCAATGGGTGTCCCATTGCGTAGTGTTTCATATTGCATTCTTATCATAGGCAGGTCTTGTTACAACCCTGTACATTCATATCTCATAAACATTCACCCATGCCTAAGCATGTCTCATTACGATTATTCAAGAGTTCATAAGCATTCGCTATATCATAATCATGTTTCATTACAACCATGCATATTCAATAATTCCTAACAAAACAAACATTTTGCAGTATGCTAACCTTTTAGAAGATTTAATCTAACTTCTAGTCCATAAAGAACTTTGTCATGATCTCAAAACTAATTTGAAAATAGACTCATCCACCTTTCATTAGAAGTGGTTTGAGATCATTTGGACACTATTTGGTCAGTAAACAGTTCAGTACAAAACAGATAACAGTTCTAGAAATTCATTGTAACTCACAACATTGAATCTTCATACAAACAGAGGCATAATTCCCAAACCATAAAGAGTTTAGACATGGTTCCAAAACAAAATTTTAAGTATACATACCAATATTTCATTTAAAAGTAGTTTTAGATCATTTGGATATTATTTGGTCAATAAACAGTTCAGTACAAGACATATAATAATTATGGAAATTCACTGCAACTCACAACAATGATATCTTCATACAAACAGAGGCATAATTCCCAAACCATAAATAATTTCAATATAGTTCCACAGAAAAATTTTAATTAGACATGCCCATATTTCATTTAAAAGTGGTTTGAGATCATTTGCACATCATTTGGTCAGTAAACAATTCAATTTCAAAACATGCAAAGTTCATGGAAATGCAATTTACAGTTTTGGCATACTTTAGAAAATAACCCATGACTTCCAAACCAAGATGGACATGGATACGAGGTCTTTTCCATATTCAAATAGAGGTACATGGGTAATTTCTCACAAATTTTCATAGCCAACAGAAATAATTTCAATGCCCAATTTATCATACTTATAAGAATCACAGTTATGGAAAAACAAGCATATTCTAACATAAATTTTCATAGCATGCAGCTACATCCTTTTTCAAAAATCGTGCTTATAACCAAAACTATCGAGACATGAATGTTAGATCTACTTACCTATCCCAAAAAAGTACTCCAAATTTCCCACATAGGTCAAATTTTCAAGCTTCCCCCAGAATGGTTCCAAGAGGCTGAGGTTCTAAGTGTTTGAAAAGGGGGCTCGTGAGTGAGAGAGAGCAAAAGTCTTTGGAGGGATGAGAAGGGCAGTTTTTATAGGCAAAGAGGAGGAGGCAGCTGGTAGGTGGAAAGCAAGGATTCATGGTGGCAAACAGAGGTAGACAAGTGGCATCCAGGTGGCTTACTGTGGCAGACATGCATAAAGTTCCCTAGGCATCCATGCTCGGTAGTAACACCCATGGTAGTGTCGTGCTCGATGGCATTCTCTCTCTTCATCGCGTACTACGGTTTGCTATCTTACACGTACAGCGGCATCCCTTGCAAGTAAGGTGGCTTGCTCTCATACACATACAGCGGCATCCCTTGGATGCTTGCAAGAATGGTGGCTTGCAAACACGATGTCTTGCTCTCTTACACGTAACGACTTGCTCTCTTACACGTACAACAACATCCCTTGCACGCATGATGACTTTCTCTCTTACACGCATGGTGGCATTCCTTGCATGCACAACGACATGCTATCTTACACGCACGGCGGCATCCTTTACACGCACGATGGTTGCTCTCTTACATGTACTGTGGCATTCTCTCTCTTCGTCGTGCATGATGGTGCCCCTCTATCTTCATCACGCAGTGCGACATCCCTTGCAGGCATGGCGGTTTGCTCTCTTACACGAACAACGATATTCTCTCTCTTCATCATGCATGGTGGTGTCCCTCTCTCCTCATCCTGCACAGTGGCATCCCTCTTTCTTCAACTGCCTGAAAACCTTGGTTCTTACATAAGGAGTTGCTTCAGTGGGGCTATGAGTAGTGGTCCGATAAGCCCATAGGACTTTTGGAAGCTTTTCAAGCTAATTCCTCTTTGTCTTGGAGACTGACTTTCGTAGAGCATCGCAAAGGGACTCATTAAAAGCTTTGGCCAAGCCATTGGCTCGAGGATGGTACATAGTTGAGTACTTCCACTCAAAGCTGAACTGCTTGAGCAAATGATCTATGTGATGGCTTAAAAATTGGGGACTATTTTTTAAGATGATCCGGTATGGGACACCGAATCGATAGATAATGTGGTGGAAAACGAAGTTGGCCACTGTAACTGCCAATACCTGCTTGAGAGGAATCGCTTCGGCCCACATGGAGAAGTAATCAGTAGCAGCAAGGGTAGAGACATGCCTCAAAGCGGAATGCAGGTTGATGGTCCCCTCAATGTCCATGCCCCACTATGAGAATATGATGCTATCGTGGGGTGAAGAGGAGTGAGCCCTTGATGGATGAAACTTGCATGTATCTGACAAATTTGACATCTCTTGGCATAGGCTTGTGAGTCCTCAAGCATGGATGGTCAGTATTAACCCAACCTCTGAATCAGAATGTAGAGTTTAGGATTTGATTGATGTAAACCACAGATTCTAGCATGAACTTCCTCGAGTACTCGATTTACATCTTTTAAGTCGACACATCTGATAAGGATGTTATTTAAAGAGCACCTGAATAATCACATACTTGGTGGATATCCTTTGTATGTTGTTGCGCTACACTCGATCTTCAGGAAGACAATCGTGCT
This sequence comes from Amborella trichopoda, assembly GCF_000471905.2. The sequence continues at coordinate 3,532,705 of NW_006499207.1, read as the reverse complement.
TGAGGAAGTCGAATATGGGTTCCCATCAATCCCCCACTTGCTATATTTCGACGCACAAGGGGTCTCAGCAACAGGAGGCTGTTTGGCTTCTTTTATGGCTTTGATGGCATCTCTTGCCACACGTAATGCTTCGAATGGGTAAGGAGGACATTCTAAAAACAAGTACCGCTCATCATCTACATCAACCCCATTGACAAGTTCGATGTGTCTCCATTCAGCTACCCATATGGGCGTGGGTTGTGTCAATGGGATATGGATGGTCACACTAAGTTCGACGAGAGCATCAACTTATGAGTTGAGCCTTCGTGGAACATACTCAAGGGAGACTTCTTCAAGTTCTTCCATGAGGGATATGACAGTGTTGTAATAGACCTTGAGACGGTCCTTTCTTATATCAAAACCCCCTTGAGCTGCCGTATCACAAACTCAAAATCGCCAATGATGGCCATGCACTCTAAGTTCACGCGGGAGGCAATTTTGAGGCCTATGATGAGGGCTTGTTATTCGACCTCATTGTGATAGCTCACCCCCACAAGGGAGAAGGATAGTGGAACTATATCATTTTGAGGGGTAAAGAACACTATACTGTCTCCACCTCACTCTGACTGAAAGGACCCATCGAAGTACATCTTCCAGTCATATGGGCCCTCGAAGCAGAAAACCTCTTCGTTTAGGAATTCATTGGATAAAGGATAATATACTGGTAGAGGTTGTTCAGCTAAGAATTCCACAAGCACTTGGTCTTTGACAGCTTTTTGCTGCACATAGGTGATGTCAAACTTCATAAGGAGTAGCGACCATTTCACAAGACAACCCGACAAGGAGGACCACGACATGAGAAATTTCATGGGGTCAGCCCGTGAAATGAGCCAAACTTCATGTGCCAACAAATAGTATAGGAGCTTTTGAATGGTGAAGATCAAGGCCAGACACGTCTTCTCGATCAAGAAGTAATTCTCCTCAGCCCCTTTCATCCTTTGGCTAAGGTAATACAGGGTTGTATCTTTCCCATTTTAATGGCTTTGTGTGAGCAAGGGCCCAAGTGAGTCATCTAGGGTGGTCACATATAGAATGAGGGATTTCCTTGGGATGGGGCTAAGAATACAGGAGGTAAGTCTTGATCTCTTCGAAGGCCAGATATGCTTCATCTCATTCGAAAGGCACATCCTTCATTAACAGGCGGGTAAAAGGCTTACATGGACATGATAAATTAGAGATGAAGCTCTGAATGTAGTCAATCTTGCCTTTGAATGCTCTGAGTTCTCGAAGGTTTGTTGATAGTGGCAGCTCCTGAATGGCCTTGATTTTGACAAATTCGATCTCCAAGTATCGATAGCTAACAATATATCCTAGTCCCTGATCACATGCCAAAGGCACACTTTAGTAGGTTCATCTTGAGTTGATGGAGTCTAAGACACTAAAACATTTCTCCAGATCTCAAATATGGGCACTCCTCTTGCCCGATTTCACCACCAAGTCGTCCACATAATATTATGCTTCTTCATGCAGCATGTCTTTGAAGACAGTGGTCATGGTTCGCTGGTAGGTTGCACCCGCATTCTTCAGCCTGGATGGCATCACTGTGTAGCAATAGGCCCCCTTGAGAGTTAGAAAATCCATGGCTTCTTCATCTTCAGGTTCCATCCTTATTTGATTATACCCCGAATAACCATCCATGAAGGAGAGAAGGCCTGACAGTTGGCTGTTGAATCAATGAGCATCTCAGTGAAGGGAAGAGGCAACTCGTCTTTCGGATAAGCCGCATTCAAGTATCAAAAGTCCTTGCAGACTCTGATTTGCCTGTTCTTCTATTTGACTGACACGACATTGGTTAACCACCTTGGTTACTTGACCTCTTTAATGAAGCCGGCTGACTTGATTTTATTTACCTCGACATCAATTTGAATTTTTAAGGTTGGTTTGAAACCTTATTAACTTTTGCCTTATGGGCTTAAAGGATGGATCAATACCAAGCCAATGCACTACGACTTGAGGATCAAGACCGGGCATCTCATGATAGTGTCAAGTGAAGACATCCTTATTTGCTCAAAGGAAGGTGGCATACTCTTCTTTCTCTTCAGTTGACATGACAGCTAAGATGAAGATTAGCCTTGGATCAACTTCATCACCCAGATTTATCTCTTCCAAATCATCTGTTGTGGCTTGCCTACCATCCTCTAACACCTTGGGTTCCTCCTCTATCTCCTCCTCCTCAGAGGGTAGGGGGTTAGGATACTCGTCATCAACTTCAACTATCTCTATCTTTCAGCCAAGGGTTGAGAGTTCTTTCTCCATTTCCCATATTTCCATGGTCTTGGATGGTTGAGGAGTGAGGAAGGCTTCCATTTCTCTTGCGGTCAGGAAAGGGTCTATTTCCAGAAATGGGGGGTGAGAAAGTGCAAGGAATGGATCTTGGGAAGCCAGGGTGGCTTGGACAAGATCTGTTTCAAGGAGAAGAGGTGGAGAAGTTGAAGGTGGCAAATCTTGGGAAGTGGAGGTGACTTGGGCAAGACCTGTTTCAAGAAGAGGGGACAAAGAAGGTAAAGGTGGCAGATCTTGGGAAGCCTGAGTGGCTTGGGTAAGAACTGTTTCAAGAAGAGGGGGGTAGGTTATTGAATGTCCCTACATTAACCGTTGGGTTAGCCATGTGTGGTAGTAAGGAGGGATCAGAGGTTCCTAGGTGTCCGAGCCCCTTCTTGTTTGCATGCTGGGCGGCGACAGATTCTAGGAATGCAAACAGAACCATCATTCCTTTTCCATCTTTTAATCATTGGTTTGCCGTAGGCTCGTAGTCCATTCTCCTCATGATTTGGTGAGCTTAGAGGCTGTAGAGGTTCCATCTGAGGGAGACCACCATACCATCATAAGCTGAGCACTGAGGGGACTCAAACTCACCAAAATTTTGGGTTTCATTGAAAAATCTAAGCAACAGCTTGGAAGGGTGACCAGAGGTGGAGATTCCTTCACTTTCGCTTTCCCTTTCCTCATGGCCTCTAGCTACTCCAAAAATTCCTTGAACTTGCCTTTTTATCTTGAAGATTGTGGCTTGCTCCGAGTCTTGAGGGTGAAAGGGGGTCATGAAGCAATGCTGTTGGCAAGGACTTTAGGGACTTTGGTCAAAGGCATTGAACAAGTTACCGTGGCTTGGTGAACCACATCCACCCTTGGCAAGGAAGTCAAGATTTGCAAGACTTTGTGGATAGGAGCATATCCAAGAGCAAAGTAAACATCATCCTCCTCCCTCAAAGAGACTGGGATGTGCAAGACTTCAGGGATATCCAGGATCTTACGGTCTGCTTCTTTAGTGGCAATGGCTCGTTGCCTCACATCAGCTTCTTACAATGGCATTGGGATGTGCAGAACCGTCAAGTTGTGAGAGGTGTAAGTAACCTTTGGGGCAAGGGTACCGACATCCATGACTTCCTCTTGCTTCATGGGTTGTTCCTCTCAAGGCTCCACTAAGTGAGGCTCCAGGAGTGGGGGAATAGAGAATGAAGTTTGCCCTTCATGGTATTGGGGTGACATTTTCAAAGAGGAGTAACAGATGTTTGCACCAATAGGGGTCAAGGGGAGTATCCTACCTCCTCTTCCTTAAACGTTTTATTCAGTGTCTTTGCCACATCATCAGCATCATCATGAGAGGAACCATCGATCCCCCTCATGGTGTGACTAGGTTTAGCTTCTTCAGGTGGCATTGACTTGGGGCCCCAGTGGACTGATAAAGTAGTGCTTTACATCGACATAATGTGACTCAACATTAGCAAACGTCCTCTTGTCAGCATAGACCGTGTACTGCCTCCCATCCTGGCTATATTTGAAACACTGATGGAGTGTAGATGGAACCACCCCATGATCATGAAGCCAAGGACGACAAAGAAATATCTTATAGAAAGTATATGTCTTTATTACATGGAATTGGGTATTCTTTATTACATGGAATTGGGTATAGTCATTAAGATCGCCAATCTTGAGACGAAGATAGATGGTGCTCGCCGACTTCTCGCCTGATTGATTGAAGCTTTGAACTATGATGATTGAAGCTTTTAACTGCATAATCCTGATCAATCATGATTCGGTTAACAGGGGCCAGTTTTGACACTTCTCACCTAACTAAAGGTCATCGTTTGAGAAGGTGATGGCAACGCATTTATTGAGAATTGTTGGATCTACTTCGATATGCTCGACCTCAGTTTCATACACCTCGAGCCGAGAGAGAGCGTGGATCAGGGTTGAACAGAAGTCACCAGGTAGCATGAGAGCCTTATAGATGCTCAATAAGGCAGGAAGCCTCCTTAGATGCCTGAGCACATCATATTTGACTTGTCATCCTCTTGATTATGTACTCTTGGGTTCACCGCTGGCATTAGAGGTATAGGAAGTGGTGGAGCAGTTTTGGGTGTGGGTGGATTGGTTGTGGTTATAAGATGGTTAGGAGCAAGCTTACTAGATTGTTCAGCCATGGGAGATGTAGGTAAGAGTGGATTTGTGATGGTCATAAGATGGTCAAGAGCAAGCTGGTTAGATTGCACAGCCGTGGTGGGCTAGGGTAAGATGGGACATGATGCGACTTCTAGAGGTCTGGGTGGTCTGAGGGGGGTTAAAGATGGCCCTAAGTATGGGATGAGTGGTGGGCCCAAATATTTTGGGAGAGGTTTGGGCTCAGGTGGTGGAGGTGGAGGGTTCAGGAATTGAATTAGTGGTGGTTCTGAGTATTTGAGGAGTCTTGATTGTTTTAGGTTTAGGGTTAGCAGCTGGAGTCTTTTCCTTGAGCTTAAGTCAATTCAGCTAACATTAATCGTTCCCTTGATGATTCCCATCATGTGGCATGTCTCATGAGAAGAGGATCCCTCTCCTCTCATATCATCCCATTTCTTGTTCTAGATCAGGTTCAATGGGCTATTGAGACTTCTTCAGCTTATTCGGAGGCACTCAATTAGCTCTTCAATAGTGATAGGGGACTTCTTCTAAGGAGAGAAGGATAAAGCATCACTAACGCTTAAGAAACAGGCTGCTTACAGAAGTTTCTTTCTCAACTGCTTACGATGCCTCTTGCTGATGTTGCAACCTTTGAGCTCTTCATCAAGAGCCTCAAAGTCTAGGAATTCCAGGTACAGTTTCGAGATAGATGGTGTTAGGGAAGAAGGACTCGCTGGTCAGGGCTTGGTCTTCGCCTCATTTGCTAGGAGTGGAAGACCCTCTCTCAAACAACCGTGGGGATCTGCATGTGCTGGGCACCTGTGGGTGTGTGGGCGTGCGTGTTCTCCTGTGCATGGATAGGAACCAACAACGAGAGAGATTTGACGGTAGGGGAGGTGAACTTGCGCACTTGCCTCACCGTTTGGGGTTCGTGGGACACGCTCGGGCAGTTCACCCTCATAGAACAATCACAAAGCCCTTCGACTGTCCACTAGCATGGTTTGGACAGGGACTCTCTTCAAGTCATCAAAAGGTCTCTTCTCTCTCATTCTCGTGCAACTACAATGGGGCTCGATTATCCCCCTTTTGTAATGGTTCCCTTTTGGAGTGGGCTGGCTGGTTGGCATAGAAGGGTGCGAGACAACCAGGATTGGTGCTTGTGGGATCGCTCGTGACCGCGCATCCCTGGCGAATGTGGACTGCTGCCTGGGGCAGACGATGCGTAGAGGGGAAGAAAGAGAGAGAGGGCTTGGGATGTGACCCGGCTTGATATAGAAATGGAATGTGTCTGCATAGGCAGAGATGTTTTCTCGCTCTAGTAAGGACGGGACTGTGCATTCAGAGGTATTTTCTCTCTCTGGAAAAGTTTTCTCACTCCTCTCGATGGGATTAAGGGTTCATAAGTAAAAGACAAGTGAAAACAAGCGTTATGCGTCTATTTTAGTGATGAATGATGCTTAATATTCCGCCCTTTTACAAGTGACTTAAGCTTGCTTATATAGAGGACTCAATGAACAGAGGTGAATACTAAAAAACAAAGCTTAATTATAATTAAAGAAATTAAAATAAAGTCTCAAAATTAGGTGCAATGACCAAAACACCTTTAATACCTGTCATGCTAATGTCGAAGCATCCGTGTTTGAGGGGCATTGTCAGATCTTGGAAGATTTTTTGTGGGCTTGTAGCGATGGTTCAGCCGATTTGTTGTTATATCCTCAGTGCTTGTTTTTTTGAGCATTTTGATGCCCTTTAGTCATGCTAAGGCAGCATTTTCCCACGTGGTGAAAGTCCAGCCAGATTCGTGAACTTCGGTCCTTAATGACATTCGACCTGTGACGCTTCGAGTCTTCGTTTTTCTTGCATATGAAAGAGGATAATGTCACAGTTGTTTTGAACCAAGTTTGGTCTATTTTGGGTTCATTTGCGACATTTCCTAATTTGGGAGATCACTGGGAAAAGGGATTCCAGCGACCGAGCGGGCTTACTTTTCCAGTATGCTGGGGATTTGTACTTATCGGGCCTTGGGTCATGTATAATAGTTAACCAGTTTGTAGCTCTTTGCGAGGCGGTTGCATTGAACTCGTCCGCACGATGATCCCCATGTGTAGATTCCGGCGGTTCACGAGGTTCGAGATGTCTTCTTCTTAAAACCCTGATTTTTTGGTTTTGTGGTCACCTTCTTTCCAGAAGAAGCTTCTCTGGGTCGTGACATAGTGCAAGCCCTAAGTCATAATGACAGGGCAAGCCCTAAGTCATAATGACAGGGCTGGTGTGATCTAAAACATGTCAAAGTTTGAACTTTTTTTAGTTCTAGGCGAAGGTACTATGCGTTATTGATGTCCATCTCGAGATGCGATGTTACAGTCTCCGTGGTTGGGGACTGGTTAAGTGAAGCTAGTGTAAGACATATCCGTCTTGAGGTCGTATGGGCGTAGACCCCTTTTGGGTGGTCCGATTGAGCCAAAATTTGGTCATCAGGGGTTTTTCGACATTTTGAGTGCGATGGTGGTGGTCTGTTACTATTCTGAAGCCGCTAGCATAGGGTTATAGTTGTAATATCTCTCCTTAGTGCGATAGTATTCCCTCTAGGTTGCCTGGTTCAAGACTTATTTCGTGGCACAACTTTGGTCTGTCCGTGTCTTGAGTACTAGTAGGACCAAGCTATTATCGACTCTCTTCTTATTCATGTGGGAGTTGTAAGTACATCAAAAATGATGTAGAACACCTTGCCCTGATGGATGTTGCGCTTGAAGTGAAGAGAGAAGTGCAACATCCATAATGAAAACTTTATCGTCAAAGTTCATCTCTTGAATCATCACTAAGACGTGTTTAGTTCCTCTCAATAGATGTTTTTCTTCGTGGTCACTGGCATCAGTGCAATCCTTGAGAGGTAGATCTTGCTAAGTTTTTCCCTGGGGGTAACCAAAGTGGTCTCTAGGCTATTGGGGCCATGCTTGGAGGCTCTCTAAAAGTCCCCTTGGAGTCTTTTTTTTTTTTGGGAGAGCAATCTGATAAGAAGCCTTATGGTGAGCTTACCATTCCATACCTGTGGAATCGTTTGGTGGTCCAACTAGCAAGCACCCTTTTGTGGGTGTTAGTCCTAATCTAGCTGGTAAGAAAAGAAAATTTGTTTTGGCCATTTCACCGGAGTTTGTGTTGGAACTAGGGCCAAAATTTGTGTTGTCCTTTTGGCTGAAGTTTGTGTTGGCCTTGGAGCCAGTATTTGTGTTGGCCTTTTGGCTGGATTTTTGCTTGTACTGGGGCCAGAGTTTGTGCTGGCACTGGGGCCCGAATTTTTGTTGACACTGGGGCCATAATTTTGGTCAGCCTTTTGGCCATAGTTTGTGTTGTCACTGGGGTCAGAGTTTTTGTTGCCCTTTTTGCCAGAGTTTGTGTTGGCCTTTTGGTCAGAGTTTGTGTTGGTGCTGGGGCCGAAATTTTTGTTGGTGTTTTGGCCAAAATTTTTGTTGGACTTTTGGCTGGATGTTTTATTGCCATTTTGGCCGGAGTTTGCGTTGGCACTGGGGACAAAAATTTTGTTGCCTTTTGGCCGGAATTTTTGTTGGCCTTTTGGCCGAAGTTTGCGTTTGCGTTGGGGCCAGTATTGTTTTTAGCACTGGGGCTGAAGTTTTTGTTAGGCTTTTGACCAAAATTTTTGTTGGCCTTTTGGCTGGAGTTTGTGTTTGCGCTAGGGCCGGAATTTTTGTTGGCTTGTTTGCTGGAATTTGTGTTCGCACTGGGGACGAAATTTTTGTTGCCCTTTTGGTCGGAGTTTGTGTTGGTATTGGGGCCCAAATTTTTGTTGGCCTTTTGACCGGATTTTTTGTTGGCCTTTTGGCCCAAATTTTGTTGGCATTTTGGCCAAAGTTCGTGTTTGGCCTTTCAGCTAGAATTTTGTGTTGGCCTTTTGGCCGGAGTTTTGTTGGCATTGGGACCAGAATTTTTGTTGGCCTTTTGACCGAAGATTGTTTTTGGCCCTTTTGGCCGTAATTTTGATGCTCAAGTACCTTTGCAGGTTTTCACTTGAACCAGGTGGAAGTGGTGCCACAAGGGTGGTTTTCACCAAGTCCTTTTACTAAGGGATTTTTACCTATGACTTCGAGGTCATGTCCGCCTATTGATTTCCTTTTTTACTCATGATGTTCTTGTGGGTTTTCTCCATGCCCGGTTTTCTTGTTTTTAGGACACTTTTACTCATGGCTTCGTGGCCATGCCTGCTTGTGATTTTTACTCATGGCACCCTCGCGTGTTTTCACTGTGCCCAATTTTTTTATTGTTTTGGCTATTTTACCCATAGCCTTGTGGCTATGTCCACCTGAAGATCTTTTTCTTTTAATCGCGATGGTTTCAATCACGCCCAGATTTTTCTTCAGAGGAGGCTTAGTGGATCAGCGATTCTCGTGGACGATGTGTTGGAGGAGGTGAGTGCGACTTGGTTGTGCTCCTGTTGTAGGTGAGCGGAGCCCTTGTCTTTGTTGACATCGCTGTGAACGACCCTTGGAGGAAAAGAATGCATATGCCTGGAAGTCCCTTGACGTTGGGAAAGCGGGGCATTCTGACGACTAGCCCATGTTCATTGTCAGGAAGCGTGTTTATCCAAGGATTAATGCACCAAGATGACGCTCTGATGACGAAGCATCCATAGAGTGACACGTGGTCGAAGAAAGTGACGCTTGGGAGGCAAAGTGGAGGGAGATCCGACTTGTGCCCTATTGATGTTGACGCCTGAGAGACGAAGTGGTTGTGAATATGACCGGTGATGCTTCGAAAGTGTCACCTAAGAGGCGAGGCGTCAGAAGACTTAAATGGCGGTCAAAAGAGGTACCCTTATGATGACGCGCGTCTATGTGGTTGGACGAGGTGTCACTCGAGAAGAGAGGTGCTTTGATGGCAAGCCTATAAGATGGCGAGGCTGAGCGAGTGGGAAAGCAGTTCCTCTTGTTGTTTCGAGAAGCTTCCCTTTCCCTTCTTCTTGCGTAGAGAGAAGAGACCCCTCCTTCCTGAAGCGTCCTTCCGAGGGGCAATGTCTTTTGCTGTTGGTGGCTCTCGTGTTCTAGATCCTAGAGTGAATCCGAGTGTTGGTGAAGGTGTTTGACTGTACGAAAGCATTGACGGATCCATGCTGGATGATGGGTTAGTGCATTCAGGTCTCTTCTGCTTGCTTGGGCTCCAGAGCGTAAGGTCCAAGGCTGTGAGTAAGATGTTGAGGATCAACCACCCTGAATCCCATCGCGTCCGCCCATATATGATGGTAAATTGCGATGGTCTTCACTGGCCCATCATCTCTTTCACGATGGTCAACCAATTGTGTGATTTGATCGACTTGTTGGTTCAACACTTGGGTGAACTATTGGTATGCAGAGCAGGGCCCTTCTTGCTTGGGATTTTTCTTGTTGCTGCTTGGGTAACCAACTTCTGACTCTTCGCCTTCACCTGCGGGTATGCAGGAGGAAGAGGCACTGCTGATTCTTTTCAAGTCTTGCTTGAAGAGAAGGATGCCACTTTTTAGGAGCCACTACTACCATGAGAAGGCGGGGGGGCTCTTGAAGGGGGTGGATTTATCTTAGAACGGATGTAGTTTTAGGACTTACAAATTTGCTGTAACAACCATTTTGTAATCCTTTTTTTCACGATTAAACTCCCCTTGCATTGAACTCTTCTCCATTGCTCTGTGAGCTCACTTTGCCCATAGTTTGCTTCACCTTGATTTTCTTCGTCTCTGTTCTTATCCTTGCTGATGGTGAGGATAAGAAATGGACTGTAGGATGCTCATCTTGACCGTGAGGCATTCGCATCTCACTTTGGTTTGAATGGTTGGGATGCCCTTGCGGGTTTTTGTCCCAACCCTTGGGGTATGCACCATTTCTAATTTTCGTGAGGACCACGATTTTTTTTTTTTTGGTTAAACAGTCAACTGCGAAAGGCCATGTGTATGTGAGTGGCAGCGTATGGGTGTGTGGCAGCGTACGGGTGTGTGGCAAGCCTTCGAGTGGGCTTGAGATTTGTGTGGGCTTTAAGGGATGGTTAGGTGCCTCGATCTCGCCCTCAAGATCTGGATGATCAGGTGGCATGTGTCTCGAGTTTTAGGGATACCCGGGACTTTTGAGATTGTTCTCTCGGGAACCTTGTTTGAGAACAAGGGCTGGTATTGCCAACCTGTGAGAGAGGAATTTAAGGTGGGTCCGGGACTTACTCGGGCTGGCTAGCGTGGGCGCCCTCTTAGATCACAAAGAAAGCCCCCCAGTAATAAAACTGGTTCAAAATCGCCTCCCTTGGCTTGTGTTCTTTTGTTTTCGGCAATCACACACATATGGCAAATATTATAAGATAGGTGGGTCAACAAACCTCACCTTTTTCTCTTTAGTGAATGTACACAAGCATGCACATTCAAAAGAAGAAGACAAAAATGAGGGAAGGAAGATGGGGGAGAGAAGAATTTGACTAGGGCGGGAGATCAACGTAGTGACTAAGCTGGTGAGTAATTGGCCTGACGTGACAGTAAAATGGGCTCGATAACTAAGACTAGCTCAACAGGATTACTACTAGACGTCAATACCGATATTGACTAGCTAGACACGATGGTTAGCCTGTAGTGGCAATAAAGCGGGCACGGTAATTCTGGCACAACAACATTATGGCTAGATGATAGGATTACCATGAGAGGCTAATCTCGACCCATCTTTATCAAACGAAAGAATATCATGATGAAGGTCATAATGAAACAATAAGAATTGAGATAAGAGTAGAAGGGAACAATAAGGAGGGGGAAGAGAAAGAAAGGAGGAGAATAATATGAGAGAAGAGAGAAAAACACAGACGATGCTATGCGTCACTAGCTGTATCAGACAAAGAAAAGAGAGGGAATACAGTCGACACTAGGCTTCACCGACTGTATTTCGGTAGAGAAGAGAGAGAACATGCAGTTGACGCTAAGCTTCACCGATTGTATTAGACAGAGGAGAGAGAAAATGCAATCAATGCTAGGCTTCACCAAATGTATTAGACAGAGAAGAGACAGAAAATACAATCGACGTTAGGCTTCACTGACTGTATCAGATAGAAAAGAGAGAGAAAATACAGTCGATGTTAGGCTTTACCGACTGTATTAGATAGAAAAGAGAGAGAACATGCAGTCGGTGCTAGGCTTTACCGACTATATTAGACAGAGAAAAGAGAGAAAATATTATCGACGTTAGGCTTCTCTGATTGTATTAGACAGAGAGCAAAAAGAGAGATAGAGGTAAGATGAAGAGAGCGAAAGAGATAGAGGTGGAAAAAAGAGAGAGAAAGAAAGATAGAGATAAAGAGAGAGAGAAAGAAAGCTAGAGATGAAGAGAGAAAGAAAGATAAAAATGAAGAGAAGAGGAGAGAGAGAGAAAGAAAGATAGAGATAAAGAGAGAGAGAAAGAAAGATAGAGATAAAGAGAGAGAGAAAGAAAGATAGAGATGAAGAGAGAAAGAAAGATAAAAATGAAGAGAGAGAAGAGGGGAGGAGATAGAAAGAGGGGAGGAGAGAGAAAGAAAGAAGATGGGAGAGAAAGAGGGGAGGAGAGAGAAAGTTACCTTATCAAAGGGTACCAACCCTTTTTTTCTCTCTCCTCTCTCTCTCTCTCCAAGGCACCCACGAGCTCGAGAGGAAATTGATATTTTATTGATGGTTGTGTGAAATGAACCGAAGGTTCTTTACAATTTGTCTTTGCATGTTTATATAGAATTAGGCTAAAACATGGGTGTACGCCCAAAAACTACCTAGAATTGAAGATAATTACAATTTAATTGAATTAAAAGAAATTCTAAAAATGAGTACAAAACGACTGTTTTGCGCCTGCCTAATAATGTGTGGAATTTCAGAACAGTCCCTGCTGCTGCCCCAGAAATTGGGTGATCTTCCATGACTGATCCGGGGTTGTTCTGATGCCTGTTTGATCGAAAGATGATTATTTTCTAGTGGGGCTCGGCACAACGATCGATTTGATACCAACTTTGAGCCATGAATCATGTTTTTAAGCCATGATCATGAAACTTGAAATTTGCTTGAATCTTGAAAACTTTGAATCGATTGTGTGCTCGTTCCTTGATGATTTTCTTCAGTTTCTTTGCTGAATCACATTGAGCATGTCGTCATGATCACATTGCAACGAACCCAAATTGATTTGGTGTCCGGATGAAGATTTTGTTATCTTGCATTTTTTGTCGAAATCTTGAAATCCGACGATCGAAATTTACAGCAGCTTCGACGCCTTTGTGTGTGAAATCCAACCGTTCATCGTACATAGGGGTTCGGACCAGAGATGGCCACAGACCTTATGCACATAATGCAATTAGTTTCGTCAGATCGGGTTCGCGAGCGCCGTGATTTGGCCGCTGGAGTGGGGCGTGTTGCTGCTGAATTTTCTGCAACTTTTTTCACGGATCAGCAACTTCTTTCTAGTTTTTTCTCCCTGCTCGTGCATCATCACGGGGTGTACCTCATATCGAATCACTTGTCTTGTGAGACGAACACGCTCACAAATATGAGCACGATCCGACTTAGAACGAGTGAGATATAGGCCTCGAAATTCACTGCTCGTGACTGTAAAAATAGCCACCTTTAATGGTGTTTTTATGCTAGGTGGCCACACGGGAATACTGTGCGGCCTATCCCTTTTCGGTATTTTACCCATAATTTTGCCCTGGAGTGCTCGATTAAGCCGAAACTTGACCCATAGGGGTTTTTGATCATGTCGGATCCAATGGTGATGGTTCAACAGCTGTTTGACGTACCAAAAGTACAGTTCTAGTTACAGGGTCCATTTCAAGATGCTAGTGGCCAATTTTTCTGAAATTATTTCTTTGTGTTCACTACCTTAGACATGTTTGACCGCGATGAAACTTAGCAGGTGGCATTCTAGAGTGATGATGAAGATCTTTGATTAATTCTTGGGAAATTCTGAGACTGTCGAGATTTCCACTTATTTTGTAGTCTTTATTGACCTGCTTCCTCTTTATTCCGCATCAAGGACCAAGGTGCTAAAAAATGCGTTCAAACAGCTTGCCCCGCCGAATGTTGTGCTTTGAGAGAAGCAATAAGGACAACATTCAAAAAATTTCCTTCGACTTTATTACTATTTTCTGCTTAGCCACAGGACCATGTGAACGCCGAGGAGATTCGCACAATGGTGCAACTAGGATGCTCAGACGTAGGGATGCATTGTTCACGAGTCTGTCCGTGAAGACTTTAGGGGAGAAGATACTTTTTTGAGGGATCTTGTCAAAGTCCTCACCCTCATATGGACTATTTGTGATTCTGAAGCTGAGGATTTTGTACGGACCTCGTTAGTCATAATCAGGCTCGTCTGGCAATTGAGTGCCATGTCGAATGGCATTGTTCCCATTTGGTCTGGGTTTCTTTGTCTTGGATAGACAACAAAAAACCCTTTGGTCAGCGCTCGTCTGTGTAGTGCACCAGTTTTCCTTGGCAGGTAGGGTACCTCAATTTATCAAAATAACTAGCTTTGGGTATAACCACGCATACCCACTGCTTTGCAGGTACGAAAATCATCTAATTGCCGCTCCAAAGTCATGGCTGACTCAGACTTCTTGGAGCATCTTTGGTTCATCAAAGTGACTTTCTTGTTTGTTTGTTGTGTTAGAGAGCCTTTTGTCAGCGGTCGTCTGCATAGTGCACCAATTGTCCTTGCTGAGGAGGGTACCTCAATTTATCGAGATAACCAGCTTTGGGTATAACCACCCCTACCCATTGCTTGGCAGCTATGAAAATCATCTGATTGTCGCTCCAAAGTCATGGCTGGCTTATCCTTCTCGAGGCGTCTCCGGCATCGTGTAATGTATTTGTATGCTCCTGAGAATGATGCTCTTCTTCATGAGACTTGTCTTGCCATCTTGGTGAATCTTCAATCTTTCGAGTCCTTTTGGTAACAGGACTTAGGCTGTCGAAATCTTTTCCTTAGAGCTCATATTTTTGGATCTTGGTATTGCAACACCAGGGATTTTTCTTTGTGAGTGACGACTGAAGCCGCCTATTGAGGCGAGCACTGTATCAACCTGTTTATGATCTAAGCATCCTTTACGAATTTTCACTTGAACTTGGGAAGTGGTGCCATAGAGACGGTTTTCACCAATTTCTTTTTATTTGGGCCTCTTTTACCCATGACCTTTCGACCATGCCCACCCTTATTCTTCCATTTTTTACTCACGATGCCCTTTCGGGTTTTCACCGTGCCCGGTTTTTATTTACGAAACTCTTTATCCATGGTTTCATGACCATGCCCATCCATTATTTTTACTCATGGCGTTCCCTTATTAAGGTATACACCATGCCCACTACTTCACTTTTTTTGGGAAGACGTGTTTAAGGTCATGCCTTCGGGACTTGTGCGTAGCCTTTTAACGTCATGCAGCCAGGACATGCACTATGGTTTAAAGTCATACAGCTAGACTGTAATGGAGATGAATGGTAGTCTATAGGGGCCATAGAGGGAGTATGATAGCGGTTTTAGGTCACTTATGGGGAGATGGCACAAGGCTACCTATGAAAGATAGATGATCTATGAAAGGTGGGTGAAAAATGATGACCCACTAGCTTACGACGAGTATAGGTAGCAAGATGGTTCGTCGTTTTGTGAGTACGGGTGAGACTCACTAGGGGATGATGTAGGATGATAAAAGGAAGGAACTCACTGGGGAGATAGTAAAGGTGGTACATGCACACGAACGGGTCGGTTAGGGAAGTGTGCGTGAAGATGCACATAAAATGTGTGTGCACATATGTGGGAGCGAGTTTATGGTCATGACTCCTGAACTTGTGCAAAGCAGTTTATCGTCATGCGGCCAGGATGTGCACTATGGTTTAGGGCCATATAGATTGGACCACGATTATATAGTTTAGACTCATGCAACTAGGACCATACAGTTTAAGGTTGTTCAACTAGATCTCCACTACAGTTTAAGGTCATATAATATGCACTGTAGTGCGAAGCTTTTTAACGTCATGTGGCCAAGATGTGTACCATGGTTTAAAGTCATAGAGCTTAAACCGTGAAGTTTAAGGTCATGCAGCTAGAACTCTGCTACAGTTTATTGTCATATAGTTTGGACCATGCCGTTTTAGGGTCTTGCAACTAGACCAGGGCTGTACAGTGCATGGTCATGTAGCGCGGACCAAGGCTTGGGTGCCATGTAGGAGAGACTGCATGGGGAAAAGCTTTGTGTTCAACAACCTGACTCTCTAGGGACAAGATAGGTAAAACCAACAAGGGGTCCAAATAAGATGGCTGACATCATTGAGGAAAAGGGGACAAATATGGGTCTCTTTATATCCTTAAAGCTAGAATAAGTGTGAGGCAGACCACTGGGGATTGCAGCAGTAAGAATGACCCTAACTCTACTAGGGATAATAGTATGTGTATGGTTCTCTTACTGGGGATGAGAAGTCATGACTTATTTTTAATTGACCTAGGTTCTACTTTGCTGGAGGTAATAGGTCAGAGTCAAGGTGCACCTTTATTAGGGATAGGGATAGGAGGCTTCGGCCTAGGCTGCTTAAAATACAACCGGTTCCGGGTGCAACAACCATTATTGCTTGAGAATGCTAAATCGACGTCGAAGACAGCCAACACTGCTCCTTAAACAGTCAGCTGAGGCTGGATTATTAAAAACACAGCCGGCGCTAGATTATTAAAACACAGCCGACGTCGAGGATTGCACGTCCTTGAATACAGCTGTCGCTGAGTTGCCGAGCACACAGCTGGCGCTGTGGTTGTTGAAACACAACCGACGCTAGGCACCTTTGACCGCATAGCCGGGGCCGCGTATGGATTAATATTCCGGCCATTACCAGAGCCCGACCCTATCCAGCCTGTTTGTTGGAATTTTTCAGGTGACGATGGGGGTTGCCTCTAGCCTAGGGTCATAGCCCGACCCGACCCATTGTCGTTTAGTTTCCCTTGGATGCAACTGAGATTCCCAGTTTGTGAGGGGCGTTTGAGGGTAGTGTTGGCTATAGAAGGGGGTAATACCCCATTTTCCTTCACTTTTCACTGAAGGCAAAAAAAAAACTTAAATTTGTTTTTTCTAACAGTGAGCATAGGGTACCCGATAGAAACCGCAAGCAGTGGGATTCCTGTAAGGGTTTTGCAGGGAAGGTTTCAACGAGCAAAGAGCAAGCATATGAGAAAGCAGTTCACATATTTTCCTTTGAGAAGATATATTTCATTGCCTTAGGTTAATCAAGTATTAATTGCAATTATGAGATAGAGTGAGAAAAGATAGAAAACAGAAAGAAATTGATTATGTGCTCTGAAATACCTACTTGAGCCTGTTCTCTAAAAAGGATAAGATGTAGGATTAACATCCTTGCCATAGATTAGGTATATGGCTATAATCAAGGATAGTTGGCCTTATATGCTCGTATTGTATTATTTAGTCAATGTAAACTATAACAGGTGATTAAACTCCTGGAACTATTATGTTCCCAATATATGATATAAAAAGCCTGTATTTTCTATGATATGGAATGCATGGGAGAATTTGGCCCCGAGTGTGATGACCTCTAGTAAAGCATTTAATTGGAGTCTAAGCATGTTTTAAATTATATTGCCTTTTTAAAACATCAAATATCTGACCTTTTCACCAGTTTTCACATTTTCGGAGAATCCAAATCTCTGACGACTCCACTAGGAAATAGTTCACCCTTCATCTCTAGCAGGTCATAGAAAAGAGCAGAATCTTTTTCTTTTAGATATACCCTTGGTCTGGGTCTCTTTATCTTTCATATTCTTTCTTCCTTATCACTCTAACAAGTGATCCCCTATGTTATTACATAGGTCATTAGGTACCAATGGCTGCGATAATGACGTCCTTTCAAGTCAACACTATGGAAGTTCCACTGAACTTCCCCTCACCCACGAACTACCTTACCGTTGCTGATAATCGCGGCAACCCATGAGCTACAAGGTGAAAGGTCGAGACTCGCAATATGTGACCCCAGGTGGCTTTTAGTCCAAGGTGTCAAGCCGATGATGATAGTTCTCACTTACCCCGGTAAAAGTTAAGGAAGGAGGAGTAGTGACGGTATTGTGAGTAATCTCGCATAGGAGCACACGCCTTCATAGCGTTACGTGAGCTCCATTATCCCAATTAGGGGAAACAATCCTTGCTTAGTTCATCTGGGAGTTCGAGCAAGAGTCCCGAGCCTTTTGGCCCCTTCCTTTCAGGGTCCAGCTTTTTGCCTCTAGGTGCGAAGGTTGTGCACTTTGTTCCAACTTCGATACGACTTCGCAACCCCACCAGCTTACTTCCCAAGTACGTCAATAATCGACCGGTGGTTGGTCTTCCTTGTGTTACCAAACCCATGGGCTCGCATCTTAAGTACGTCAATAATTGACCAGCAGTAAGTTTTCCTTGTATTACTAAACCCACCGGCTCATGTCTTAAGTACTTTGACAATCGACCGACGATTGGTCTTCCTTGTGTTACCAACCCCACTGGCTTGCATCCTAAATACACCAATAATCAACCTACAATTAGTCTTCCTTGTGTTAATAACCTCAATAGCTTGCATCCCAAGTATGCCAATAATCGATTGGGGGTTGGTAACTAGCGTTTAGTCCTCCTTGTGTTACCAACCCCACCGGCTTGCATCTTAAGTACGCCAATAATTGACTGGCGGTTAGTCTTTCTTGTATTACTATTCCCATCAGCTTGCGTTTCGAGTACTTTGACAATCGACCAGTGTTTGGCCTTCCATGCGTTAGCAACCCCATCGGCTTACATCTCAAGTACGCCAATAATCGACCGGCGGTTAGTCTTCCTTGTGTTACTAAACCCATCGGCTCACGTCCCAAGTACTTTGATAATCAACTGGTGGTTGGTCTTCCTTGTGTTACCAACTCCACGGGCTCGCATCCTAAGTATGCCAATAATCGACCGGCGATTAGTCTTCCTTGTGTTAATAACCCCACCAACTCACATCCTAAGTACTTTGATAATCGATGGTCTTCCTTGTGTTACCAACCCCACTGGCTCGCATCTTAAATTCCAATAATCACATCCCAAGTACTTTGACAATCGATTGACGGTTGGTCGTCCTTGTGTTATGAACCCCACCCGCTCACATCCCAAGTACGCTAATAATCGATTTGAGGTTAGTTTCCCTTATGTTACTAACCCCACTGGCTCATGTCTCAAGTACTTTGACAATTGACAAACAGTTGGTCTTCCTTGTGTTACCAACCCCACTGGCTCACATCCTAAGTATGCCAGTAATCAACCGGTGGTTAGTCTTCCTTGTTTTACTAACCCAACTGGCCTGTGTCCCAAGTATGCCAATAATCGACCTGCGGTTGATCTTCTTTGTGTTACCAACCCCATCGGCTCGCATCCTAAGTATGCCAATAATCGACCGGCAGTTAGCCTTCCTTGTGTTACTAACTCCATCAGCTCGCGTCCCAAGTACTTTGACAATCGACCAATGCTTAGTCTTCCTTGTGTTAGCAATCCCACCAGCTCACATACTAAGTACGTCAATAATCGATCGATGTCGTCTTGCATCCTAAGTATGCTAACTATCGACCAGCGGTTAGTCTTCCTTGTGATACTAACCTCACCGTCTCGCACATGTCCTTCGCCCCAGCTATTGTACACCCTCACGTTGTCAACGCCCCATGTCCTAATTGTCTTTACCGACCACTTGTCGGTGCCAATACTCTGGGCATCGACTGGCTCAGGGCTGATCATCCTCAGACGGTTGACAGTTTATGGGACCTTGACTTTCACCGTCTAATTCAAGGTGATGACAAGTCTCCATGTATCCCCAAAACATGGTCGAAGAGATACATGTAAGCTCAAAAGGCGTATGTCCAGGCAATTCTCAAGCATGCACGAGAGGTACTCGACCGATATGTTTGTGAGAGGGTCCAAATGGATAATCGACCAAATGATGAGTCGATGATTAAGACATTGATAGGGTTCCTAAACACAAAGCCTAATGAGATTGTACATGATCGGAGGGACTATCTTAATGAGGTATGGCCATGTAATGACATGCCATCCCTATCTTCTAATGACGGACCTCCACCCATGAAGCCGCCATCCAAAAAGGCAAACAAGGTAAGCAAGAACCGATAAGTTGTTCCAAACCATAATTACCCGCAGTATAGCCAAGGCAAGGAAATCCTCGTCAATAGCCGTGGATACCCAAGCTCTTCACTTTAGATTATGAGAACCTGATGTCCTAATATCGAATATTGAGTCCACCGGACTAATCAAGCAGCAGCCCATCGTGACTGTGATGATGGTTGGTAGGGAAAATGACCCGAATGAATCTGAAGAAATGACGCTCTTAAGAGCTACGCTAGCTCAAAGGAAAGCCGAAGTCTAGATACAAGTTGCAGAGTTCGAAACACATAGAGCAGCCCAAATAGCCGTCGTGCAAGCTTACCCTTCCGGGCAACATTCCTCAAACCCCGCAATTGGGAATCGGTCAACATGTGAACCTGTTTTGCCTCCTCACCTCCCCAATACAACTTTGACTACCGAGACGGTGCGTGATTTGGTTACAGAAAGCTTACAATCACTACACCTCCCTAGTGTACGACTAGTAGATGCCTACCATAAGCCATACCCAGCATATGTGGACAAAGCACGTTACCTTGCGGGGTACCATCACCCCAAATTTCCTAAATTTGATGGGCAGGGATTCCCTCACCAGCACTTAGCCCACTTCATATCTATATGTGCAGACATGACTAACAATGAGTACTTGTTGATGAAGCAGTTCGTCCAGACAGTATTTGAATCGTCGTTTTCTTGATAATCGGGGTTACCCACTGGGAGTATATTCCCATGGAGATAGATGCAGGAAGCATTTATGGCAAACTTCCACAACACCGAAAGGGACGTTTATTTTCTTGATCTCCTCAATATGAAACAAAGGTCTCACGAACCAATGTAGCACTATATCGCTCGATGGTGAAACCTCAACGCTGGGTAGGTGACCCCACTTCATGAAATGCAAGAGGTGCACGTGTATTAAAAATATGAGACCCGAGATTGCAATACCTTTGCATACCTCCAATCCTCACACTTTTAGTGAGTTGGTCACCAGTGCTGTGAATCTTGGAAATCTCATGTAGAATTTTCGTATGGGCTCAAAGCTAGTAATCATGAGAAGGGAACCAGATAAAGATAAGCTCAAGAATATGCAAGCCAAGACCTCTATGACCACATCTGTTGTAGCACAAGGGGGAAGAAGGCCAGCTATCCCACCTCTCAAGAGCTACAAGTCCCCATGGTCCTCTAGATAAGAATGAGGAGGCCAAAGAAGGAGACAACACATTTCGAGAATGCCTTGAGAGAGAATATTCCTTCAATAAGGAACAAGTTCCAGAGATATTAGAAAAAATCTTGGCGACTGAGACTATTACACTCCCTCCACCAAAATATCATGATCAAATCGGCCAGACTGATCAGCCCAATAACTGTGTACCACTAAATGTTGGGGCACGTAGTGACAAATTTCTTTATCTTGAAAGATATTATTGAAGATCTCATCACTGAAGGAAAACAAAATGAACGAGAGGTACCAGTTTTCGAAACTGCTGCAGCTAATGTAGTCTCTTTTATGACCCATGAAAGTGAGCCCTTGTGGATGGTGAGGGATCCATCATACGAGGGGCCTTATAGTTTTCACAGAACCATGGTACCCTGCATGTATGATCAGCTCCTTATTACAGGAATCCTAGCCCCTTGGAGAAGAAATAGGGCATCAAGGAGGAAATCTTCCTCAAATGGTACTCCGTACTTCCGATATCATGATTCTTGTACGCACAGGCTAGAAGATTGTTGGCTTGTAAAGGACTTCATACATGAGCAAATAAACAATGAGACTATTTCTAGGCGCCATAACCATCCCCAACGGTATGTTCATCAACTTCCCATTCTAGAGAAAGTTGAAGGGTGTCCTCACCCAGAGCACTTTAAGTTGTGCTCGAAGTATTTCGGGACCCTCAACTCTTTAGTTGACCCAGAGGAAGCTATAGACATTGGCTGGACTACCTATGTTAGCCGGAAGGAAAAGAAACGAATGCAACTCGAAGCTCTAAGAAGAGACAATTTAGAAGCATTACAAACTGCTCTTTCTCAAGCACAGATAACAGAAGGTCATGAAGAAGGGGTTGCCCCATCTTCCTCCAAAGGTGCCAACAGGATAAATAGAAAAATAGAAACGGAGGTGAATAAAGTTGCTCAGCCAGCTTTGCCTCTATATCCCACCTTGAAAGACTTCATGTCAAGCCCTTTAATGATGAACGACCTTCATGAGCCAAAAGAGGTGAATGAAATCGCTAAGGTGACTTGCAACGCGACGTGGATGGTGGAGGCCGACCATGAAACTCTTGTCATGCAACTAGCCTTGAGATCTAGGAGAAAGACTGCTAAGACAAAACTACCTAAAGATACCACACCGAAGAAGGTTGTGCCTGCCACAAAATTACAAGTTGAAACCTCCAATGCTGCAGGTGTGTGAAACCGTCCACGGATAGGAAGATTGGCGATTACAATGTAGCATCCCACTTGAGAAGAATACCCACCGCCATAAGTGTCTATGATGCTCTTATGCTATCCAATGAGCTTCGGGCAACCCTGATACAGGCCAATATCGCCTTCAAAAGAGTTCCAAGCTGAAGTTGATCAAGAAGAAATCGATCTGGCCATTCTAATTGGTGATATGCCGGTCACTTTCTTGGATGCCGATTTATAGTTAGGAGAAAAACCTCACAACCTCCCCTTGATGGTAGTCGGAGTTCTACATGGCACCTACTTCAATCAAATAATGATAGACAGAGGATCAGCTGTAAATCTACTCGCTCTGAAAATGTTGACGGCCATAGGGATGAACATCAAGAATTTAAAGGAAAGGCACATGAAAATCCAAAGCGTCAATCAAGGCACTCAGTACACCATAAGAAGTGTCAGGTTGAAGCTAAGAATCGGATAACTAGAGACTTACACCATATTTCAAGTCATTGAAACTGAAGCGTCGTATAGTGTTATGTTAGGATGCCCTTTGTTGCAGGACAATGGACTCATCCCCTCCACTCTGCACAAGTGGTTCAAATACTTCCACTAGGGTAGACAACATATGGTTTATGTCGACCGAAGGTCGTTCACCAAAGTAAAGTCTCATTTCACAATCGTTAATTCTAGAACCTTGAAAGCCCGGATCCCTACTCTATGGAGATACCAGAAAGTGAGAGCGATTCCGATGATGATCATAGAATTGAGAAACCCTAATAAGGTTTTCGAAGATTTGGATATTGAATCCGGTGTGCAATGCCTCACATATGTGGTACTAGTAAAGGTTGAGTAGGACATGTTGCACCAAATCGACAATGGTCTAATCAGCCCTCCATTAAAGAAAAGTCCAAGAAAGGGCGCCAAAAATAATGTAAAGCCCTCCACTTGAAGGACGAAACCTCCAAGCCACAAAGGAAGCTGTATACCCCCCAAGCTTACCAGATCATAAGAAACATGCATTACGACCCGAACACCAATCAAGGCTTAAATGATGAAAGAGGAATGGTGCCCCCTTTTCAAGCCATTGAGAAGGTGTCTCGTGGGAGGCCTAAAACTCAAGGACTTAGGTATATTATAACCCTTGAATCCATCTCGAAGAGCATGCGTAAAGGGAGGTGGACGGTTCAGTGTGCTATAATGTCTGCGAGCAACCATAATAACACTGATTCTGATAATGATGACGATGTAGAACTTGCCCCTCGACAATTGGAAGATGGAGGGCAAGCTATTGTTGACGAGCTAGTCGAGATCGATCTAGGTGAAAAAGGTGATCATAGACCCACCTTCTTCAATTCATCTTTACACCCGAAAGAGAAGGAGAAGTACATAGACGTCCTTCACCTTAACCGTGATGTGTTCTCATAGAACTACCACGAGATGTCGAGTTCGGATGCTGTAGTAGCAACTCACAAGCTTGTTGTTGACCCCAACATCAAGCTCGTTAAACAGCCTCAAAGAAAATTCCATCCAGATATAGCTATTGTATGTCATTTTTTACTTACTTATATCCCTCACTTGAATAAGGAGAGAGCCAATGACAACTCGGTTCTGCTAGTACTTGAGGCACTGACTGACTGAAATTATACTACGAAATAAGCCTCAAACTAGACAACCTGGGGAGAGTGTTGTCATACCAAGGAAGCACCTTGCAACTTTAGCCCTTTTCTAGTGGCTATAGAATAATACCACACCACCGTCATCGCATTCAAAACGTCAAAAAACCCCCAAGGACCAATTTTGGGCTCAATCAGACTATCCAAAAGGGGTCTACGCCCAAACTGCCTCAGAACCAGTAGGTTTTACACTATGGCGGTGCGTCTTCACTGAACTAGTCCCCAAGCATAGAGACTACAATGTCACATCTCGAAAGGGACTTCAAGGACCCACAGAACATTCGTCTAAAACTAGAAAAAGCTCAAACTTTGACATGTTCTAGATCTTGGCAACTCCGTCATTTTGATCTTGAGCATGCACTTTGACGTGGCTTAGAGTTGAATTTTTTCTAAAAAGAAGGTGAGCATAAAACCACAAAAATCAGGGTCTTAAGAAGAATACATCTCGAACCTCGTGAAGCACAGCTCAAGATCTACGCATCGGATCATCACGAAATCGAGTTCAATGCAACCACCTCGTGAAGAGCTGCAAACTGGTATAATTGTTGTACTTGATTCAAGGATTGATAAGCACAAATCCCAAGGTTACAGGAAAAGTAGCTCCGCTCGGCCTCCGGAATCCCTTTTTTCAATGACCTCCTAAATTAGGGAATGCCGCAAATGAAAATCAAAATAAACCAAACTTGGTGCAAAATAACTGTGACAGTCTCCTCGTTCGTTTGCAAGCAAAACAAAGACTCATAGCATCACAAGTCGAGCGACATTAGTGATCACAGTTCATGAATCGGGCCGTACTTTCACCTCGTGGGAAAAGGCTGCATCAGCACTATTAAAGGGCATCAAAATGCTTAAAATCGAACAAGCACTAAGGATATAATAGCAAATCGACTGAAACATCGTTAAAAGATTCCAGAAAAGCTTTCAAGATTTGGCAATGGCGAAAGGACCCTCAGGCAGGTATGGCTTCGTCATTAGCATGAAAGGTTTTAGGGGCGTTTTGATCATTGTACCTAATTTCAGGATTTTATTTTAATTTCTATAATTATAAATAAGCTTAGTTTTTTAGCATTCACCCATGTTCGGTGAGTTCTCTATATAAACAAGCTTAAGTCATTTGTAAAAGGGCGGATTATTCATCACTAAAATAGAGGCATAATGATTATTTTCACTCGTAGTTTGCTTTTAAACCCTTAATATTGTCGAGAGGAGAGAGAAAAATTTCAAGAGAGAAAATACCCCTAAGAGCGCAGACCTATTCTCTTTCTTTCCTAAGTCGAGCCACATCTCGAGCCCCCTCTCTCTTCTCCTCTAAGGTTCATCTGCCCTGCACAGTAACTGGCGTTCGCAATAGACATGATCGCAACAAGCAAGTGGTCCCAATAGAACCCCAGAGTTCTAACCCCCGGATCCCCTCCACACTCTTTCACCAGCCAGTCAGCACCCTCAAGGGAATCACCATGGAGAGGGATATCAGAACCCCCATTGCAAGCAAGAGCGAGAGAGAAAGAGAGGAAATCTTTTGAAAGCCTGAAGAGAGTCCATGTCCAAATATGTGCTAGTAGACAGCTAGAGGGCTTCGTAATTATTCTAAGTGGGCGAACCGCCCAGGTGTGTCCCCCAAACCCCAAACAGCGAGGTAAACGCTTGAACATACCCCCACCACGAAATCTCGCTCATTGTTGGTACCTATCCACAGTCAGGAGTGCCCCACATGCGTGGAACCTCCGCGGTTGTTCAAGAGAGGGTTTTCTCCCCCATGCGAGGACCGACGTGAAAACCAAGCCCCGACCAACTAGCGACTCCACTGGAGACATGTCACCCTATTGTTGGCTCGAACTATTTTCAGGTAGCAGCTTCCCTTCTTTCTCTCTTTAAAATTGCAATGGGATTCCATTATGCCTCCTTTGTCTAGATTGGGGATTTTTGCTTCCCCATATTTGAGACCTCATCTGGGGCAAGCAGGTCAGCTAATTCTGCCTCCCCCACATCCTACTTGAGAAGTCTGACTGACCGTGTTATCCTAGTCCAACCTAGGAAAAGTTGGGGCACGGGCACTAAAACCCCTTGTCCCTCCTCCTCTGGCATCAAAGGGAAATGCCTTAATGTCAACTGCATGAGCCGCACTACAGTCACCCCCTTGCAAAAGCACCCTTTCACTGGCAGGCACCCCGCTAGTCATAAGCTTCAATGTGGTCCTTTAGCTGCTACTCCTCTTCACTCGGTGGCTCTCATGAAGACCATTGTCTCTGCGGATAACCAAAAGGTAACCCCACCTGTGTCGCACAAGGGCATCCCTAGCGCTAGCACATCCTTGCACACACCACGCTCTGGAAACTTCCATCCCAGTCCATGCAACCCTGCAACCACCATGCACACATACACATATATCATCGTTGATGGTCTGATTGTCACTGTGACGAGACGGGACAAGCAACAGCCCACCCCACTCTCCTCCACTGCTTTTCGTTTCTTCTGACCCGGGCACAACACAGGTGGTTCTAATTCCACCAATACCATACGTGCTAACCCTGCAGCTTGGGCCAGCCTAAAGGCTATGACCAAATGAGCACATGACTTTCGAGATAATCGAAGGTCTCACAAACAAATGCACTTATATGCTAGAGGTCCTAAGGCCTCTCAAACTAAACGAGCGAGTATTGCAAATACTAAGTGTTTGAGGGTATTTTTCAACACCTGTATCCCCGATGTGAATAAGGAGAGAGCAGTTCGTGACCTAGGTCCGCATGTACTAAAATTCCTGTGGACTACAGAAGCCATAAGATAATAAGCCTTGATCCAGAAGTGAAATTTATGACAATCTCAGAATGGCCCAAGAAGGTCCAAGATCGTACATAAGGGTCTCCTAAGAACACCTATCATGTTTCACCACGATCCGATAAGTTTAAGGCAGTGCAGGTGGAGAAACAATTTCAAAAAATCGGTCTTTACCGCGCTGAAAATGGACCTCAAAACCACAGCCCTATCACCAGATCATCAAACTACTATGGGACCACCACCATTGGATTTGAAATGTTCGAAAACCTCCAAGGACCAAATTTTGGCTTGATCGAATGTTTATGGACCACGTTATGGCCAAATTACCGGTGCACCCTCATTGAACCAGTTTCCGTTAATAGAAACTGAGTTTTGTGATTTTAGGTTGAACTTTGGAAGGTCATATCTCTCTCGTCCCAAGTCGGATCAAGCTCAAATTTTGGGAGCATGTTTGTCTCGTCGGCCCAAACATTTCGATATATGGCATGACCCATGTTGTGGCCCAAGCTGGGAGAAAAACTAGAGAGAAGATTGCGATTGGAAGCTCGAGCCGGAAGCGTTCAATTGTTGTACGAGCTTGACCGCTGCCTGCATTCAACTGTTGTGTGCGTTCTACTGCCGAGCACAGTCCTTCCCCCACTACGCATACGCCTTTCGCATGCACCTCCATGCATACCGTCCCTAGCCAGCCCGTCCATGCGTGCATTGGCAAGCCTTTTTCACCTCCAATAGGCTCGAACGTCATCACATTTTTACCCCCATGGAGTCACACTCTTGCCTCTTCCACCAACATGAGTCAACCCTTTTAAATCACCCAATGAGTCATGCTCATTCCTTAATACCCAGTGAGTCCACTTCCACTCACCATCCCTCATTGGGCCACCTTAGACATCTAAACCCATTGCCCATAAATGGTCTCAACCATTTCATCCCCAGTGAGTCAGGACATCATCCGCAGGCTCATTCCCCATGGAGCCTCATCCACTTCACATCCCTCAATGAATCCACCCCTCACTGAATGGTGACCCACACAAAGGTCCAGTTACACGACCTTAAATTGTAGTGCACGTCTTGACCGCATGACATTAAATTGCGTCATACTACTGTCCAGTTGCACGAACCTAAACTGTAGCACATGTCCTGGTCGCATGACATTAAACTGCTTTACACAATGGTTCAGTTGTATGACCTTAAACTGTAGCACATGTTCTGGCCGCATGACATTAAATTTCTTTGCACAAAGGTTCAGTTGCATGACCCTAATACTGTAGCACAAGTCCTGACCGCATGACGTTAAAGTGCTACACATAGTGGTTGAGGCTATACGACCTTAAATCATAGCTCAGTTCTCAGTGGCATGACCTTAAACACGCCTCCATACACATGTGCCCCCTTCAATGCGTGCACGCCTTCTGCATGCCCTTCCACGCATGCCTCCCCTAGCCGGCCCGTCTGCGCACACATTTACACACCACCTTCACTTCATCCCCAGTAAGTCGTACCCACGCTCACCAAACCATGGTGACCAATTCAATCATCCATACTCACAGTCAGCTAGTGGGTCATCCGTTATCCATCTTCCATACAAACACCACCTATCATGCATAGACGGTCTCGTGCCATCTCCCCCAAGTGAGTCAATCCACCACCATACTTATTCTATGGCCTCCACAGACAATCATCCATTACTATTCCGGTCCATGCTGCAAGACCTTAAACTGCATAGCCACAGTCCAAGTTATATGACCTTAAATTGTAGCGAATGTCTTGGCTGTATGACATTACACTGCTTCGCACAACAGTCAAGGCTATAAGACCTTAAATCATAGCCCAGGTCCCGAAAGCATGACCATAGACATGCCCTCATAAAAAATGGGCATGGTGAGAACCCGTAAGGGCACCATGAGTAATAATGATGGACGGGCATGGTCACGAAACCATGAATAAGAGTGTTTTGTAAATAAAAACTAGACACGGTGAAAACCCGAAAGGGCACCATAAGCAAAAATGGAAAAAATGGTGGACATGATTGTGAGGTCATGGGTAAAAGAGCCCAATAAAAGCAAGTTGGTGAAAACCGTCTTCATGGAATCACTTCCCTTAGTCCAAGTGAAACCTGAAAATGGCACTCTGACCAATTGATGTCGGTGGGGTCAAGGTTTCCCTCTAGGGGGCTCTCTCGAACACCCGTGGAGATCCGGTGCATGGTGCACGCGCCGGCCCTCGTGTTAGTAGATAGGAGGCCGACGGTGAGAGAGATTTTTGCGACTAGAGCGCGAAAGCTCTTAAGCCGCTTTGGGGCTTCGGGGACACGCCTGGGTGAATGGCCCTCTTAGAGTAATTATGAATCCCTATGGCTGCTCGTCAGCACGGTTTGGACGAGAGCTCTCTTCAAGCTCACAACCTCTCTCCTCTCACTCTCTCTATGCTATTGGGGTGGGATCCGAATGTCCCTCCTCCTTGGTCGCCCTCTCGGAGGGGTCTTGCTAGCCACTAAGGGGGGTGTAGAGAAACCTGATGGTCAAGACCCGCGGGATTGCTCACGTCCATGGGTTTGCAGATGGACGCAGGCTGCCGCATGGATGGGGTTGCGCGTGTGGAGGTGAGAGTAAGAGAGAGAGAGAGAGAGAGAGAGAGAGAAATGATGACTCAGTTTAGGAGAGATGGGGGGTGACCTGCGCGACCGAGGTGCCCGCAGGACCATGCACTCAAGGGTATTGCTTTTCTCTCAATGTTTTCTCTCTGTCCCTCTCCTGTCCCTTGGAGACCAAGGGCTCACAAAGAAAGACAAGTTAACAAGAAAAATCTGGCCTCGAATATTCTCAGCCTTTAGGGGCATTGAAGCTTCCAATAAGAAGGGTCAGAAAAAGGGGGAGGGGGTTGGGGGTCATTCCCTTACAAGTTAGTTAAGCTTGCTTATATAGAGGATTCACCAAATGAGGGTAGATGCTCAAACATCAATCTTAAATACAATTAAAGAAATTCAAAACAAATCCAAAAATTAGGCACAAATGATCGAAATGCCCTTGTGATTTTTTGCCCGAATGATGAGACCATCCCTGCATGTAGGTAGCTCCGCCATGGGAAGACCTTGGAAACTGGTCCTGCAACTTGCGGCAATTTTTCAGCTATTTCAGCAACATTTCTTCGTTCTTCTCTCGATTGTGAGCACTTTGACACCCTTTAAT
Organism: Amborella trichopoda; assembly: GCF_000471905.2. The sequence continues at coordinate 3,503,139 of NW_006499207.1, read as the reverse complement.
CATGTTGTGGTGGCCTTTTCCCCTAGGGTGAAAGTCCGGCCAGTTTTGCGAACTTTGTTTGCCAATGCATCTTCGAGCTGCATCATTTTAGCTCCTGGCTCTGCTTTCAAGTCAGAGAGGAGGCTGTTGCATTTGTTTTGCACCAAGTTTGGGCTGATTTGGTGTCAATTTGCACATTTGCCTAATTTGGAAGGTTGTCAGAGGGAGGGATTCCAGAAACTTGTTGGATTTGCTTCTTTGGCGACCTGAGGACTTGCATTCATCGAACCACGGATTGAATGCAAGAGTTGTACTACAATGCATCTCTTTGCTACGTGATTCAATTGAACTCCTCCTCGTGTTAATCCAAGGCTTGGACATTGAGTTATGCTTCACTAAACCCGAGCTTGCTGAACCCTCTTTTATTTTTCCTTGGTTTCTCCGGTCACTTTCCTCTTTAGAGTAATGAGGGTTCTTGGTCACGCCACAGTGTATCCCATAGGTCAAAACGATAGGGCTGGCATGATCTGGAACATGTCAATGTTTGACCTCCATCTGGGTTTAGAGAAAGGCACCATAGGTTGAAGAAGTCACTGCCAGAAAACGTTGTTGCAATCCCCATTTTCGGGACTGATTTAGTGAAGCCACACTGTGCTATGGTAAAACCCATGAGCTGCGAGGCCGCATGAGCGTAGACCCCTATAGGGAGGTCTGATTGAGGCCAAATTTGGTTGTTAGGGGTTTTTCGGCATTTCAAGCACAATGGCGGTGGTCTAGTGCCTTGCTGCGGCTGTTAGCATAGGGCTACAGTGAAGGGTCCGTCTTTTGTGCAAGGGCACCATACCCAGGTCACTAGGATGGAGGCTTTATTTTTGGCACAATCTTGGTCTGCGGGTGCTTCATGAACCTGCGAGACCAGACGATCACTGGATCTTCCCTTATTCTCTTGGTCTTATGGAGGTACATCAAAAATGATGTACAACAACTTTCCTCGCCGATTGTTGCGCTTCAAGAGAAGCGAGAAGTGCAACATTCGAAAAAAATTAACGTCTTAGCTTCTCTAATGAATCCTCACCAAGATGTGTTTATTGTCTCTTGGTCATTTTTTTTTTCTTGATCACCGACACAATGCAATCCTCGAGGGGTAGACCTTGCTAAGCTTTTCCCTTGACTGAGGGGCGACCAAAGTGGCTTCTGGTGGTCCGATGCCTTGTTGAGGGGCTTTCTCAGGGTTCCGCCAGAATCCATTTTCTTTTGGGAGGTCACGTTGATGGTCTGCCTTCGGCGCTCATACGAATTTTTTCTCAACTCGAACTCCTGATGCTCTAGCCATTGGGGCCCTTCTTGTGAGCTTTATCCCATTCTGGCTCGGGAGGTCCTGGTGTTCGAGTTGGTGGGGGCCCTTATTGTGAGCTCTATCCCTATCCAAACAACAACGCTAGGAGCAAACAAAGTACCTCTCGGCTTACATCCTACTATTCTAGTTGGGGGTCTCCCGAATTACCCAGACTTGATAGGAGGATGGCCTTCAAGGCGGTCCCATTTTAGGGGACTGCATCCTGGATGCTTGAAACTTGATGGAGGAAGAAAAGGCAGGCAAGGTACCTCTTCGACTTACGTCCTACCGGTCCAGTTGGTGATCGCCCAAATTACCCAGACTTGATAGGAGGATGGCCTTTGAGGCGGTCCCATTTTAGGGGACTTCACCTAAATGTTGGAGTTTGATGAGAAGAACAATAGGCAAGGTACATCTTCGACTTATGTCTGATTGGTCCAATTGGGGATCACCCTAATTACCCAAACTTGATAGGAGGATGGCCTCTAAAGCAGTCCCATTTTAGGGGACTTCACCCCCTAGCTACAAGAGTTTGATGGAAGATAAGAGGAGGAGAATATTCTTTTGCTTTTTTCTTTTTTTGACATGGACGCACTAAGGCCTGGGATAAAAGGGTGGCACCGGGGCACTGAGGCTTCGGTGCCGAAAATAGGAAGGCGGCACAAAGGCCTAAGATAAAATTCGGTCAGAAGGCCGGATGATTTTTTGAAGGCATTGGGGCCTGTTTTTTTTTAAGGCACTGGGGCCCAAATTTTTTGGAAGGGCACTGGGGTTCAAATTTGGGAAGGTTTGGCCCGAAGGCCGGAAGGAGGAGGCTCGGTCAGGCACCCTTTTTGGGTTTTCTCCTAAACTGAGTGGGTATGGTGCCAGGGAGTGGTTTTCACCATATCCTTCGTTGGGGCCCTTTTACCTATGACTTCGAGGTCACGTCCACCGGTTGATTTTCGCTTTTACCCATGGCGCCCTTTGCGAGTTTCCGCCATGCCAAGATTTTTTTTCCTCATGACACTTTTACTCATGGCATGGCCATGCCTGCGTGTCATTTTTACTCATGGTGCCCTTTGCAAGTTTTCACCATGCCCCTTTCTTGTTTTTTGTTGGCAGATTTTACCCATAGCCCCCATAACTCCTTTTTTGGGGGGCTACGTCCGCCTGAAGCTCTTTTACTTTTACTCGCGATGGTTGCCATCGCGCCCGGCTTCTCTTTTCTTTTTTTTCTTTGGGAGAGGGGAAGAGGTCACTAATGTAGTGAACCTTGACAAAGGAGTCTTGAGAATCTTGAGGGCGTGGCCCTACCTCGGGTTAATTGCGATGGCTGGTGGCCAAGGTCGGGGATCTTTTCACCCCTTTTGGGGGTGTTCCCCCGAAGATTTGCTTTATTGTGACCAGACGATTTGTGCCTATGCTGGATCAATGATGGTGGAACCCGTAGGAGTTGTAAGATGGAGCTCGCGGTGTTAGCTTGCTAAAGGCACCAGCAGGGGGCAAAATAAAGATGGCACCTGTGGGGGGGTTGAGTGAAGGTGGTACCCACGAGGGGTGAAATGATGAAGGCACCTGCGGGGTGGTGAAATGGAGTTGGTACCCGCAGGGGGCCGGGGGGGGGGTGTGAAATGGAGTGGCACCCGTGGAGGGTGCAATGGAGTGGCACCCACGGGGGGTGTGTCAAGATGGTACCCATGGGGGGTGGGTGAAGATAGTACCTGTGGGGGGTGAAATGGGATGGGTTGCTCTGAAGAAAGAATTCTTAGAGAGGTGGTGCTCGGTTGACGAGGCACCTGCAGGTTAAGGAGAGGTCAAATGGGGAGTGCCACATGGATGGTGATGCCTTGCGTGAGATCTTTTTGTGTGATCTGCTGAGGACACCAGGCTGGCTGTAGGGCGGCGTGAGATTTAACCAGGATGCTTCGTGAGCAACGCCTGGCAGGTGAGGTGTGAAAAGGCTTAAATGTCGCGGTCAATGAGGCGTCGTCCTGGTGATGATTGGCCGAGTAGCCGAGCAACATGGTGCTCAGGAAGCAACAAGCTTTGATGAGCCTAAGTCCTTTAAAAAGGGACTAGGTAGGAGAGCGTGAGACAGCTTTTTCCCCTTTTTGTAACGAAATTCCTTTTCTTGATGCTCCTTTGTGTGAAGGCAGCACGGAGACTTCATTTTCTTTGAAGAACTTGGCCGATGAGTGATGCCCGCTGCGGGGGCTGACTACTTGATACCGACGTTTGGGGCATGCACGGGCATTGGGCGTCCTTGTCAAGGTATTCACCCGTGCCAAAGCGACGATGGACCCGTGACAGAGGGTGAGCTTGTTGCTCTAGAGCTCCTCTGTTTGTGGGGGACCCATAGAGTGAGGCCCGCGGCCGTGTAGAAGGCACTGAGGGCCACCCACCCTAAATCCCAATATACCAGTTTAAATATGATGGCAAATTGCAGGAGGGGGGTGGCTAGCCCACGAGTTTGTCTGGCCTGATGGCCTCATCAGAGGGCGCGTTGAAGGTGGAGGCGCTCCCTGCCCTCTTCAAGGCTTACATGAAGAGATGGATGCAACCTCTTTGAAGGCACCACCACCGTAAGTAGGTGGTGGGACTCTTGAAGGGAAGGGATCCACTTCATAATGGATGTACACATTCCTTTTGTGTTACGGATTGTCTTGTAACAACAAACATGTAACCCTTTCTTGTTCATGAAATGAAATCTCCCTTCATGTTGAATTCTCCTTCTTTACCTTGTGTCATTATTTGCTGCTCCTTTGTTTTTGTGGGCTGGTGCAGTCATTATCCCTACTGATAGGGGATAAGGAATGACCGATGAAATGCTCATTGTTCCCATGAAGCAATTGTTGCTTGTTGTGTGATGGTTGGGATTCCCTTGCGGGTTTTCATCCCAACCCTTGGGGAATGCATCGTTGTTGATTTTCACAAGTCCTTGTTTATTTTTTTTCTTTTTTCTTTTTTTTTTGGGTCCGCAAGGGGTCCTATATGTGGGGCGAGACAAGGAACAAAGTTCTCTTGCCCGCGAAGCACAGTGGTGTAGGGGAGTGCCCCGAGAGCTCTAAGTGGGCCCGTGTTATAGGCAGGCCGAGTGGGGTTGGGTTGCATGCTTGAGTGGAGTTTGGACAGCGGTAGGCGTGTCGTTTTTGATGGGCTATATTATGCATGCAAAGCAGTTAATGCTGAGCGAGAGAGGGAGCGTCAATGTCGTACGACGGTTTGATTACATGCCCTTAGTGCTTCCTCGAGACTGAGCATAATCCTTCGCACGTGTGACACGTCGCTTCGTGTTCTGTTTGTACGACCGTACCTTCGAGGCGTGTGGTTCCTGCTCGTGCGACGCTTCGATTCGTATGCCAGCGGTGCTTCGGTGTCTCGCTTCTGATGCTTCACTTCGTGTGCCGCCGGCATTCCTCTGCGATCAAGGGGCGGGTCTCCTGTTGATTGGCTCTTATGCCGCCGGGCTTTATAAAAGAAGGGGTGGTTACTTTTCGCTCTCACCCAGGGTCTGCATCTTAAGTAAGAGCAAACACCCTTTGTGCCTTTTACTCAGGCCTCCTTTTCGGTGTTCACCTCTTTCCAAAGTAGTACTTTCCAGTAGGGACCATGGTTGGCAGATGGTCATCTCCCCCCCCAAGTAATGTTGCTCGCTTGGGTTTGGTCATGTGGCTGGTGCACCGTTTTTTACAACCAAACGTGTGAAGGCCGAAGATTCACCACCTTTGTCTCATCCCTGGCAGTGCCACCACTGTCATCGAACTCCAGGGCTCAAAGGTCGAGGTAGGAGGGTTCTTTCATGAACATTGTGCGAATCCTCCGGATTTTAAGTCGGGACTTGACGCTGAACCCTCAAGCTCCGCTGGACCCACAATTTCAACATTATCAGTGCCAAGCTCTAGGGACTCGGTCTTGGGGCGAATGATTCTTGCCAGCCTCCAGGTTTTGCATGAATGTCCCCTTTTCGACCTCAAGAGAGAGCTTGAGGCCGTCGAGGCCTACAGAGCGGACTTGGGGGCCACGTATCCTAGAGAGAGGACGCCCAGTAAACTGAAGGACCTATTGAGGGATCTCTCAGCCTGGGGGTCTGGGGCTATCCTTAATGGGGTCACGACGCTCAAGCTCCTTGATGAGCACACAACTTCCTTACATGGGGTACTGGCAAAGAAAAACTCCTTCCTGCAGGAATCTGAAGAGGAGAGAAAACGGCTCATTATCAAGGGCATTCGGTCAGCACGGGAAGATATTGAGCTCTCTCGTGATATAGCAAGGGTGGAGAGCGAGATCGCCCCACTTCAAGCTCATGCAGTCATCCTGAGGGCTCATTGAAACTAGAATAGGGAGGGAATGGCCCTATGGTCCGGACGATTGGTGCGCGTGAGTTCAGACATGGGAGAGCTCCTGAACTCATCTGAGACAGTAACAAGAAACGTCTCTCTCTTCGAACGGCAAAAGCAAGCTGCATTAGGCAAGGCGCTGACGCTAAGAGAGAAGATGTGTGAGGCCCTTGACCATTTTTTATGGTATTTCCCCTCTTCCTCCTCTCTTTTTGTACGAGCCTTGATGGCCCATTCCTCAGGATATTGTAACCTCTTGCTTATGTGAATAAAGTGGACCCCCTCTTATTTTCTTTACTTTGTCTATTGTGTCGAGATTCTCTTTCCTTTTTTTTTTTTTGCACTTTAGTTTTGAACTTTTCCTTCCCGTCATCATTGGGGAATCCTGACTTGAGAGGGGATGGAAGATGCGGCGGGTTGGTTACCCTTAGTAGCCAAGGCCCTGTTTTTGGTGGTGTCATGCTGACACTGCCTCCATTATGGCGAAGGGGGCTAGCATCCCTTTACCGTTGTTCGGACCTTGATTGTTGGACGGCTCATAGTCCATTTTCCTCATAATTTGATGGGCCTTAGGTCCGTACAAGTCCCATCTGGGCATGGCCACAACCTCCAGCGAAGGGTTGCTCCATGTGCTTGCCTAGCTGGGGATTACTCGGGATTTTGAGACGAATCCTGGTAGTGGGGAAGGGGCAATTTTCATGGGAATTTCTTCCTTTCTTTCCACCTCCTCTTCCTCCATTACTTAGGCTTGGTTAGGCAGAGTCAAATTCTGCTCCTCGGTTGCGGGTACCGGGTCTTATCAGGCAAGCATTAGAGGTTGGTCAAGGGAGGCTGACCCACCCCTTGCTCCTGGGTGGCCAAGCTGAATCCCCGACATGCTAGCCGATAGATTCGGCACATTCCAGGAATCAAGCGTGTGGCAAGAATGTCCTGGAGGTTTAGCCTCATTTGCCTCCCTTCTTGCAGTGTCGAGGGACAAGACCTTAGGGATCTATAGGGTCTTGCTCGGTCTTTGCTGGTGCATCATAGAGGGCCTGTACTGGTCGCTTTGGCCCCGTTTGATATGTAGCACCTTAAGTATCTGAAGTACCTTGAGGTGATTTGGAGGACCGCTAACCCGAAGGGTCAGTGGGTCATCCTGTTTTCTTAGTGAAGTCGGGATTTGTAACACCTTTAGGCCAGTGTCTAGTTCTTTTATGTCTGTCGACACCATCCCTACTTTAGGTAAGGAGGTGGGGATGCGCAAGATCTTTGTTCCCCCCCCGTGTTGTGCATTGGCACGGGCGAAAGGGAGGAGGTGATGTACAGAATCTTCATCCCTTTTGCATTGTGAGCAGAAGTGGACGCTGATGAGCTTGATTCCGCAATTGTGCTACCGTCGAGCCTATTTAGGCTTCTATCGGGAGAACTTCTTGCACGGGAGGAGAGTGAAAGAGTGCTTCGTGCTCATTCCCTAGATCTGGTTGTTCTTTCGATGACGTGGGAAGGTTTTCGTCAATCAGGATTAGAAAGACAACTTTCCCGCATCTCTTTTCTTCCTGAAAGAGATGATGTAAAGACGTTGTCATGTCTTTGACATCTTTGTGAGAAGTCGAAGCGGTCTCCATTAGCTTGGGATCTGTTCGGGATTTTACTGATGGTTCGAACCCTGAGATTGTGGCGAGTCCGCAAAATAATACTTTGTATCCGCATAGTGTGTTTCGACGATCGGGAATGGCCTCTTGTCAATGTAGACCATGTGTTGGCTCCCATCCCAATTATATTTGAAGCACTGGTGAAGCATGGATGGGACCATGCCATGCTCATGGAGCCAAGGGCGGCCTAACAAGATGTTGTACGAGGTATCCACGTGGATAACGTGAAAAAGGGTGGCGACGTTCAGATCTTCGATCTTAAGCTTAAGCCATATTGTACCTGCCGGTTTCTCCCTTGCCTAATTGAATCCTTGCGACGTCGACCTCGATACTTGGGGATGTTGGGGGTGTGCCCTGAGTCGGTAGAGCTCTAGATGACCTTAGGGCCGTAGGTCGGTCATGCAAGGCATCACGCCTTGTGCTCTGGCAGTGCGGCAATGGGTGGTGTTGTAGGCCTTGTCCTTCTTAACATCGCGAGATGGTTTGGATCTGCTACACTTCGAGGCAGTGGCCCCCATCTTCCGCTGCGAAAGCGGGACCCTGTGCACCTCTCTTGCTAGTTTCGTAGGTTGCGATGAACTTTCTTCTAAAACGAAAAGTGGCTATTATATCCTTCCCGTCTAGCCCGCTCGGTTGATATGTGGACAGAGCCGATGAAATCTAACAAGGTGAGGTACCCGAGAAGGGGGAGTTCTAGAAGTGATGCCCTCTTTCCTCAGTCCTCGTACCGAGTGTCAACTTGCGCTCGCATAGGGCAGGAAGTACTGAGGATGGTGCTCGGAGGCAACTTCTTCGAGTATCATGTAGTGAGTGGTACAGGAGTGATGGACAGAGTAATGAATGCTTGTCTCTCTCCACGGCTGGGAGTTTCCTCGGACCTGCATGTGTGTGCATGATCCATAGGGGTGTCTGAGGTGGCCACAAGACCAGTCCCTTGTGTGGTGAGGGGCGGGGTACATGTGAAAACCGCCCGTTTAGTTGGTGAGGTCGTCGGCCCTCCCAGGTGCATGTGCGTTTTCTCAGGGGACTTCCGATTGTCTCAGAAATCGTATGTCGGCCGGGGGTTGGACCTTAAGCTGCCCCGAGTTGTGGAGTTGACATGCATGATGCATGTGGCTTCAGAGCCACCAGCACTGCGCCGGGGTCGACGGTGACCAGAAGTGATTTGCAGATCGAGGTAGGCTGCCACCTGCCCCAATTCATTATTGTGATGGTCAGGCCTGGTTAAATACCTCGATCTTGCCTCCCCGGATCTCGGTGATCAGGTGACATGTGTCTCAAGTTCGGAAGTCCCGAGACATGAGATCGCTCTCTTGGGAACCTTGTTCACAGAATAAGGGTAGGTGTCCAACTAGTGAGAGAGGAATTTCGGATGTGAGGTGGGGACCAACCTCACCTGGGTTCATGACTTACTCGAGCAGACTCGCGTGGGCGCCCTCTTAGATCACGATGGGAAGCCCCCCAATTGCTTCAGTTGGTTAGGAATCGCCTCACTTGACATGCAATCTCCTTGTTTTCTACATAACACTATTATAGTTAATTTGGAAGACAAGTAGGTCGAAGGACCCACCCTTGTCTTAGGACAATGCACATTCATATGGCAGAGAAGATGAGAAATTAGGGTGATGCAGAAGAAGGTTCGAATAAAGAAAGAAAAGAGAAAAGGGCATGTCCTAGATCGCCTTGATTTTGACTAGCTCAATCTCAAGCCCACGATACCTCATGATGAACCCTAAGAACTTTCCTGAGCGTATGCCAAAGGTGCATTTCAAGTGGTTCATCTTGAGTTGGTGACGCCGCAACCGCTCAAACACCTTTTCAAGGTCCTTCATGTGAGCGTCCTATGTTTCAGACTTCACCACCAAGTCATTCACATAGCACTCGACCTCCTTATGCATCATGTCCTTGAAGATGATGTCATGGCTCGTTGTTACGTGGCAGTGGCATTCTTTAACCCAAAAGGCATCATAGTGTAGCAAAAGATATATTTTGGGGTCAAGACTGGCGCCATCCTGATCTGATTATAACCAGAATACCCATCCATGAAGGAGAAGATCTAGCAATGAGTCGTGGAATCAATAAGCATCTCGGTGAATGGCAGGGGGTAGTTGTCCTTGGAGCAGGAAGTGTTCAAGTCTCGAAAGTCAATACATACCTTGATTTGTCCATTTTTCTTCTTGACTGGAATAACATTCGCCAGCCATCTTGGGTATGGGTATTTGACTTCACGTATGAATCCAGCTTGCCTGAGCTTTCTCACCTCAGCATCGATCTGCATCTCAAGGTCAAGTCTAAACCTTCTTGATTTCTGTTTTATGGGTTTGATGGTTGGATCAATACCGAGACGATGGACAGTGATTTGAGGATCTAGATTGGGCATCTCATGATAATACCAAGCGAAGACGTCCAGGTTTGCTCGGAGGAGGGAAATATAACTTCCTTTCTCTTCTGGGGACATTTTTGCCGAGATGAAGGTTGGCCTTAGGTCGGCCTCATCCCCTAAGTTTATATCTTCGAGCTCATCCGCGATAGCTTCACCACCTTCTTCCCACTCTTATGGAGCTTCCTGTAGTTCCTCATCAGGGGATTAACAAGGCTTTTTATTAACCTCGAGTGCAGAGACCCATGATCCTGACATTTCGGCTTCTAAGAGGGACCTAGTATGGGAGACGATTTTCGGTCCCTGGCCGGACCAAGCAATAAAAGGGTCAACTTCGAGCATGGAGTTCATGTCCTCGTGACTGGGGTCACTCAGTACTTGCCCCGTGCTGGGTGGCACTTCACGAACTTGAACCATGTGACAAGCCTCGTGGGAATACGAGCTCGAAGATGGATTGGACTTGGCTTGGGAAGCTAGGGCATCGGCGACAGTTAAGAATCCAGCCATTGGGCCAGCACTTTTCTTAAGCGCTTCTGCTACGACCTGTCGATGATGGTGTTTTTGAGCTCTCTGTTTAAAGCATCAAAGTTTGGCCATAGCCGAACTGTACCTGTGAAAGAAATAAAAGAGGAGGGAGGAGAATAAGAGTTAGAATGTTCTGGGCAGCTTTTTATGTCATCCCCAGAATTGGACGCATGCAGGGAGTATTTTAGGTCTTGCCCCGGCTCTGACCATTAGGAAATGCTTTTAACTTCGTCGCCCGTATTGGACGAGCCCCGAGCAGTTGACAACTTAAGAACATCCACCTGATTGGACAAAGGGATAAGGTGAGCAGCGCTTGGGATGAAGTCCTATAAGGTCGGCACTAGAGGAAGAGGCCTGAGAAATTCTTCCTCGACTGGTGGCTGAGGAATCTGGTTCCTTCAGCAAACTGGCCCAAGTTGCTCATCTTTTTTTGGATCCCTTGGGAGGTGTACGGTTCGTCCCATCGGGCTGATGAGTAGCCCTAGCTTCACGGACTGCCTCACACTTTAGGGACTTGAGCTTACTTCGCCCATGGTAGACTTCCCAGGGCTAAGAAGTCGAGGGCTCAGAAGGGTTCGAGGTATCCTCGTAAGGGACATATAATGAGATTTCTTCTTGGATCGGAGCAATGGCTTAGACGCGTTCTGGGAGAACGACACAAACAATGTGGCCTTTCTGTACCTTCTCCGCGACTATAGCTTTGAACCTTGAGCATTTCGTCAGCTCATGGCCCCATACCTGGTGATATGGGCACCAAAGATTTTATGTGCCTTAAGCAAGACGCTTAGGTTACCTGATGAGCATGGGGGTGACGAGAACCTGTTGGAATATCACCTCGAAGAGGGCCTGAAGAGGATCTAGTTCACTTTGTTGGGCTTGTGTCAAGAGGTCTTCTTGCACTAGTGGAGCAGGGACTTGAGGGCATCCTATTAGGTTACTATGAACTTCTTGGTGCTACGGCATCTTCTTTGTCAAGAGCTCGTGGAAGCCAGTGCATTTGCTCAGGTCATGGCCTCGTATCAGATGATACGAACACCAGAGGTTCTCAGTTCCTGAAGGCAGGAACTTGGGCGGCCTTGTCTGCTTTGGAGTGATGAGACCTTCTTCGAGCATTATGGAGAATAGTGCATAGAGGACAGTGGGTACTTCGTCATCCTCTTGGATTATCACTATGTGGGAAGCCTCAATTGCCCTGGATGCTTTCTTTAGCTCTTCAAGCTTTATCTGGCCCTTGTTAATAAGGTTTTCGATAATGTCCTTGAGCGTATAGCATTCTTGAGTGGGGTGGCCTACTCTCCTCTGATAGGCGCAGTACCTCTCGTGTGTCTCCTATGCGACTTGCTCTGAGGTGTTGACCTCCGGCAGCTGGATCATGTTTTGCTCTAATAGTAATCGAAGTAGCACAGGAATCCACTCCTTCTCGAAGGGGTACACCTTGTTCTGGTGTTGGATCCAGTAGTCACTTCGATTTATATTTTTAGGGGGTGTGACCTTGTTATAGAACTACTATTGCTTGCCTCCAGCATGTACCTTGGTTACCCCTTTGGAGAGGTCCAAGGTTTTGTCAGCTACGGTAACAGTCGCAATAATCACCGATTTTTGCTGGTTGCCCCTATTGTTGGAGCGAGAGCAGCCATTGCCAGGACCTTTTCCCGATCTAGAGGGTTGTTGGTGAGAACCACCATGGTGCTTGGACAGACATTCCATGCAAACTACTTTAGAGATGAGCTCTGACATGGAGGGTGGATTGAAGGCCTCTACATGCAGGGCGATCTCAGGTAGCATATTTTGTATGCAGGTCTAAACTACTTCTTTTTCAATCTTGGGAGTGGCATGATAGGTTGCTCACTCTCTTCATCGGGCGATGAACTTATCGACTGGCTCACCAGGCTCTTGAGTCAGAGTGAGGAGCTCGATGGTTTCCACGTTTCTCTGAACTTCATAGAAGCACTGGTAAAATAATTTCTCCATTTCTTGCTATGTATGTACCGAGTTTGGAGGTAGCCGAGCATACCACTGGAAGGCTGGCCCCTCAAGATTCTTGACGAACTGATGGAGGAGGAGTCACCCATTAGTTGCCGTCTCTCGACAAGCTACGTGAAAGTGAGCAGCATGCTGATGCGGGGATGTAGCACCACTGAACAGGGGGAGTTTCCCTTTTTCGTAGTTTGGGAGAAATCGCACCTGGTCGATGTACAAGGGGTACGGCTTTTGGTAAAGTGGCGCCTCTTGCATGCCCGGGACCATATTCTTGAGACTGTGAGTCACCATGGCGTCTATATTGGCTTGCGAGACAATGCAGGGAGCAGATCTGTCTTGGGAGGCCGGTGAGGGAGTTTGCCTAGGAGCTGTGTCCTCTCTAGGCTTGGAATTGGCCTCATGGTGAGGAGGAGAAGTAAGGGACTTTGAGGCCTCTAGGCAATCCATCTTTTCGAGAATGGACTTCATCAGCACCTCGAACTTGTTCATCCGCTCTTCTTGGGCATCACCCGGCTCATTGATCACCATGACGCTGACCGTTTCTTCTGGAGGATCAGAGCCAGGTGGAGTGGTCTACTGCCGGGGTTGGTGAGTCGTACGTGGCAAGTCGGTCTATAAGGGCTCAGCATGCCTAGACTGGACTCAAGCCTTGTGCACCGACCATGTGATGACCGGTTCTTGGCTGTCTTAGGACCGTGGCTTCTTGACAACTCATAGAGGGAAGAAGGGATTGTGAGACAGGAGGTTTCCAAGAATAGTAACCTCAACTTCCTTAGAGGCCTCTTTAATCAGGAGCTATAGGCCTCTCTTCTGCTTAATCTTGAGGCTGCAATAAGCTTCAGTCTAGAATCGAGCCTAAGACTTGGACTGTCCCGTCTTTCTCAAGCATGTGAGAGCTGTGTCTATCTGCTGGAACAAAGAATGAGGTCCAAGGATAGAGAGCAGTCTAGGCTGCGGTCTTAGAGGTTGTAAACTTTTATCTGCCGGCAATCCTTTGCCCCAACTTCCCTTGTGAGGTCCAGGTGCATGGCTGATCTGGGGTGGCTGACTCAAGATAGTACTCTTACGAAAAACCTTTGAGTATCAGATCTTGAGGTGCTTGTCTGGCGAAGGAAGAGTGACAAAAGAAGGAACTGGTTCACGACTCCGCTTGAGTCGGGATCGAGGAGGAACTTGTAAAGCTGGTGCGTGCAACTTTGGAGGTAGTCATCCAGGTAACTTAAGGGTAAGCCCGGGCTCTGTGAGCTGGTTCGACCTGAGGAGGCTGACTAGCTCGTGTCTGTGAAGGACCGAGTATGATCCTATCTCTCACAGGGTGAAGTCGTGTGTGCTGAGAGGGAGGACAAAAAGGTCGACCCTCATGTGCTTGAGCTGGCACAGAACTGACGCTGCCCCGAGCTGTGGGATGCAGATGCATGACACGTGCTGGGTTCGGCCCAAGAAGGCCTAGGCTTGGGAGCGAGCTCAAGGCAGCATGAAAGTTGCCTCGAGGTGTGGCTCGAATGGTGGGACCACGAGCATTTAGGTGTGTGCAGGAGGTAGGATCTCCCCCTCCATGAGTCGAGCCTCTGGGTATAGAAGTTCGAGATGGTGAAGGAGTATGGGGAGTAGCCTTGCGACAACCCTCAAAAGCGATAGCAACCTGCTTGCCTTTCACGAAAGCAGACAGGGCAGCCTTTCGGTGTACCTCAGCAATATCACAGACAAGGGACTTGCCAGTAGCAGGGTGCATGTTGTGGGTGGTAGTAAACGTGCTACCAATGCGGAAGGCCCTGGTAGAGGGTCCACTAGGACTAAAAAGTGAGGAGTTAGGGACCTTTAAGTCCCCTCTTGCACCAATCCAGGATAGAACCTGGGAGCCAGACTATAAGTCATGACTCAAGAGGAGTGTAGGGAACGATGATTGAGAAGCTCGCTTCCCCGGGACAGTCACGAGTGCGAGGATGAGAAAATCTCCAACTCGGATGAACGAGTTGAAGAACTCAGATGCCATGAATGCAATTCAGAAAGTAAAAGGTGATGCTAATCAAGCGAGAACGAACTGACGAAGGGGTAATAAGTCCTCAATGGAGTTGCCAAGCTGGTTAGATGCCTCGATCTCGTCTCCCCAGATCTAGGTGATTGGGTAACACGTGTCTCGGGAACCTTGTTCACAGAACAAGGGCAGGTGTCCAACTAGTGAGAGAGGAATTTTGGATGTGAGATGGGGACTAACCTCACATGGGTCCCTGACTTACTCGGGCAGACTTGCTGGGCGCCCTCTTAGATCATGACAAAAATCCCCCCAGCTGCTTCAATTGGTTCGAAATTGCCTCCCTTAACCTGCAATCTCATTGTTTTTTGCACAACACTATCATGGTTAATTTGTAAGACAAGTGGGTCGAAGGACCCACCCTTGTCTTAGAGCAATCTACATTCATATGGAAGAGAACATGAGAAATTAGGGAGATGAAGAAGAAGGTTCTAATAAAGAAAGAAATGAGAATAGAGCTTGACAAGGGGACGAGGTTAGCATGATAGCTAGACCAGTGCAATGACCGACTCGGGGTGGCAGCCAAACGGGCATGGTAACTCAGACTGGCGTGACGGCAATACTACTCGAAACCTAGGTCGATATGACTGTCTTAATCTGGTATGGCAGCAAGACGAGCATGGTACTCAGGACCAGCACGACAGCAATACTACTCGACAGCTAGACCGCTAAGGTGTTGCCAGACTGGTTCTACCTTTAGTCAAGTGAGAAGAGAGGAAGAGAAAAGAAAAGAGAGAAAAAAGAAGCCACGAGACGACAAAGGAAGGAAGGTCCCGACAGCGTTAAGTATCGCCACCCACAGTTGTGGAGTAACAATGGCGCGGCCTTTGGACGACGCTGGACACTGTTGCTCATGGCTTGAGGGTGAGCAGTGAACTACAGATGACACTAGGCACACAAGAGAGACCTGCTGGCAGCGATAGGCACTGAGTGCATGAAAGAAACTTGTGAATGCCGATGGGCATCGAACGCATGAAAGAAGCTTGCGGATGGCGATAGGCATCACCTTCTGTGATAGGCACAAGGTGCAAGAGAGAAGCTCGTAGACGGCAATAGGTATTGCCAGGACCCTTCGCGGGCGGCGATAGGCATCGCCATCTGTGATAGGTACACATCAGGGTGAGACCCCTGCGAACGGCGATAGGCATCACTGTCTGCGCTTATGCGGGACGTTGAAATCATACCAGCGGACGGCGATGAGCAACGCCGTCTGCAAGCCTCGCGAAGAGATAGAGACGAATGAAGAGAGGGAGAAAGAGGCTCGCGCATGGCGCTGCCATCGTCATGCACGACCTGTGAAACCATAGGAGGGGAAAAGAAAAAAAGAGGCATGCACGGCACTGCCACTGCCACGCATAGCCTCTGAGAAAAGTTCAGATCAAGAAAAAAGAGCAGAGACAAGAAGAGAGGAAAGAAGGGAAGAGAGAGAAAGAGATTTACCTTAAGCTCAGGGGTACCGACCCAAAAGTTTCTTTCTCCTTCCTCTTTCTCTCAAGATGTGACCTAACGATGAGAAAAGATGAATATTTTATTAAGCAAAGTATAGTACGTGATATATATAGAGTTTTGCCCAAACATGGGTGGATTGATCAAAATTAAACCTAATTGCTAAAAATTAAGATTTAATTGAATTAAAGAAGTTCTAAAAATGGGTGAAAAATGATTGTTTTGCCTAGAACGTTCTAATATGCACTAGAACGTGCGTGATCTTTCATAAATGATCCGGGGTTGCTCTAGTGCCTGTTTGTCCGAAAGATGATTGTTTTTTCGTCTCGGCATGACGATCGATTTGATACTAAATTCATGCCATGAATCGTGTTTTTAGGCCACGATCATGTGACATGAAATTTGGATGAATCTTAGAAACATCGGATCGACAGTGTTCTTGTTTCTTGATGTTTTTTCCATGATTTCTTTACTGTATCACACTGAGCATGTCGTCACTATCACGTGGCAACAAACGCAGCTGGATTTCGTGTCTGGACGAAGATTTCTCAACTTTTGAGTTTTGGCTGGAATTTAGAATTTCAGCACCGAAATTTGCAGTCATGTTATTGGCTTTGTGTGCGAAAGTCGACCGTTCATCATGCGTAGAGTTCAAACTAGTGATAGCCACGAACCTTACGCAAGAGATGGAACTGGTCTCATGTCGATCGGATACGTGACCGCCATGATTTGACCGCTCGAGCGAGGCGTGTTGCTGGTCATTTTCCTGCAACTTTCTTCACATATTAGCAGCTTCTCTCTAGCTTTTCTCCACGTTCGGGCATTGTGTACATATCGAAACGCTCGACTCGATGAGACAAACACGCACACAAAGTTTGAGAATGATCCAACTCGAAATGAGTGAGATATGGGTCTTCAAAGTCACTACCCGAAAATAATCACCATTAATGGTGATTTGGTGCAATGAGGCTGCATGGGAATAGTGTGCGGCCTACTCCTTTTTAGTCTCTTACCTATAACTTTGTCGAGGAGAACCCTATTAAGCAGAAATGTGACCCATAGGGATTTTCAACCACGTTGAATCCAATAGCAGTGGTCCCACAGTAGTTTGACACACCAAAAATATAGTTCTAGTTTTGAGGTATGTTTCAGAGTACTAGAGGTTGATTCTGTCGAAATTGTTTCTCAGTCTGCACTGCCTTAGACATATCGGAATGCAACAAAAATTGGCAGGAGACTTTTAGGAGTCTTTATGAAAATCTTGACTTGTTTTGGGGCCATTCTGAGACTATTTAAATTTCCAATGTTTATCAGGCTTTGTTGACCGGCTTCTCTATTTTATTCCTCATCGGAGACTCATGGTGCTGAAAAATGTCTTCAAACAAGGCCACTCGAGAGTTTATAGACATAAGTATGCAAGATGGAGTAACCGCACGAGCTAGCATGGTGATTGTCAGCGGGTGGTATGAGCACGGGGATGCCAATGTTGGCGACGCCCATGTGTGATGCAGGCGGGGTCGTCTTTGGCCTATCCATAGTGGCGGTAGTCCCGTTAGGATCAATCGAGTGAGGAGGAGTGGCGGAATAGGGACCGCTTTGGGGTCTACAGCTGGTGGGGTGCCCGTCAGCAACAAGGTGCTTTTGTGAGGGAGCACAATAGGGTCGCTTGTGCAGTGGGCTTAAAGGGGTCTTCCCCCAACGGTAGCAGAGGCAGGGGAAGGGGCCTGAGGGTTCATGCCCCGAACTTTCCCAGTGGAGGCCGGGATGGTTGAGCCAGGATGATTGGATAGAGGGCACGCAAAGGAGGGAGGACCGAACGGTCGAGCCTTCCCATGAGTAGTCGCAGGTATGAGGATGTAGAACTCCCCGACCCGGAGGAAGGAGGGATAAGCCGATCCCATAGCAAAAGTGAAAATAGGAGAAAGAGAGGTTAGTACCTAGAGACGGCTCAAGCCAATGATAGGGTGACATGTCCCTAGTGGAGTTGCCAACTGATGTCGGTGGGGTCCTGGTTTCCCTCCAAAGAGAGCTGGAATCTCTCAAACAACCACAGAGGTCCAGCGCGTAGGGCACGCGCAGGCCCTCGTGCTAGCGGATAGGAGGCTGACAATGAGAGAAATTTTTGTGATTGGAGCACGAATGCTCTTACGCCACTTTGGGGGTTCGGGGACACGCTCGGGCAGATGGTCCTCTTAGAGCAATTACGAAGCCCTCCTGCTGCTCGTCAACGTGGTTTGGACAGGAGCTCTCTTCAAGCTTACAACCTCTCTCCTCTCACACTTTCTCCATTATTAGGGTGGAATCCAAATGTTCCTCCTCCTTGGTTGCCCTCTCGGAGGGGGCTTGCTGGCCGCTAAGGGGGGTGTAGAGAAACCTGAGGGTCAAGACCCGTGGGATTGCTCACATCTACGGGTTTGTGGATGGACGCAAGCTGCCATGCGGACAAGGTCGCGCATGCGGAGGTGAGAGTAAGAGAGAGGGAGAAAGGATGACTCAGTTTAGGAGAGATGGGGGTGACCCACGCGACCGGGGTACTCACAGGACCGCGCACTCAGGGGTATCCCTTTTCTCTCAAAGTTTTCTGTCTCTCCCTCAAAGGGCTCACAAAGAAAAACAAGCTAACAAGAAAAATCTGGCCTCGATTCTTCCCAGCCTTTAGGGATATTGAAGCTTCCAAAAAGAAGATTAAGAAAAAGGGGGATCGGTTGGGGGTCGTTCCTCATTGATTTGGCTTCAAAAATATGGCCTTGATTCTTCCTAGCCTTTAGGGGTATTAAAGCTTCCAAAAAGAAGGGTCAGAAAAAGGGGGAGGGGTTTGGGCGTCGTTCCCTAACAAAAGCTTGCTTATGTAGAGGATTCACCAAACGAGGGTGGATGCTCAAAATTCAAGCTTAAATACAATTAAAGAAATCCAAAACAAAACAAAAAATTAAGCACAAATGACAAAAATGCCCCAGTGATCTTTTATCCAAATGACGAGACCATCCCTCCATGCAGGTTTATTTACGATGAAAAATCTGACAGATCTGGAAATGAAGATCTCTCTTATCTGACACCTTAAAACTAATGAAAAATGAAGGAAATGAAGAGGCAAAGAAAGTGGGACATATCGAATTTAGATCTAAGGCCAGATCTGCATGGAAGCTAGCAGATCTACTCTCAGATCTGTGGCAGGGCCAGCATGATCCAAATTAACTAATGAAATAAGAATAAAAAAAAGGAAGAAAATGATACCAAACTAGGTCAGATGGCTTGGGACACTCGAGCCCTTTGGGGCTCACCCGTATCAAAACCAGTCATCTTTTGACTCTCTGATCCGGATATTAGCCAGCAAGTCCCTTCAGTATTGGGTGGTTGTGCCCTATAGATGGTTTTAGGCTCTCTCAGGCTTAAGGGTTGAAGGTCCAAGAATCTAGTTCTACGGTTTCTAATCTCTCTAAAGCTCTAGGGTTTCAATCTCTATTTCTCAAGCTTTTTCTCTCACTATCTCTAAGCGTTTTCTTCGTCCCCCACCAAATGACCACGATTATAGGGGTCAAAGCTTGTTGGGAAGGATATGCACGCATAATAAACAAATCCCTCTGTTAAAGATGCAAATTTTGGGAAGGCCGACACGAGTTGTGTTGCCCTGGCGGCACGTCGTGTCGCCTATGCGGCACACCTTGTGTCGGCTGGGCAGCACGCATTGTATCGCCTGGGTGGCACGCCCCGTGTCGCACACACCAATTTGGTTCCAAATTGAGATTATTTTTCCCTTCTAGTGTGTTCCTCAGACTCTTTTGAATCTCTCAGAGAAAATTTGGGTCAAAATGGATTTTTTTACTATTTTTAATGATTGTTTTAGTAAAACAAGGCAATTGCAAGATGACTTGGGAGACACGCCTTGTGTCGCCTGGGCGGCACACCTTGTGTCGCCCAAACCAAAACTTGTCCAAATTGATGTTTTTCAATTTGGGTGTCTTCCTCAACCACTTGTGAAGTTCTCAAAGAAAATTTGGATCAAAACATTTTTTTTTACTATTTTTAATGCTTTTTTGGTAAAACATGGCGTTTAAAAAAATCTGGGACAAAACAGAGTTTCTACAGAGTTTCTACAGAGTTCCGCGTAGGCAAACTAGTTCTGGGTCATAGGATAGGCTGTGTAAACTATGGATCTGGGTTTAGTAGATTAAGTGTGATCCTAAGGGTTCTAAAAACCATATAATTTACCATTTAATATGGGGTGTCCACAGTTGCTCCTCTTTGGCACTCCCTATCCTTCGAGCAACAAGTGAGTGGCAAAGAAATAGACTCTCTGATGTTCCCTATCCTTCGAGGGGCAGGTGAACGTCAAAGATTTTTTTCTGAAGTTACGTGGTCAGAGGGCACATCAATTATCCCTCCAAGTCATTGCACTCATCGAGCTCACCCACCTAAGGCATTTTTCCTCCTACTCTTTCCGGCATGAGATGTCGATGAGTTACACAAGCTTGAAACTCGAGTTGGATTTTCTGGCCATGCCACTTAACTTCAGCAGTTTTTCAGAAAAATTTTTACCCTGGAATTTTCTTTGATCTCCTTAAGGTTTCCTAAGGTTGTCTATAGATTTAAGAAAAGAGAGAATAATGCAGATATTGAAAATTTGTTCTTTATGGCCCGTGGTCAGAGGGCACACCAACTATCCCTCAAAGTTATTGCGCTCACGAAGCTCACCCACCTAGGGCATTTTTCCTCCTAGGGTTTTACAGCGTGAGATGTCGGTGAGTTACACAAGCTTAAAACTCAAGTTGGATTTTCTGGCCATGCCATTAACTTCAGTTTCAAATCTGCAAACTTGCATTTTCCTAAATTTCCTCAGAATTTTCTAAGGCTTTCTATAGGAAAAGACTTGTAGGGCCGATTCCGAAGAAAGAGACGAGGCAACAACGAGGTAATCGCGACAACACGGTGATCATCATATACGGGTGTCCAAGCTCCTTTATTTTTTAAAATTCATTTTAGAAATTTTGAAAGTAAGGGGAGGTTTGAAATAGAACCCAGAGCCGGGACAAGCTACGATTTTAATAAAGAAATTAAAGTTTTTAAAAACACAAACATATAGTGAAAATTTTGAAAAGAGGAAGATAATTTTGAAGAACAAGGTTGGTTAGTAGTTTTAGCTCCTGCAACCATAGAGCCCTCTAAGCAGCTTAACGTCATGCAGTGATGGACAGTGTAGTCGGCAGTTATACTCATACAACTGTGGAGTTTTTTTTTTGTTCTTTTTGTTGCCCCTGTTGGGGGTGGTTTTCTTTTAATGTAGGTCTTACAGTTTAACCACTTGTGACCCCCTTTGATGGACCCTATGTGAGCAAATCGGGTCCTTACATAAATATTCGAGATAAGGAATCATCAAATATTTCTTTATCTTCCAACCTCAACTCTTGTATTGCAATTTAAGGAGAGTTCTCTAGAGTTTCGAGTGAAACAGAGTCTTGAAAATATAGGATACTGCCCTTGGATGTTCAGAATCTCTTTGGATTTCTGATTTTGTTCCTCCACCACCCACCTTTCGAAGTTTCAGACAATCTAGGTCCCTAACAATTTCTTTTAACACCACTTTGACTAAGGGGAGGAAAAGAAG